>JAVRXN010000005.1:47945865-48393365 GCA_033556935.1 Timema podura | reverse complement strand
GTTAGAGCATGGGCGTACTAAGCCAAAGGTCCCGGGTTCGATTCCCGTGTCCAGGTGTCATTTTTCAATTTTCAGAGCTTTTGATAGATATTATCAATACATACAAACTAATAATTATAATTATATAGTAAAATATTGTCAATGTCGACCTAATTAAAATATGTTTATATTTTCTAAAAGGCCCTTCTAACGAAGATTATACTATGTACAAGCAATCTATTATAAGTTTACGCAGGGGTCATATGATCAGTAAATTCGTTTATATCGGAAAAGGATAATCGTTCTCTCCTTCCCCCCCCCCCCCAAAAAAAGAGAGACGTTATTTAAAGCGTAGAAACTTAGTACTGTGAAATAACTAGAGTTTCCCTTTCACCATATTTATAGCTCCACGGCATGATAGGTTCACACTTACAGACAAATAAAACCAAATCTGTTACAGAGGTGATGGGGTGGGAGTTGGGGAGAGGGGAGGAATCCAATTTGTTGGTTGAGTTGTCCCGGTGTAACGACCGTACTGCCCTCTGTTGAATGTGTCGGCAGTTACTACACTCGAGGAGTTCAAATGTCCGACCAGTTGAGAATGTTTCTGTAAAGTTTGTCTATTTATCTGCGCCAGTGATCAAAAATAAGTATTTGATACCTTCACGCAAAAAAAAAGGGGGAGTTTGGAGGTGGAGGGGAGAATTAGGGGGAAATTGAGAGGGGAAGAGAAGGTTTATAATAATGCAACTGTAGCAAAACTATACATTAGATGGGAAATGCTACAGAGTTCCATTTTCTTCTTGTTCAATAAATGATATCAATTTATTATTTAAAGAGTTTTAATTATTGTTTTATGTGGTCTTTGAATACACACAAGGCCGGGATGACCGTCTTCTCCTATATGGTACTTTGGTTCAGTCCCAGGTAGTGTACATAGTAATGCACCCTTTACATTACTATTTGTGCTGTTATAGTTGAGAGTTGAACATATGTCGCTGTCCTACTGGTTGTAGAACATGTTTATAAAGAGTATACTTATTACCTTCTCAAGCGAATACAATTACTTAGTCGACTAAAATTAATTTTAAAATACTAACATTCCCCCCCACCACCCCCACTCCCCGTCCATTTAGGTCTTACATATTTTAATCACACTGATGGGATAGGGATCAGAGCTTGAATTTAAAGGAAATGTACACATATTCGAGTGGAGGGGGAGTGGAAAAACATTGAGGAAAATTCACTCTCAGATCTAGGGATGTGGTATCGAAAGAAAAGTATCGATACTCTACTCATTTAAAGTATCGGAATAAAAATATCGATATCATATTAGTATCGAAATAAAAATATCGATAGCAATAAGTATCGGTATAGAAATTGTAATCTGGAAAAAAAAAAAATTTATCAAGTAATAATTTCAACTTTTGCATGATAATAATAATAATTGTATATTCATATTTATTTAAACACTGAAAATTATAATGATCAACAATATTATATTATATTTAGGTATATCGCCTCTATGTTACGTGTTGGAACTTGGAAGGTACCTATGATAAATAATATTGTATCATGGATATTATAAAAAGTTTTACCGTACCAGCTTCCAAAATGTCAATGAAAATGTAGCTGATGTAAAGTTATTTAACAGCTAAATATGATTAGTAATATATTTTTCAATCTTTTTTTTTACCCTTCTTTAATCATAGTAAAAATATAATCCAAGTGTGAGTGAAGATACAAAAAGGTTGTTTCTTTCGATATCGATCCAATATCGGAGTGTGAGTACTAATATCAGTAAAAGTATCTGAAAAAGTATCGAGTAAAAAAAATAGTATCGAAAGGAAAATATCGATATTTGTAAAGTAGCGATTCATTTTTCACATTCCTACTCAGAACACTCGGCTGTAATATGAAACTCGACCTTAAAGTCGCTGGCAAAACCTACTATATGAGCCAGACATTTAGTCCACGTGTCCACCAATGCAGGTCCAGTCAGCAAATTGAAATTGTGACCGTTTAAAGATATGTCAAATACCCCTATGTATATTATATAACTTCCCCCGACAGTATCACGGCTCGATAATACTGTGTCCCGAGGGAGTATGATCATAAATAAACGTTATTTACTCAACATAAAATGTCGCGAGGCTGGCTGCTGACACAATACTCACAGCTCAATAACGCAACACTAATTACGTAGGGAGTTTACTACGATAATTGTTTACAAATGATTATTGGTTTGAAGATTTTATATTTCTGTTGATTCGTCCAAAAACACATTACTTTACATGATTTCGATAAATGACCGGTTCGAAATGAAATATTGCGATATCACTCTTTCGGATGGCTGATGTATAGACATAAGCTATGATGTACTGATATTGCTTATATTGTTGATATTACTCGCATTAGGCTACTTATATTACTGATATTACTGATATTAATGAGATTACTGATATCACTGATATTATTGATATTAATGAAATAAATGATATTACTAATATTGCTGATATTACTAATATTATAAATCTGGTAATATTGATATTGTTGATATTACTGATATTGCGGATATTAATGAAGTGATATTATTGATGCTGCTCATATTATTGACTCTTGCCAACCGATATTACTGATATTGCTGATTATGATATTACTGACACTACATATTTATATTGCTGTTTTTACTTACATGGCTGATATTACTGACATAACTGAAACTACTGAAATAACTCATATTACTGATATTGTTGATCATGATATTGCTGATTTTACTGGAATTACTGACATTGCTGGTATAGCTAATATTACATATATTACTGACATAACTGGTATTACCGACAATGCTGATATTGTTAATATTGCTGATCTTACGGACATTTTTGATATTACTAACATTGCTGATATTGTTAATATTTCTGATCTTACCGAAATTTTTGATATTGGTAATATTGCTGATATTACTAATATTACTGGTATTACCGCTACTTTCATAATATTATTTAACACCCATTCCTTAACTTTCTTCTGCGTGCATCCCGTCTTAACACACGTCCAAGATATCTGCACACTTACACTAACAAGGAAGGTGCGATTTAGAGAAGTGGTTCTTAACCTTTTATTACTTGCGGCCCCCTAAATACCCTCAAATTTTTCGCGGCCCCCTAGTTTTTACTAACATAGTTATGATTAAGATTTATTCTAAAATCGTGGCTTTATTTACTGATTAAAATAACAAATAAAAACACATAAATTAACTTACCTAAATGTATTTAATGGGACCTCTACTGTTGAACACTTTACACTAATTTGTCTATTCTTGTTTCAATTGTATTATTTAATGCTATTCACATGCAAGAGTCGATTTCGCTGCTTCGTCTTAATATTTACCAAAGTGTAATATCTGTTTACACATAATAAGTAGAAATAAATGGCAGAACATTTCGAAATGCGATGGTAAACAGATGGTGATTATTTGTACTATCCATGATTTATTTTATCCGTGCTTCCTCTCCCCTCTGTCACCCCGGAAACTCAGGAGTCTACTGTACTTACATCCTTACGAGCATCGTCATATTTCTTCCAAAACGTAAAATTTAAGATAATTGACTTCAGTAATGAGAAAATAACATTTTAAATTATTTTTTCGAGATCCCCCAAAATACCTTTAGTAGCCCCCCCGGTTAAGAATCGCTGATTTAGATGAAATATACTCGTATTTGCGTGGGCGAAGAGTGGTAAATTATTTAAGTAAGTACCTAGGTATACCACCAGCCGAGATTCGAGCCCCAACCTTCCCGCCACGGGGAAATCTGCGCAACCAAGACTGGTGCCTTAGTCCACTTGCACACAAAGACTGGTCTTATTTTATATGATATTTTCTACTACTTAGATTAACCACCCGAAATATAAATGTTTTCACATTAAGTTGTATCTGACTTAATTGACATGGTTTTACTTCTGATATTCCGTTTCCTGAGACCACAAGATCACAAAATTTAATCTACCTTCCATTTTAAACCCTCTCAGCAATCTTCCTTACCCTGTTTCCCCCTGTATGATCCCTTCACCCCCCCCCCCCCCACACAACTCCTCCATTTTAAACGAGCACGTCGTTAGTAGACCGTAATAAGTAAAGAATGAAAATAATACTAATAGTAATAAAAAAACAGCAAAACTCCGCTTACAAACTCTCTTTCCCTAAAGTTTTTCACCGACAAATTAATTGCGTCTTTATTTTCCTTCATCCATCACTTTATTTCTACTATTAATTAGAAGCTTCGAGGCTACGGATTGCAACAGCGACAGTGAGCTTAATCCAACCCAAGAAACGGAGAAAACAATAAAGACGTCCATCGCGAACCCTTATCTTGTGAAGAGTTGGTTTGAACACTTTTATGGCGTATACTTCAGGTTAAGTTGTCCTGCTGGTTTTCTTTGTTACTCTTATTTTTGACTATAGGATGAAAAAAAATAGCCTGCATTTTACATCAATTAGATTGTAAGTTCCTTTTGAAACACGTTTAATTGTTAGCAACCGATGTTTTTAAAAAAGGTTTAAAATCTTACCATCCAGTGGAAAAATATTCTATAAGTTAACTCTTTCAATAAATTAATCTAATTTGTTTCTAGTGTTGTTTATATTGTATAACACGATAAAATTATTTTTACAAAATAAAACAATGCTCAACTGTTTTTCGACTCATTCGTTAATTTAAAGTGCGTAGCAGCCAACTTATTGGATGACCTGGTGGTCTAGAGGTAAGGTGTTAGACCTCTGTGCTGGGGTTCCGGGGTTCAATCCTCGGTCCCGGCACAGATTCATCTGATTACCAAACCCTTCCTTCACCTCTGACAAGACGTGTATTAATCACTAATTGTGAATGTGAGGAATGCCAGGCCTCCACCGTGGTTCGGATTCCACGTTAAACTGTAGGTCCTCCATTTCATCTCACAACGACCCTACCATTACACATTAGAGTATGTGCGTATAACCCGAACAGGTAGTAAGGTGTGATGCTAATAATAATAATACATAGGTATTAGTTAAATTATACGTATTTTCTCTTTGAGTCGCTTGAAACTGTCTGATGAAACAAAGGTAAGCTAGTTAAGTTTACTCTGAGAAAGATTAACTAAAACGTAGATGAGTCTTCAGGAAATTCTACACAATTATAAAAATAAAATTTGTTTTAATATATGAACATAGTGTTCGGGTCTCTGAGAGAAATGGTAATTTATTTAAATGCATAAAGAACAACTAATTAAGTATTACAATAAATGCTGCTGTATAATGAATGCACTTAGGTATAACAAATTAATATTATCGATTTATTCACACGACATCTAATTGGCTATTAGGGTATAGAATGTTAGAAGAATGTGTTCTGGAAAGGTGTTCAAAGCCTGGACCTTGGGGTCATTACAGTCTGACTTTTATAAAACACATAATTAATGTTTTATGTTCAAAATTGATAACACTTTACTATATTATTATTTGATATAAATTGGTAATATATATTAAAAGTGAGCTGCAGATCACATGACCTGATCTAGTAACTGTTCTGTCAGATTAGACCCTCATTATGAACATTGTAGTGTGATATCGTCAGAGTTCTCCAGTCTACTATCCACACACAAGACGCAATTGTCACAGTTTGTCTCCAAAGACTAGTTTTTATTTAGTCAAAGTTAGTCCTGCCATGCCTAGAAAATTATGGTAAGGAATCGTGTATCTAGGTTCAAGGTGTGTATCACGGTTAAAGGTGTGTATCAAGGTTCAAGGTTAGTATCACGGTTCAATGTTTGTATCAAGGTTCAAGGTTAGTATCACAGTCCAAGGTGTGTATCAAGGTTCAAGGTGTGTATCACGGTTCAAGGTTTGTATCACGGGTCAAGGTTTGTATCAAATTTCAAAATTTGTATCTAGTTTCAAGGTGTGTATTACGGTTCAAGGTGTGTATCACGGTTCAAGGTTTGTATCACGGGTCAAGGTGTGTATCAATGTTCAAAGTTTGTATCAAGGTTCAAGGTGTGTATTATGGTTCAAGGTTTGTATCAAGGTTCAAGGTTAGTATCACGGTTCAATGTTTGTATCAAGGTTCAAGGTGTGTATCAAGTTTCAAAGTTTGTATCTAGTTTCAAGGTGTGTATTACGGTTCAAGGTGTGTATCACGGTTCAAGGTTTGTATCACGGGTCAAGGTGTGTATCAATGTTCAAAGTTTGTATCAAGGTTCAAGGTGTGTATTATGGTTCAAGGTTTGTATCAAGGTTCAAGGTTAGTATCACGGTTCAATGTTTGTATCAAGGTTCAAGGTGTGTATCTAGTTTCAAAGTTTGTATCTAGTTTCAAGGTGTGTATTACGGTTCAAGGTGTGTATCACGGTTCAAGGTTTGTATCACGGTTCAAGGTGTGTATCAAGGTTCAAGGTGTGTGTATTACGGTTCAAGGTGTGTATCAAGGTTCAAGGTGTGTGTATTACGGTTCAAGGTGTGTATCAAGGTTCAAGGTGTATATCACGATTCAAGGTTTGTATCACAGTCCAAGGTCTGTATCAAGGTTCAAGGTGTGTATCACGGTCCAAGGTCTGTATCAAGGTTCAAGGTGTGTATCACGGTCCAAGGTCTGTATCAAGGTTCAAGGTGTCTGTATCATGGTTCAAGGTGTGTGTATCAAGATTCAAGGTGTGTATCACGGTTCAAGGTGTGTGTATCAAGATTCAAGGTGTGTATCACGGTTCAAGGTGTGTATCAATGTTCAAGGGGTGTATCAAGGTTCAAGGTGTGTATCACGGTTCAAGGTGTGTGTATAGAGATTCAAGGTGTGTATCACGGTTCAAGGTTTGTATCAAGGTTCAAGGTGTGTTTCAAGGTTCAAGGTTTATATCATGGTTCAAGGTATGTATCAAGGTTCAAGGTATGTATCAAGGTTAAAGGTGTGTATCAAGGTTCAAGGTGTGTATCAAGGTTCAAGGTGTGTATCAAGGTTCAAGGTGTGTGTATCAAGGTTCAAGGTGTGTATCACGGTTCAAGGTGTGTATCACGGTTCAAGGTGTGTATCAAGGTTCAAGGTTTGTATCACGGTTCAAGGTGTGTATCAAAGTTCAGGTTTTAAGGTGTATATCACGGTTCAAGGTTCAAGGTGTGTATCACGGTTCAAGATTCAAGGTGTGTATCAAGGTTCAAGGTGTGTGTATCAAGGTTCAAAGTGTGTATCACGGTTCAAAGTGTGTATCACGGTTATAAGTGTGTATCAAGGTTCAAAGTGTATATCAAGGTTCAAGGTGTGTATCACGGTTCAAGGTTCAAGGTGTGTATCACGGTTCAAGGTTCAAGGTGTGTATCACAGTTCAAGGTTCAAGGTGTGTATCAAGGTTCAAGGTTCAAGGTGTGTATCAAGGTTCAAGGTGTGTGTATCAAGGTTCAAAGTGTGTATCACGGTTCAAGGTGTGTATCACGGTTCAAGGTGTGTATCAAGGTTCAAGGTGTGTCAAGGTTCAAGATTTGTATCATAGTTCAAGGTGTGTATCAAGGTTCAAGGTGTGTATCAAGGTTCAAGGTGTGTGTATCAAGGTTCAAGGTGTGTGTATCAAGGTTCAAGGTGTGTGTATCAAGGTTCAAGGTGTGTGTATCAAGGTTCAAGGTGTGTGTATCAAGGTTCAAGGTGTGTGTATCAAGGTTCAAGGTGTGTATCAAGGTTCAAAGTGTGTATCAAGGTCCAAGGTGTGTATCACGGTTCAAGGTGCAAGGTGTGTATCACGGTTCAAGGTGTGTATCAAGGTTCAAGGTTCAAGGTGTGTATCAAGGTTCAAGGTGTGTATGAATGTTAAAGGTTTGTATCAATGTTCAAGGTGTGTGTATCAAGGTTCAAGGTGTGTGTATCAAGGTTCAAGGTGTGTATCAAGGTTCAAGGTGTGTGTATCACGGTTCAAGGTGTGTATCAAGGTTCAAGGTGTGTATCACGCGGACCACCAAAGCTCCGTGGGTTCTCAACTCACTCCACCCACCGAACCAGCGGATTGCTTGTTACTCCGCCTGCACGACGGAGCTGGTCTCACGTTATGTTCAATGAACAACAGAGAAAAGAAGAGCGGAGGGAGGATCGTTGATTATAATAGCCTAGTTAACTCCTTCCTCCCCTCAACTTCGTGTCAGTAATGAATGAGTGACAGAAGCTCACACAGACAGAGAGGGAGGATGATGTCGGAACCAATTTGCATACCAACTCATCTTCGTTATTACCATCCCTTACTACCCCTCCTCCGGCCCTTATTCTCCCCACAGCTGTTGTTAAACTGACAACACACCCTCAGCCCCCTCTGAAACCTCACAAAATATAACTTGCTAGAAAGGAGAGGGGGTAGTAGCACCCCCTTCCCCTAAAGCCCTATTTTACAACTCCTATTGTCACTCTCTAAAATCACATTCATCTGTCTTAGATTATTACAACTTGTGAAAGTATATTTTCCCCTTCTAGTTTTTTTTAATCTATTAAAATAACAGACGCAAGAGGATTCGTGTTATTTATCACTAAAAGGGGGTTGGGAGGGGGCTTTTTAGTGGGATCGCTAGAAGAGTGATCAAGCTGTAAATGTGTTTTAAAGGAAGGGGTAGTTATGAGGGGGTTGGAGATAAATTGAATGTAACTGGGATGATTATAGAGTATTGGAGTAGAGAGGAAATCGAGTCAGTTTTGGTTTAAACCAAGAACAAAGTTTCCGGACTTGAAAACTAGCTTATAATATTATTACTGAGTACGTAATATTTTAGTGATGGCCTTTTGTTTGATATACGAGCATGTGTTTTTATGTTTAACGAATTTACGAGTCACGATAAAAATCACCAATTGAAATGTTACCTTTATAATAAATATACTCTCAGTTCTATAATGATGATTTTTGGGGGACATTTGAATATTAAAATATTTATAATTTTTTTTAAATATGAATAGTCTAGAAATTTAATCCACAATAAATATTTAGGTAAGAGTGCACAACCTTAACATTACCTTATTATTATTGTTTAGATTTGTAATTAGATATAAATGGTATATTATGATGGTTTACCTAAAATGGAATGTCAATCAATACATCCAAAACTAAGGCTATATCTTTCACCAGGAAAACCATCCCTTATTTTTCAATTATAAACTTGATTTTGATATTAGTGAACACTGTATTCATATCAATGACCTATCTGATATCTTATGACAAAAGTTCTACTTCCACTATCCTTTTGATCATATTATAGTTTCTCACTTTCTTAAATTACTCGGCCTTAGTAAGTTTATCTGCTCTTCATTCTCTAAAGTTGACTGTATTATAAGTTTGTATTTTACTTTGGTCAGATACAAACTAGAATATGCTAGTGTGGTGTGGAATTCCACCATTTTAACCGACTCTCAAAACGTTCAACGAAAATTTGTCACTGCTTGCTATGATAAATTCCTTTCTAAGAGTTTTCACAATGATATGATAGAATTCGAAACCTTTTAGGGCTCCAAACTCTCTTCTCATGAAGACTCTATTGAGATTCTCTTTTGGTTTTTAACGATTTTAATAATAAAATTTCTTTCCAATCCTCTTCCGAACATGTGTGAAATATTTTGCCCTCTTTTTCTTCTAGAAATCCTAAAATATGTTCTACCAGTAACTATCACAAACTCAGCCTTCTCTAGCGTTTTATAAACAGCGTTAACTCTAGATTTCCAGAATATGATTTCTACCATCATAGAAGAACGAAAATTAGAGAGTTATTTTAGGAAAACTCTTATCATTATCAACCATCTGGTAGTTTATTGTGAACGGTTCCCTAAAAATAATTATTATTAATGAATCATCTTTTCCCTTGCTTTTCTCCTTATTATGTTTTATCTATTAAATTTGTTTATTGTAATCACCTGTATATAAACATGAAGATTTATTAGTTTTTAACGGTGACCTGGAGGTCTAGGGTTAAGGTGTCAGACTTCTGTGCTGAGGTCCGGGGTTAAATCCTAGGTCCTGGCACAAATTTATCTGATTGCCAAACCCTTCCCTCACCTCTAACAAGACGTGTATTAATCACAACTTGTGAATGTGAGGAATGCGAGGCCTCCACCGTGGTTCGGATTCCACGTTAAAAACTGTATGCCCTCCATTTCATCTCACTATCACCCTACCATTATACATTAGCGTAAGTGCTGTAACGTTATCAGATGTTGATGATGTGATTATTTAATTGCACCGCGATTGGGCGACAATTGTAACGTTATTGACGATTTTGATAGAGTAATTGCCCCACTTTTGGGCGACAATTATACCGATATCGATGATTTGACGATGTAATGTCCCGCGATGGGGAGCCTATTCTGGAAAGTTTGATATTGATAAAACTGTTTATGTTGTACACTCTTTATTACTTATTTATTTACACATTGATGAAATTAAAGTCTGTATTGATTGTGATCACTTATACTTTATGTTTACGTCTACTCTCTCTCCTTGACCGGCACCTTCTGTTTACGTCTACTCTCTCTCCTTCACTGGCACATTCTGTTTACCTTCTACGTATATTTTCATTATATGTGGATGTGTCCCTTGCTTGTATATCTCGCGACGCTGTCCAGAGTAACCAATCAGGTATTTCTCTTCAACAGGTGCAGTGAAAGCTAGCTTCCTATTGGATATAGGGAGCTGGCTTTTCTCGCTAGTTTGTTAAATACTGCGGAGTTATATTTTGAGAAAAGTAAACAAGTTTTTCTAGTGAAATCCTTTTACGGACTATTCTGCGAAAACGCGTGATTCTCCATGGATGAAGTAAAAGGATAATTTACATAAGATACTTCAAAGAAAAATACCTTCATCCATGACCTTTTTAAATATATGAGAGCAGTCCAAAAATCAACTACATTACAATACCCCCCATTTGCTTATATCTGAAAGAATTTAAAGAATTTAATGAATTTTGATATAAGCAAATTCTATACTGTGCAAGGTTTACGTCATATTTGACACTCAATATTCTTAAAGTTAAACATAAATAAATTTGTAAAGTGTAAGTTACATAAATTGTGTGTGTGTGTAAACATTGACTTAAAATTACTGATATCATGACAATACAATAGCTATGATATATTGTTTACATATTTTCACAATTGATTGATTTTATTTTTTATGTCCAATATTCTTGATGAATAAACGAAACGAAAGTACTTTCTGTCTTTTTATTTGCTTAGTGTTTCTTGTTGATTTCCTTATATTTTTTATTACACTGAAAAATTGTCGCACTGTTCATTGCACTGTTCTTGAAGTGGTGATAATATAAAATTTTTAACAAATTTAGAAATTGCTTTGGTTGAATAATTAACTTTGTATTTGAGCTTAGGTAATATTAGGTTAAGTTTAAATTCAATTATAATTTAATTGAATGATTTGAAAAATCTTGAAAAATAAAAAATTTGACTAAAGTATCTCAAAGTACCTTAAGTTCAAATTAAAATTTGAAATGCTAAAATGAAATATAAATGTTAAAATTATTTTTAAAACTCAAATCTTTATGTGGGTTTTGTTAATTATCCAGTCATTGTTTACTGAATGCATTAGGGCAAACCTTCCGTACAACATAACTTTACTTACTTAAACATAAAAATATTTATTTAAATTGTTAACATATAAAAATCTTACTTACTCTTAATAGCTAACCTAAATTAACTTGAAAAATTGAGTCACGTTTTCTTAAACTTTTTTATTTAATTTTTATTAATTTAATTGATTTTATTTATTAATGTGACCTCAATTATTTATTTATTATCATAGAACAACTTTTAATGACTTGCCATTTAACAATACATATTACATCATTACATATTCAATCTAGATTATTACTTATATTAACATCTGAGCAAAGTATATTACATGATTACATATTGAATCCATTTATTTTTAACTTCAGAGTAAAGTTTGTTATTGTAATATTCTGTTGTTAGAGGGTTCTTCACCCAAGGTCAAACTAACCTCTACCTCTTTCTTATTTTTACCTTTACGAGTAACACAGCTGTTCTATTCACCCTTCTCTCTAACTTTCACTTTCCCTCTCTTTCTAACTTTCTTTTGCGATATTAACTTGTCAACTACGTGTGAGCGAAGTAAAATAAACTGTATTCTTCCAACCTTATGGTTTTTAAAATAGCTGAAACTTAGATAAAACAATCTTGGAATCTTATAGTACGCTTGAAATCAGCTTGAAATCATATGTCACACCACTGTGAAATATTCAAAATTATTTTTCCCTTTCTAATTGGTTAATTATTTTCTCATTAGCGAGAAAAACTTCTTTATACTGAGTAAAACCTTCCAAATGTTGCCTGGTTGCCTTAGGCACTTACATAAAATGGAATTGTAATTAAAAATTTAATATAGTAGCCTAATTAGGTATAACACCCTATTTAGCTCTCTTACACCCTTTGTTACTTTATTAGTATTGGCCTTTTCATCACGCAATCACCGATAACCCTTTTCAACTTCTCTATAATTTTCTTAATATCTGTTAGTTTCAATCCAGATTTACTGCTGGACATTTATTACATCTTCGTGGAAAATATATAGGCCTGCCTCATTTTTACTAACCAATTCATAGGCTGTGGTAGCTCTATGTTTGACGACAATACCCTTTCTTTGCTGGTTCCTTGAATCACTATCAATACACCATCAATATAAACGAATCATGGCTTACTTCCATGTCTGAATGTACCTTAACTCATCCTCAATATACTTAATTCCTCCTCAACGATGTAAGATGCCCTCGGGCCATCTTTACATACAAAATGACGACGCTTGACATAGGTCATGGCTTTCTTCATGCCTATGTTATACCTTCACTTCTTAATCAACGTATCTTAATTCTTACATAAAAAAAATTGTTTTAAAACAAGACATAACTGGCCTCTCATGTTTCCACTCACCTTAACTTACTGTAACAATGTACTCGCGAATCTCCAAATTAACTTCTTTAGATATCTTAAATTCCATCCTTTACTTCATCAGCCTATTATGCGACTCATTAATGTTTTAACCAATACTTGTTAAACTGATATAAAATATAATAAATTAAACTGAAATGACCCCCCACACAAATATTAAGATTCGTGTCTTAACTGCCACACATAAAATTCACCATTTGTGAAATGATACATTTATTTTGATTTCCAAGATCGTCTACTAATTAAGTTTGATCCTAATTACCTAACTAATTAGTCAAACCTACAAAATGTCTTAAACTGAAAATTTCCTTTTGGCATAATCTTATGTTACTTTGAACCGATAAAAAATTTTTACCAAATAATATATAATTAATAAAAATATGTCCGTAGAATTTCCTCACACTATAATTTCTCCTCGCGTACTTTCACGCTCCCTTAGTTGACAAATTATAACCAACCCCTCACCTATCCTATTATCCTTTCGCATGCTTCTGAGGGTTCATGTCCCCTGCTATAAGCATACTTTTGTTAATTATCATTTATAATTATCAATTAAACCTCCTATAATTATCTTAAATCCACTTGATCAATTATGATTCTTTTAAAAATTTATAAAATTAAACATAAAGATTATATATATATGATACGGGGTTTGACTCTTACTCATTGAAAATATATTATCTTGAATTCTACGTTTTGCTTTTAAGTCAGCACTTACTGCGCCAGAGGTTTCTCTCTCTTTTTTGTCTGAACAAAAGATGTTTACCAGTAGTGCACAACAATGTCTGTCACCTGTCACTAAATTTAAGGTGTGGTTTTTAAAGATGTTCGTGTCACATCTACACCCTCTTCACTTCACAAAAGAAAATTTTAAACTACTTGGGTTTACTGCTACGCAGAAATGTTTCTTTAGAAATGTTTATTTTAGGTTTTCATAGCAAGTGCGTATTTCTTTTCAGAAAACAGCATGCAGCTGCACAGAGCTTATAATAATAGTTACCCTTAGTTTTATATTTATTTTAGTATTTGAGCTAGCTAGACTCTAGTTCGATGTCTGGTTAAACCAACCTGTAACTCCTTAGGTTAAATTTACCTAAGTCACCTAAAAAAAAACACTCTTATTTACTAAGGAATCCCTCCTCACAAGATATTTATTTTAAGTTTATCTTATACGTATCCTACTTGGCCTATAATGTGGACGATCAAGCGCCGTTCCTACATTACTTGGGCTCTTACGAGTTGAATTTACCTAAACCACATCTAAAAGCACCCTCCTGGTGTAGATGTGTTTAAAACACTCTTCTTCGCTAGTCGATAGATAGAGTAGAACCAGTCCCCATATAACTGTTTAAAGATAAAATGTTACTACCCACTCTTTTACTGGGGAACTCAACCTGACAAAACCTTTTATATTCAACCTCTTCCACAGCCAAATTTATTTGATTAGGTAATTAAAATCCTGCTCTGATGGGATCTGTGGATAATTAATTACCTATTGGTGGAATTTGACTTGTTGTGATAGGGTTTTAGTTCTGTTACATTAAAAACACCTCTAACCTGATGAGTCTCAGGGTCTTGGATCAAGTATACATTTTGACCTATTTTTTGTTTTACCTGATAGGGTCCTTCATATAGTAAAAAGAACTTTTTTATTTCTTTATTTAAAGCTGAAGATAGTTGATGGTTTTTTACAAGAACTAACTGTCCATTTAAGTATTCAATAGGCTTAAGGATCTTTTCGTCATGGTACCGGGATCGTTTTTCTGCCGTTTCTTTTAATCTTTTTGTTTTTAGTCCCAGTTGCCCCTACTATCACTGTATTAGTTACTGGTAACACGGGAATAGCCTCTTTTAAATTACTATTTTTTATTTTTTCAAAACATTCCTGTGACATTGCCGTCACTTCTGACCCTGTATCTAATAACATTTTTACCTTAACGTTACCTAATTTTCCTTCAATTTCGGGTGATACTACTTTGCTAAATTTATTTTTATCTCTGGTTTCAAATAATAAGTCTTCCTTTGGGTTACCTTGTAATATCACATTTTGCCTAACAAAATCTAAATAAGCTGATTGTTCTGTAGTCCGGTTTTTAATTGAAATCTTCATCACGTACGGACTGTCACGTGATTGACTGCTTAGTTTTCCCTTTGTCTAGAACCGTACCGATTTAAATTTGAGGTTCCTGGGAATGGTGGTACTGAATTCAAATATGGAGGTTGATGTATTTGCGCGTTCATTGACCTAGATTGACCTGTATTATTATTATTATTAATTTGTCTATCATTGGAATTTATTTGCCTCGAAGGTCCTTGGTTCCTATTCTGTTGATACAATGTATTAGGATTTGGATATCTCCTATTTTGCTCTGGTGTTTGAGAACTGTTTTGATATCTATTTAGTCTATCTTGTCTATTAGTGATTTCTCTGATTTGGGGGTTTGACAATTGCTTGTGTCTATCAAGGCTATATCTGTTTGATTGATCATTGATTTCTTGATTTCGTTGATATCTATCATCAAATGCTATCAACACTCTCTCTACCTCTTTAATATTTTGTTTATTTATGCTGATCAGAACATCTTGTACTGCAGTTGGGAAATGATTCATTAGGAGACCTATCAATCTATCTTCTGTTATTGGGTATCGTAAATATTTTGCCTGTGTCACAAACTTATTAAAATATTCACTCATTGTACCATCCTTGTTGTTATACTTTCCATTAAAAATCAACTGTAGAAAATCATCCTGCATATTCTGAGACCAATATTTTTCTAAAAATATTTCTTTCGCTTGATTGTAAGTTTCCCATTCACTCTCTATGCTATCTGCCCAAGATTTTGCTTCATTTTCTAAACCTGATAAAAATATTTCTATTTTGACCTTTTCAATTATTTTTTCTCCTTTAAATACCCTTTCTACCTTGTTTATGTACTGTACCGCTGAGATATTTCCTCTTTTTCCTTTGAATTTTGGAATAAGTGCTAATGAGGTGTCTCTTAGTCCCTTCACAAATAGGTTGGTAGTACTGTTTAAGTTACTAACTTCTCCTAGATTTGTTGTTTGATTTTCTATTACAAAATCTGTTAATTTTTTATCTAATTTTTCTACTGCCTCGGTAACAATCCCATCGATTTGTGTTGTAATTAAAGTTTTATTTCGTATCCTGTTGTGTGTCAAATGCTGCCTTCACTTTTTCAATTTCTTTTTTAAAGTTATCATGGACTACCTTTACATTAGTTTTTGTGTGTTCTATTTGAAGGTCAAGATTACCAACCTTAATTTCTACTTCTTTTAACCCTTTGTTTGATTCCTGCTCAATTATTTCAATTTTATTTTTATTAGCTGTTATCTGTTCCATTAATTTGAACTGTCCCTTTCTTAAATTTTCTTGTTTTTCCACCAAAACCTTTTTTACCTTTTCTCCTTCTATTACCTTCTTATCAACTTCATTTAACCGTACTGCCAAATTTTGATGAACCATTTCTACTTGATCGAACTTTTGTTCTAAATAAACAAATCTCTGTTCACAAGCCTCCTTACTTTGTTCAATTTTAGTACTTAGATCGTTATTAATTTTTTCAAGCTTTGAGTCTATTTCCTGATTAGTTTTATCTATTTTCTGATTAGTTGCATCTATTTTCTGATTAGTTGCATCCATTTTCTGATTAGTTGCCACTATTATTTCCTGTTTAGTTTCGTCTATTTTCTTATTAGTTTCATCTATTTTATTAACTAACAAATCCATATAATAACCGAAATCTAAACTCTTTGTGGGTTCTACTATTGTTTGTTCCCTTGTTATCTCTCGCCCTTTCTCATCTACTATAACACTTTCTATGTTAATTAAATTTCCTTGTGTATCTTTTTCTGCCTCTTTTTCTCTATCTCCCTCTGCAATTGATTCTACATTGTGCTGCTCCCTTTCTCTTATTTCTTCATCTGATTGTTCTAAAACTAACTGATTATGTGGTCCATTTTCATACTCTGTTTCATCAACACTGCTATTTGTGTCACTATTATCATTTAGGCTTGAATCCGCCATCCTCCCTTCCAAAATTTACTAATATTAACAAGATTTATACAGTATTACAACAGAGTTTTCATGTTGTGAAATAAAAATAATAATAATAACAAACAACAACAAAAAAAAATTGTCTAAGACTTATCTGACTTCATTGATTCTTCTTAGGTGTGTCGTCTGGTGTGCCGTGCGTGAAACGTCTGCTCGTTTCAACTCGGTAGGACGTTGTTCGTCGGTGTGCCTTCTGGTATGCCGTCTGGTGTGCCGTGCGTGAAACTTCTGGTGTGCCGTCTGCTTGTTTCACCTCGGAATGATGTTCCTCGTTGGTGTGCCGTGCGTGAAACGTCTGCTTGTTTCACCTCGGTTCTCGGTTGGATGTTCTTGGTGGTGTGCCGTCTAGTGTGCCGTGCGTCTCAGTTGGTAGAGTCTCTTTCTTGTCTCGGGGTTTGGAAGTTCATGCGTCGCGGCTGGGCGCCATTTGTAACGTTATCAGATGTTGATGATGTGATTATTTAATTGCACCGCGATTGGGCGACAATTGTAACGTTATCGACGATTTTGATAGAGTAATTGCCCCACTTTTGGGCGACAATTATACCGATATCGATGATTTGACGATGTAATGTCCCGCGATGGGGAGCCTATTCTGGAAAGTTTGATATTGATAAAACTGTTTATGTTGTACACTCTTTATTACTTATTTATTTACACATTGATGAAATTAAAGTCTGTATTGATTGTGATCACTTATACTTTATGTTTACGTCTACTCTCTCTCCTTGACCGGCACCTTCTGTTTACGTCTACTCTCTCTCCTTCACTGGCACATTCTGTTTACCTTCTACGTATATTTTCATTATATGTGGATGTGTCCCTTGCTTGTATATCTCGCGACGCTGTCCAGAGTAACCAATCAGGTATTTCTCTTCAACAGGTGCAGTGAAAGCTAGCTTCCTATTGGATATAGGGAGCTGGCTTTTCTCGCTAGTTTGTTAAATACTGCGGAGTTATATTTTGAGAAAAGTAAACAAGTTTTTCTAGTGAAATCCTTTTACGGACTATTCTGCGAAAACGCGTGATTCTCCATGGATGAAGTAAAAGGATAATTTACATAAGATACTTCAAAGAAAAATACCTTCATCCATGACCTTTTTAAATATATGAGAGCAGTCCAAAAATCAACTACATTACAGTGCGTATAACCCGAACGGGTAGTAAGACGTGGTGCTAATAATAATAATATTAGTGTTTAATTTTTGAACCATTATGTTCTTATATATCTTCAGTGCTAGCCTGTTAAGACATCACAACTATTGGCTAGCACTTTAATAAAGAAAAAAAGAAATGATTATTATTAATCCGACACCTCAGCTCAGTCGATAGATTGTCTCTCTGCTGAGCCAAGGATCCCAGGTTGATTCTGAACAATTTATCATTGGTGAAATGTGGGTTTCACCTTTAACAGTGATACATTAATGGCTGGGGGCTGGGTGTTGTGTCTGTTCTGGATTTAAGTGATTATACATAGTCAGTCGGTTCAGAAAGTGGGCGTTAAATACCTCAAATAAATTAAATGAAATTATTATTATATAGTAATAATATTATATTTACTACTCTTTAGTTATTTTTATTTTTGTTACTTTTATTCTTATCATTATTAATTTCTATTTTTTCGTCCCTATTCAAAGTATAATTATTTAGCTATGATTTTTTATCTTATTTTCTCGTGTAAATATATATATTTGTAAGGTACTTGTGTACTTTTCAATGCTGGCCTGTTATAGGTCTCACGACTTTAGGCCAGCACTAGAATAAATGAAATTGAATTGAAATTGAATTATTATTATTATTATTATTATTATTATTATTATTATTATTACTATAGGCGCCTCCAAAGGTATGATAGTAAATGTTATTTCTTAGTGAAATTAATTTGATGATATTTTAATAAATCATTAGTAATAACTGTCTTCTGCATGAAGTCATAGAAGACAAGGTTGAAGGAAAGCGAAACTTAGAAATAAGGGAGGATGAAAAGTTTGGATAACTTGAAGGAAAGAAGAAAATGCTGAGAGATGAAGGAGGCGGCAGAAGACAAGGTGCATGCACTGGCGTTCTAACTTCACTAACAACAAGAATGGAACTATCGTAAGACAGAGCACCTAATAGTCTCTTAAATTTACGTTGACAAATGTTTTAAAATAATAATAACCATTATTATGATTATTATTTTAATACATTTGTCAACGTAAATTTAAGAGACACGTATGTACACTAGTGACTAGACAGTAATATTTTAACTACATCAGTTTTTATAATTCCATTTTTTATTTATTTTAAAATTAACCCTTCTTAAGTTCCCCTTTGGTTGTGTGTTCATTTATTAAACTAAAAAATTTACCTAAATTATAATATTACAATAACATCGTCAACTCTTTTTTGAATACATCAATAAATATCATCAAAACTAGCGAAATAAATCATACAGTAAGCTGTTTAATCTATAAATATTAATCTTACCATTTCTAATGACTACAAATAATGTGTGAGAAATTCAGATATATTGTCTATATTATATTTGTATACAAAGTGTAGAACCTAGTTTCACGTAAACTGTTCAGGGTGTGGACTGCACTTTTACATCAAGCATCCATTTTACCCTGAATATTAGAGGAAAAAGAATAGCATACACTTATTAAAAATACATTAACAATGCTTTAAGGACTTAAAATGTATTTTTATCAATCGAAAAGTTAAAAGGTGTCAAATCGCTATTAATGTAATTATTATTCCAATAAGGCTGTCAAGGAAAGTGGAATACCCGGCGAAGAAATGGCTTGCTTGAGAATGACAGTGCAAGCGTCAATAAGGAAAATACTTCTCCAAAGGGGGGACAATATAAGTCGGGGGGGAAGAGGACAGTAATTGAGTTAAATACAGTGCGAGATGGAAGACAATAGCAACCCCTATATTCCCCCTCATAGAGCGGGCCCCCAACATCATCATGAATACCGGTGGCATACAAATAGGACGCCTGCTGTAAATAGATTAAAAGAGTAATCAATGTGAACCCTTGACATGTTGTCTAATACTAGGCTGTCTCATAGCCCGAGCGAGAAACTATAGCACTGTACCCTTGACATGTTGTCTAATACTAGTTTGTCTCATAGCCCGAGCGAGAAACTATAGCACTGTACCCTTAACATGTTGTCTAATACTAGGCTGTCTCATAGCCCGAGCGAGAAACTATAGCACTGTACCCTTGACATGTTGTCTAATACTAGGCTGTCTCATAGCCCGAGCGAGAAACTATAGCACTGTACCCTTAACATGTTGTCTAATACTAGGCTGTCTCATAGCCCGAGCGAGAAACTATAGCACTGTACCCTTGACATGTTGTCTAATACTAGGCTGTCTCATAGCCCGAGCGAGAAACTATAGCACTGTACCCTTGACATGTTGTCTAATACTAGGCTGTCTCATAGCCCGAGCGAGAAACTATAGCACTGTACCCTTGACATGTTGTCTAATACTAGGCTGTCTCATAGCCCGAGCGAGAAACTATAGCACTGTACCCTTGACATGTTGTCTAATACTAGGCTGTCTCATAGCCCGAGCGAGAAACTATAGCACTGTACCCTTGACATGTTGTCTAATACTAGGCTGTCTCATAGCCCGAGCGAGAAACTATAGCACTGTACCCTTGACATGTTGTCTAATACTAGGCTGTCTCATAGCCCGAGCGAGAAACTATAGCACTGTACCCTTGACATGTTGACTAATACCAGAAACTATAGCACTATACCCTTGACATGTTGACTAATACCAGGTTGTCTCATACGTGCCTTGTTAGCAGCCACCGTGTTAGTTGCCACCCGGCAGAAAAACGTGTTAGTAGCCACCCTGCGGTGGCTAGGAAGAGATTGTGTACTATTTACATGTTTCGTGTGGCTAGGAAGAGATTGTGTACTATATACATGTTTTCGTGTGGCTAGGAAGAGAATGTGTACTATTTACAACGTATGTAGATGGTGTGCAGCTCTGGCGTGCCTCCCAGTTGAAAAGGTTAGGTTAGGTTAGGTTAGATTAGGTTAGCCACCTGCTAGCCTATATAGCGAAATTTGAATAGAAGAGAAAACATCAAAACATGTAAATAGTACACATTCTCTTCCTAGCCACCACAGGGTGGCTACTTACACATAATCGTTGACTTGGAAAGGGCGCCTGTCAACCCTCGTCTTGAGGTAAGGTGGCAACTAACACGGTGGCTAGTTATAAGTAATCGTCTCATAGGCCAAGTGAGAGAATTTGGAACTGATTTGTACCCATCTGGGCTACCCACATATTATCACTAGGGTGGTAGAAACGATAGAGATATAATTAGGAGGAAATGTAGCTTAATTTTCAAGGAGGAAACGTGAGAAACCTTTTATGAAATACACAACTCAACATATTATCTGGAAGAGATTCAAACTTTCTTTCAATAGTCAAACATAGTGGAACCAAGCAAGGTAGCAGTCGTGACTGATAAAACCATGGCCCTACTCCATATTTGGAACCAAGCAAGGTAGCAGTCCTGACTGATTACACCATGGCCCTACTCCATATTTGGAACCAAGCCTGGTAGCAGTCTTGACTGATTAAACCATGGCCCTACTCCATATTTGGAACCAAGCATGGTAGCAGTCTTGACTGATTAAACCATGGCCCTACTCCATATTTGGAACCAAGCAAGGTAGCAGTCTTGACTGATTAAACCATGGCCCTACTCCATATTTGGAACCAAGCAAGGTAGCAGTCGTGACTGATAAAACCATGGCCCTACTCCATATTTGGAACCAAGCAAGGTAGCAGTCCTGACTGATTACACCATGGCCCTACTCCATATTTGGAACCAAGCCTGGTAGCAGTCTTGACTGATTAAACCATGGCCCTACTCCATATTTGGAACCAAGCAAGGTAGCAGTCTTGACTGATTACACCATGGCCCTACTCCATATTTGGAACCAAGCATGGTAGCAGTCGTGACTGATTACACCATGGCCCTACTCCATATTTGGAACCAAGCATGGTAGCAGTCGTGACTGATTAAACCATGGCCCTACTCCATATTTGTAACCAAGCAAGGTAGCAGTCTTGACTGATTACACCATGGCCCTACTCCATATTTGGAACCAAGCAAGGTAGCAGTCGTGACTGATTACACCATATGCCTAATCTATAGTGGAACAAAGCAAGGTAGCAGTCTTACTTTGACTGATTACACTATGATCCTACTCCATAGTGGAACCAAGCAAGTTAGCAGTCTTACCTTGACTGATTACACCATGGCATTACTCCATAGTGGAACAAAGCACGTCCCCCCAACTTGCGACTATATAAAATGTTATTTTGACAATTTTTTTTTGTTCCTCTTTGTTTAATCTCCCTGGCGTGGTGAAGGCATGACTGGAGGCAGCGTCCAGACTGTGGGGGTGGCATGCGCCAAGCTATAAGGTCCTGGGAGAAAGAGAGAGTGTGATATGGTCGCGCTCTCTCTCTCTCTTTTTGGCAACTGTTTCCGAGCCGTTGCATCTGCTGGGGTGGTTTTTTATTTAGGAAAAAAGGGTGGATGGTGGTGGTGGAACTTTAGTGGATTTACGGTACAAGAAATGAGAGGGGGGTAATTAAGAGGGTGTAGAAAACTTTATTTCATTGTTGTTTATAGAAAGAGGGGAAGAGAAGGCCAATTTAAATTAGGGGTTCCTACCCTTCGGTTGTAAGTGCTTGTTTACTGGAGTACAATTTCCTTCAAAACTTTGCCCTGTTATAAGAGTCCCCAAGCGCAAGTACAATAATGTGGAGTTTTTTGGCGTGTACCTTTCGATGTTTTAATAGGGGTGTTATTTTTCATTCGACTTACAAGCTAAAATATGATATATTATTGAACTATATATGAATTATATTAGTTTAAAACTAAACATGGACATAAAAAATATTTACAGGCGATTTATTTGCTCTAGCTATGGCAAAAAGTTTGAATAAATTATTTAATAACATAACTAACGAACATATTTTAGCTATTGGCACACAATCTACAGTCCAATTTTCGTAGGAATAACCTTCCTTTCTGGCAGCTATAAAAAACAACTTGATCTATTTTCAAGTATTCATACGTCAAGTAATATGATCTGTGAGCTGTAACTTTTGAGAGATATCAATATGTGTAAAATAATATAAATGTTGACCGCAATAGAATATGTTTGTATTTTGTAAAAGGCTCTTTCAATGCAAATTTGACTATAAATTGTGTCTGTGATAGCTTGTACATCCCTTCTTTTTACTACATCATAACATACTTTCCATCTGGGTTACACATATCTAATTCCTTAGAGGAATAGGGGTGAGGACGGTAGAATTTTAAAGAAATGTATCCGCATTTACCTGGAGATAGAGTAGCCAAAACTTAAGGAAAAACCACCCACATTCCACACGGCAAGGATTCGCGTCCCGACCTTTCTGTCATCATGAGCACCAAGATATACGAGCCTGACGCCTAGTCCGCGTGTCCACTAACGCGGTTTTGTACATCCCTGATCGTGCTCCGCTCGAAGACGTCCACGCCTTTGAAAATCCATTTTACTACACGCAGTGCGTATAACGCGAGGATTACGCACACACATCAAGTCAGATGAAGTTACTCTGAGGCGAACAATCTTTCGCACGATTCCAATTTGTCGAAAGTGTTATCATTGAGGGAAAAAAAGGGTAAAGAAAATGCTGTTCAAAACTGGAATAATGGGGTCCGTAGAAAAATGATCTATAGCACATAGAAGTTCTAAAAACACCAGATGGAAGATAACCGTTAGTTTACCTTGTATAAATGTGCATATTATATAATGGCTAGAAAAGTTACTAGACAGCCTATATATGCTTTTACTTACTCATACATCAAGTCATGTGATCTAAAGCTGTCACTTTTGATAAATATTATCAATGCAAATAAAATAACAATAATAATATTGTAAAATATTCTCAATGTTTACAGCAAAAATTTCGTTTTTTCTAAAAGGTTTTACAAATTTCCACTCGTAGGAACCGTCATTTTTAGCTAATTATATTTGTAATCTTGTTTGAGATTGGAATTTTTAAAAAATCCTCCTGATTCCTGAATGATTACCAAATAGTGGAAATTATTCTAGCCTTGTATAAAAAACACATTTGTTCTAAGAAAATTGTTATTTTCTGACACAAAGTAATTATTAATTTTTTGTAAATAGAATTTATATATATTCTGGTGGTACAGTTTTTGAAATTCAATCAATTTATTACGTATACAATGTCACAGGAATATTTTATTAGTTTACTTCTAATAAATAGAGGTAGAGAGTTCTACCCTTTAGGTTTATACGCATATATACATTGATGTGGTAGGGGTGAGTAAGGTAAAATTTGATAGGAAATGTTCCTGAATTTTCGTAAAGGAAAATTGGGAAACCATTTAGGGAAAATTAATATCAATACACCCGAACGGGAATCAAACCCCAATCTTCTCTTCACCAGCAGTTCAGCATATCACGAGAGTTGACGCCTTAAACCGTGCGAGCATTAATGCATTTTTTTTGTTTCTTACTGTACACAAGTGACTGGGATCTCCCTTGGTCGAGAACAACAAGGCTTGGTTCACAAGGACTGACCTACAACTCCGAGCATTTTTAAGGTGTTCGGATCCTGATTTATCATTTTAAGAAAAGAATTATCAAGCATGATATGAGTGATAAACTATGATCAGGAGGTCCCAGGTGCTTATAGAGAGCTTAAATAAATAATAATATATACTTTCTCTATAAACCTCTTCATTTATGAAGTGTCAGTCAATACGATTTTATTTTTCTAAGAAAAAAAAATTGAGATAAGGGGTTGGGATATTTTTATATCTTTTGAACACGTAGCCCCCACTTACTACTGAACGCTCGAGGGAGTTTTGGTAGAACCCCTCTACCCCCCATTCCAGTCCCCGTCCCCCCCTTTATCATAACTTTTGAAGTTTTCTGTTCTGAAATCGCCGCGAGCGGTAGCTATACCTCTTCACACGTCTGTGTGGCGGGAAACATAGCTGCCAATGTTTCTTCACAGTTGAAGTTAAGTGGTTAAAAGTATGTGACGAGGCTAATAGGTAGCTTACATTAAAATAAAAAATAAAAAGTACACCGTGCTTGTTTGGAGAAAAAGAAACTGACAAGCAAATAATTTAAATGGGGAGGCGGGGGAGTTAGATTGCAAATTATTCAGTGCTTCTGTCCACAAAATCTCAAAAATAAAATCCCCTGATTTTTCCCTGATACGAAGAATGCAAATTTTCTTGACTAAAATCGATAGAGATATATTAAAAATATGTCAAAAAATCAAAGTACTGAATTTGTTAAAAATAATTATATTTGAAATGCACCCAAAAATAAATATTTACTGACTTAGATAAAGAGGATGTTTGAATAGGATTGATCTTCCCAAAGTATCGACACATACAATTTTGCCTGATCGATCACAAAGTTCCCCGACAATTCCTTGAGGCCACCTTGAAATTTCTTCTCTACCTATGAAAATTTTAATAATGCATTTAGAAGCGCTAGAAGATTCGTTTCAGACATTTGCAAAAAGTTTTTTGAATTGATGGTCATGACACCTAATCTGGTCTTATTTTCCAGTGATAGGGAGGTCAAGGTTCAAATGCTGATTATGTGCAATGAGGGTGTATTTTAGTAAATGGTTTACCACTCACCTTCACGTAAATGCAGGCACATTTACTCTCAATTCTACCTTCTATAACTACATAATAGTGTAAATATGCGGGTAGCCAGATGGGTAGTAAGACGAACTGCACCTAAAAAATGTTTAAGGAAAAATAAATTGAGTTTTATAAATAAAATTAAATTGAGTTGAGATGTAGTTTATTATATTTATCAATGTGTTTTAGTAAATTAAAAATGTGTAGTAATTATTTTTTTAAACTGCGTCTTACTACCCGTTCGGGTTATACACCTATGTACTAATCACGATAGTGAGTTAGGGATTAGGAAGGTTTAATTAAGAGGAAGTGCACCCACATTTGCGTGTAAGGAGAGTGAAAAACCATTTAGGAAAACCACTCTCAGTGCACCTGGCTGGGATCGAGTCCCGACCTTTCCATCTTTAGCAGTCTAGTCCAACACGAGAGTAGCACGTTAGACCACGTGGTCACCGAAGCGAGTCGTATATTAATTGATTACTTAAGTATTCCATTCTTGTCAATTATTATACTATTATTATTAGCACCGCGTCTTACTACACGTTCGTGCTATACGCACTTACGCTAATGTGCAATGGTAGGGTGATTGTGAGATGAAATGGAGGACCTACAGTTTAACGTGGAATCCGAACCACGGTGGTAGGCCTGACATTCCTCACATTCACAAGTTGTGATTAATACACATCTTGTCAGAGGTGAAGGAAGGGTTTGGCAATCAGATAAGCCCTAAATCTGTGCCGGAAACGAGGATTGAACCCCGGACTCTCAGCACAGAAGTCTGACACTTTACCCCTAGACCACCAGGTCACCTTTTTAATTATTATTATACTTTCACAGCAGTCTTACTACCCATTCGGTCTACACACAAACTTACACAAACTTGTTAGGGATGAGGAAGGTGTAACTTAGAGCAAATGTACCCCATTTTCTTGAATGCTGGTGAAAACATTTAATTAAAAAACACCCTCAGTACACCCAACTGGGACTCGAACCCTGAGCTCTCCACTTATCGGCAGTCGAGAGTGACGTAGTAACAGCCCCAGAGGTACTTATACGGTTGATCCTCTGAGTAGCTGTAAGTGCTCATGGAATATAAACAGACTGTACTAGTACACGCCATATCCATGACTAATATGAGGATAGTATGTTCCCCTCATTCCTACAGCCAGACATGGACTTGACCCTACACACGGAGAGCTCGTTCCTAGAGACTGGTTGCACATAGTGCTGCATTCTGTCTAAGAGAAATACTCTCTGATTCGACTCCCAAAGAGCCAATGGAAAAGTTAGACGAGGGGTTACTTCTCTTTGCTCAGATTCGGGAGAACAAGGCTAGACCCCAACCAGCTACACACTAGATAGTTTGTCTACAATGTGATTTACCACGCTCCCTCCAGGCGAATGTGGGACGTATTTCCTTAAAATCCTCGCTCCTCGTCATGTTAGTTTATGTTACATAATTTAAGTCACTGATTGTTATGTGGATACTAACAGATATACGCAACTTTTAAACACACAACCGGGATCCGAACCTTATCCCCTATAACCTCACGAGTCTTAGCGCTCTTGGCCACGACAATACCCTAGGAATCAATGGAAATGAACAGGATATTGTTGATACGAATCAAACTCGGGAGCCTCGAGTCTGTGGTTAGAGGCTCTGACACGCTAAGATGAGTTGGCAAACAATAGTGAAACAAGATATTTGCAATCAAAAATGTACGTCCGGTCAAAACCAAAATTAGAAATCACAAGAGACGAATCCCCCGCCCCCTTGCAAGTCTTTCGTGGGGAAATGAAAGGAATCATTCACTGCCTGGATGATAAGTAATAATAGTGGTGAATCCCTCATTGCCTGGATGATAAGTAATAATAGTGGGGAAATCCTTCACTGCCTGGATGATAAGTAATAAGAGTGGGGAATCCCTTATTACCTGGATGATAAGTAATAAGAGTGGGGAATCCCCATTGCCTGATGATAAGTAATAAGAATGGGGAATTCCTCATTGCCTGGATGATAAGTAATAATAGTGGGGAATCCCTCATTGCCTGATGATAAGTAATAAGAGTGGGGGAATCCCTTATTGCCTGAATGATAAGTAATAAGAGTGGGGAATCCTTTATTGCCTGAATCATAAGTAATAAGAGTGGGGGAATCCCTTATTGCCTGAATGATAAGTAATAAGAGTGGGGAATCCCTTATTGCCTGAATGATAAGTAATAAGAGTGGGGGAATCCTTGCCTGGATTAAAATTAATAAGAATAGGGTAATCCCCCACTGTCAGGATAATCAATAAAAGTGGGGGAATCCATCCCTGCCTCAATCATGAGTAATAAGAGTGGGTAATCCCCCATTGACAGTATGATAAGTAATAAGAGTGGGGGAATCCTTGCCTGGATAATTATAAACAGGTAATCCCACTGTCAGGATAAGTAATAAGAGTGGGAATCTTGCCTCACTCTGATAAAGAGGGAGTCCCATTGTCAGGATAAGTAATAAGAGTGGGGGAATCTCTCCCTGCCTCAATTCATGAGTGATAAGAGTGGGGGAATCCCCCAGTGACAGGATGATAAGTAATAAGAGTGGGGGAATCCCCCACTGTCAGTATAAGTAATGATAGTGGAGGAATCCTCCCAGATCCAAGAATCGTCCCCAGATCCACACCAGATGGGGGATCCTCATGCTAGTCACAGTCATGGCTCCAGCCCCTCGTCCTGGGAACATGCTCTAGAATGTTAGAGGCGAGAGAAAGGGGGGAGAGGGCTTGAAATGTTACTCAACTTGTCAAAATGTTTCTGTCTTCTTCCTGTCCCAAGATGACACGATAGAGGAGGAAAAAAAGGAAGAGATAAATAAATGGTTTTGAAATGTTTGTCGCCTTCCGGATTTAGGTTCCTTGGACAATAAAAGAAACAACGATATAAAGAAAAATACTTTATACATGATAAATCGAGCTTGGTTTTAACTCGGGTTTATTTATTGTTGTAACCTATCACAACCTCAAACAGTGATAATAATTATAAAATAGACGCAAAATATATTCATACAGAAAAGTTTGTGTTAAACTATTTAACTCAGGAAATATAAGGATTATTTTGAAGAGAAAGATTAGAAATAAACAAAAAGTATTTTAAAAATCAAGATGTACTTTTGTTAAACTATAATGAATTAAATACAATTCAATGTGACCAATTTTTATAAGCATTTCTGTCAAAACTCGCTTAAAAATAAGATGGGAGATAAGGCCCGTATTTTGCAGATTTTTATGACAAAAAAAACTTTGTCCATAAAAAATAAAATGTTACTTAAGTAGATGTTTAAGTTTAGTTTTTTATTCATCTTAGTCTAAATAGTTATTGAATATCTGTAACGGGCATTGCGTCATTTGACCAGGATATTTCCTCTTTATTACAAATTTTCTGTTCAAATGCCCCACAACGTTCAAGTCCGATATTCAATAACTCACAGAGGGGAACGTGCGCTAGATAAATAGCTCCCTGACAGGGATACCGACACGGGACATTCAATTTAAGACCCCGGTCCCCAACCAAAATGATAATCGAAATATATACATCCAAACATCCTGTTCTTCGGCTTGTATAACTATTAAAGTCGGCCGTGACATCCATCCCTTCACAAAGTTCCCTTAAAAGAGAAGTTACCCTGTTGTTCCCTCCGGTGTAATAACTCCCACCCTCCCACCCCTCTCTCTCTTCCATGACTCTCCTTGGGGAAGGGGAGGAGAGTCAGTGGGAAGGGGAAGGGGAACTTTACGGTTCTCGTTAATACCCTGACACGTCTGCCTCACCTCACGCACGTACAACCATGCCCCGTGATGAGTCGAGAAAAGGGGGTTAGGGTCGGGGTGAGGGGGGTGTAGCCCTTGGTTTAATGGCCGACTCGTCTAGCCGACTCTGTCACCGAGACGCCCGTTATGAGCCACAGCATCGTTACTCACACCCCAAACACACACACACACACACAAACAGACGTACTCAGTCGCTATTCTCTTGTGTGTATTTTTTTTACTGTAGGTGATGTAATAAAGTACCTTAACTACCACACAAAATATCCTACTTTCCCATTATTTTATTTTTTTGGGGGGGTTAATGGGTGTTTCATTACATTTCGCTAAGAGCCCCGTCCGCCATCGCTAAATTAACTTGGGTTATTGTATCCACCTTTACGGAGGTAGGGTGTGTCTTTTATTTAAATAACATTTTATGGTTTAAATGCTGATTGTTTTTAATACGTCGTGCTAAAATCACTTAGTAGATTAAGTAAATTTAATTGATAAAAAGTAATATTTTTAATATGTGTGTAGTAAAGTTATTGCTAATTTGACTGCCATAATTATAAGCATGGTCATAACGTGAGCAATCAGTTGAAGAAATATGTAATATTTGTTATTTGTATCCAGTTTTTAAATAGTTTACATCTCTAAGAAGTGTGATTATCTATTAGTTAAAAGGGGGTTACGTGAAAGGGCGCTGGGGCGTTGTAGACGTTTAGAAATATTACTTTAGTTAACAAATGATTTTATATTTTATAACTTTGTAGCTAATTTTCAACTACATTTTACGTGAAAATTCGCACTGAGATAAATTAAAGTAAAAGTTTATTAAACATACTATATCCAACCTTCCTCTAAAAAACAAGTTATGTTTTGATAAAATAATAAATTAACATTTTAAGATAATTTGGGATTGTTTTAGTGGATTTAATGTATCAATGCTGCTATTTTTCTACTGATAAGTAGCTACAAAACGATCCCCTTTCAATGCGAAGAGGGGAAAAGATAGAATAAAAAGAAGAGCATTAATAATTTTTTCACCCGCAAAACCTTAAGAAAATATTCAACTGCCCATGAAGTAATCTCTCTTATGGATAAATTAAATGAATAAGTAAAAGTTGAGTTAACTATTGGCAATGATACCAGTTTAAATAATTACACATTATTTTGCCTGATCTCTAAGTGAGTGAACAAAAAGCTTATGTTTTCCAAGTTTCTCACAACGTAGAACTAGCGCTGTAGCTCTGCAGTTGTAGGTGTATCTAGAGGTCAACTCCTCCATGCCACAGATCTTCATATTTTTGTCATGCTCTACTAACTTGCCAAGTTAGTTGTCATTTATTTATTTCCCGTAATTTTTTCAACAATTATTTATTTGATTGAAAAAAATGTTGCTCAACTAAAATCAATACGGAAATATATAAATATCTTAAGCAATATTACTAAATATTTTTAAAGAAAAATCAATTATAAAATTATTATATTAAAATTAAAATTTCCTATTTTCGTGAATGCCGTGATTTTAGGAGCTACGCACAAATTGAAATATTCGTGAAAATATTCAAGTATTTGGTTTTATTTCTATTCATGGGAGAGTCGAAGAGTAGTTCGAGTAACGCCTCTGTCAATAAGAAAATTGTCTCTTAGGATAAATAAATAAATCTAAATAAAAGAAATATTTCATTTTATAAAATACTGTTATGAATTTCATTTTATCAAGTTTATTTTTTTGTTTAAGGTTTGCTGAAATTGCGATTTAAATACCACAAATAAATTTATAAAATTAAAACTTTAAGGTTTGTTAAAAGAAATCACTACTTAAAACATACTGTGTGGTAAATAAATACGTTAAAATAGATCTAGTAGCCGTTGAACTTCTTAGATGTGACGCCTTAGTTGGCAAATAAACTGTACTCCCATTTGTAAGTGAGTAAAGCTTGAGCTGATTGAACGTTAAGCAGTGAACGCTTAGCTAATTAGTCGAGGCGCCGTGAAAGTCAGACAACCCAGCCAACAGTGCCGCTGGGCAAATTGTGGGATGTGCAGGCGTTTACAAAACACAGTTAACTGTAATAAACTATACCAAATAAATGATTCCAGTCATTGTTGTGGGTGTCTCCACGCTGGCGGTTTATTAGCACCTGGGACCACACTCATATTAAACTCATAGGCACACATATATATCTTGATCACATATGTAATTCAATATAGAAAATGTGTCTAGATTATTTTAAAAATATCTTTATGACTGAACTGTATTGTATGTTTTCAACTTTATTTATGCTGTGTGTTTTATTATTTCAGTGATAAACAAAACTTATAATTGAAAGGTTTATTATTAACATGACACAATAAACAAGAACTCTTAAAACTTTTAGTATTTGCAATAAAACAGTTTTTTTTTAAAGAAAAGCTATTATTTATTATTATTTAATCCCATTGTATTTCCAATGTCAGCATTTCACGGTTTTACACTCTTGATAATCATTTTATCTATCAGTTTTTCTAGTTTAGGACATAAAGTGTTTGTGTGTAGAGAGGTAGTGTGACGCTACCTAGCGTGCATCTAAATGGTGTGTGCGCTTGTGTTTACATACTATCTAAACAAGGCGCATGGTCTATCTACCCGCTCTTTTTTACACTTTGTTTCCGGCCTGGGTATTACCATACTTGCACAGAGCTTTTTATTCAAAACCTTTCCTTTTTTTATGTAGTTAAAAAAAACGAGATTTTTATACATGTAGTGAAACGCCCGCCACGCTTCTGGCGAACAAAACACGGATTATAATACGAGCTTATCTCCACGTAGGGACATAACAATTAGCGTTAGACTGGCAGCGCTCCTAGCGGTTATGGGGGGACGGACGCAAGCTTAGTTACTCTCCACTGCCATCTAGCGGCAGGTTTACAAATCAATGTTGCGTGCATGTGGAGATGAATACAGAGGGATGGGGGTGAGGGGCTGATATATAAATTACATAATGCTAGTGGGATCAGGGCCAGAACAGTGGATCAGGGAATTGGGAGAACAGAGGCAGGGAGGAGGTATAAAACTAGGATGGATGGCTATTTCTGAGGGAATTTCCATGGGGCTTACAAACTGGTTATGGGATTTCACTTGGCCGGCTAGGAGGGAAACTTGCTCGTCGCTGGTCAGTTTTAGGGACTTACGCGTCGGGAGTTGCTAACATAAAACTATTGTGTTTAAGATGCTGATAATAGAGGATTATAGTTGTCGGCCGTGTAAAGCTGTGAGCGTTGTAATAAAGAGTAATGTTATATAATTCCTTGATTTGATTACTAAGGGACGTTTGGACACTGTTGACAAAATACAAATATTGCTTTTTCGCTGTCAAGATTGTAATTTTTTTTATAATAATAGCTATCAAAAGTGACAGCTTCATATCACATGACTCGACGTAGAAATACATGAAACTAGATTTAGTAATTATTCTAATGTTGGTTATGTCCATTCGTCAGAAAAATTGGAGAATAGCTTCTACTTTCTCACAATACACACATTTTAAAGTAGAGTGTGTATTTAAAACACATCTACTCCATATGTTACTTTATTAAATACTATCAATCCCGCGCGGCGTTGCCCGTGACCCACTGTGGTCTAAAAATTGTATAACACCCCCTCACAAAAATGGTTTAGAATTACGGTCGATTTCCTACACTTTTTTTTCCCCCCGAGAAAGATGCGGCATATTTTTATCACACTTATTTCTGTAACGTAAATCTAAACTAGATTAACAATATTTTCTTCAAAAATTGGTTAAAAATAGCCTAATTAAAAATCTATTTAAAACATTTAAAAATCCGGCTCTGAGGTGCATTCGGACACCCTTCCGTCCATCTATGTTAAAAATGTCAGATCTCTGCGTGCCGTGGATTTGGCTGGGCATCGCACACAAACAAACAAACAAACACAAAGACTTCCTTTTATTATTATAAGAATATACAAATGGCTAAATGCGAGCGTATATTAACTATCTATTTAAAATGTTTGTTTTTTCATCACGTCTTAGTACCCGTTCGAGTTACATGCATTTTTATAGTCACTTCCATGTATCACTCTGGTATGGAACCTGTGCCAGCTGTACACTCACGTTTGATGCACAAGGGCACAGGAAATTATTCACCGTTTTATTTAACAGCATTTTTATTTTCAAGGAACCAAGAAATTGTGCCAATATATAGCATAAATAGATTGTTAATCCTTTATACCTGTCTGTACTCCAATACAATATTCACGATACCTGCTTAGATGACTGCGTCGTCTAAGTCGTCACTCTCGCAATAGATTAGACCGCCTATGACAGGAAGATCAAGGTTAGAATCCCGGTCAGGTGTACTGGGGTGGATTTTTCTAAATGGTTTTCAACTTTCCTTCCATGTAAATGCGGATACACTTACTCTTAATTCAACCTTTCTTATCCCTAAATCATTAGCATAGTTATTAATAATATTCGTGTAACCTGAGCAGGTTGTAAGACGCGGAAATAAAAAATATGTATGTATATACTCACGATACAAGTGAACTAGCTACAGTATATTGTGTAATTCTAAGTTGTGTTTAATTTGTCTTTGAATCGTTCATGTTAACATCGGTTTAATGAGTAGACGGGTCTCAACGAATTCACGTCATGTTCCTTTAAACGCCGTGAAGTTGGCAAGCTGTGATTTGTCCACCATACTAAGACTCCCTCCCCGCTGCGAAGTATCGGCCAAGTGAGGAACAGGAAACTTGAGGACTTAGCTACTTCTTAAGGTAGGATGGAAGGGGACTCGAGAAAAGGTGTTTTTTGCAGTTTTTATGGCAAAACATTTTATTTTGGCTAAAATAAATAAAATATTGCCCCAGTACAAATATAGAATTTAACTTTCTTCACATAGTCAGATCAACCGTTGTTGAATATCCATCATGAGCATATCAGCATAAGATGAGAAACTTTTTAAATGGAGATATAATGTGGTCATTAAATTCCAGGGCAACCTTGACAAATTTTCAAGAAATTTCAAGGTCACCATGGGAAGAAAATTAAACTCTATGTTTGTACTGGAGAAATATTTTATTTATTTTGGCCAAAAATGTGTATCCATAAAAACTGCAAAAACACTGACTTTTCCCCGCATCCCCTTACACCTCACCTTAAGACAAAGAGAGTGTTAAATGACGGACAGGGGGTGAGGGTCATATCGATACAATCGTTGGAACTAGTCCTGCTTGGCTTCGACGTTCAGGAGAGACAACTTGCTGAGTAGGTGGCGCTGGTTCAAAACCACAAACAGTAGATTTATATTTAAATGAAATAGTCTTGTTACTTTGAACAAATATCTAATACTAAGACAAATCCAAAATAGTAGCGTATCTAGGAATATATCCTGGGATGAGATGGGGTAGGGAGTAAGTACAAGACCACTCAAACTTACATTTAACCATGCTGGCTTACCATTCTTAGATTGAGAGAAAAAAAAAAGCCATGTCGTATAGCTCGTGCCACCACAGGATCAGAAAACAGACAGCAGCAGCCAACACACAATACCTTGGACGACTATACAACTCAAGCGTTGCATGAAGCATATATATTACAATATGTCTTACTATCACTGTACAGTACCGAGTACCCAATGGGTGCAGATGGTGGAACTACTCATCATTTGAATAGTTCAGGTACCAAATGTCAAGTTCATCTAGTCTGTTCAATCTTCCTGATTATCTGTGTAGGTGAGTAGTTGGACCATGTTCAATCTTCCTATCTGTGTAGGTGAGTAGTTGGACCATGTTCAAACTTCCTGATTATCTGTGTAGGTGAGTAGTTGGGTCATGTTCAATCTTCCTGACTATCTGTGTAGGTGAGTAGTTGGGCCATGTTCAAACTTCCTGATTATCTGTATAGGTGAGTAGTTGGGTCATGTTCAATCTTCCTATCTGTGTAGGTGAGTAGTTGGACCATGTTCAATCTTCCTGACTATCTGTGTAGGTGAGTAGTTGGGTCATGTTCAATCTTCCTATCTGTGTAGGTGAGTAGTGTGACCATGTTCAATCTTCCTGATTATCTGTGTAGGTGAGTAGTTGGACCATGTTCAATCTTCCTGACTATCTGTGTAGGTGAGTAGTGTGACCATGTTCAATCTTCCTGATTATCTGTGTAGGTGAGTAGTTGGACCATATTCAATCTTCCTGACTATCTGTGTAGGTGAGTAGTGTGACCATGTTCAATCTTCCTGATTATCTGTGTAGGTGAGTAGTTGGACCATGTTCAATCTTCCTATCTGTGTAGGTGAGTAGTTGGACCATGTTCAATCTTCCTATCTGTGTAGGTGAGTAGTTGGACCATGTTCAATCTTCCTGACTATCTGTGTAGGTGAGTAGTTGGGTCATGTTCAATCTTCCTATCTGTGTAGGTGAGTAGTTGGACCATGTTCAATCTTCCTGATTATCTGTGTAGGTGAGTAGTTGGACCATGTTCAATCTTCCTATCTGTGTAGGTGAGTAGTTGGACCATGTTCAATCTTCCTATCTGTGTAGGTGAGTAGTTGGACCATGTTCAATCTTCCTGACTATCTGTGTAGGTGAGTAGTTGGACCATGTTCAATCTTCCTGATTATCTGTGTAGGTGAATAGTTGGACCATGTTCAATCTTCCTGATTATCTGTGTAGGTGAGTAGTGTGACCATGTTCAATCTTCCTGACTATCTGTGTAGGTGAGTAGTTGGACCATGTTCAATCTTCCTGATTATCTGTGTAGGTGAGTAGTTGGACCATGTTCAATCTTCCTGATTATCTGTGTAGGTGAGTAGTTGGACCATGTTCAATCTTCCTGATTATCTGTGTAGGTGAGTAGTTGGACCATGTTCAATCTTCCTGATTATCTCTGTAGGTGAGTAGTTGGACCATGTTCAATCTTCCTGATTATCTGTGTAGGTGAGTAGTTGGACCATGTTCAATCTTCCTATCTGTGCAGGTGAGTAGTTGGACCATGTTCAATCTTCCTATCTGTGTAGGTGAGTAGTTGGACCATGTTCAATCTTCCTGACTATCTGTGTAGGTGAGTAGTGTGACCATGTTCAATCTTCCTGATTATCTGTGTAGGTGAGTAGTGTGACCATGTTCAATCTTCCTGATTATCTGTGTAGGTGAGTAGTTGGACCATGTTCAATCTTCCTGATTATCTGTGTAGGTGAGTAGTGTGACCATGTTCAATCTTCCTGATTATCTGTGTAGGTGAGTAGTTGGACCATGTTCAATCTTCCTGATTATCTGTGTAGGTGAGTAGTTGGGCCATGTTCAATCTTCCTGACTATCTGTGTAGGTGAGTAGTTGGACCATGTTCAATCTTCCTGACTATCTGTGTAGGTGAGTAGTTGGACCATGTTCAATCTTCCTGACTATCTGTGTAGGTGAGTAGTTGGACCATGTTCAATCTTCCTGACTATCTGTGTAGGTGAGTAGTGTGACCATGTTCAATCTTCCTGACTATCTGTGTAGGTGAGTAGTTGGACCATGTTCAATCTTCCTGACTATCTGTGTAGGTGAGTAGTGTGACCATGTTCAATCTTCCTGATTATCTGTGTAGGTGAGTAGTTGGACCATGTTCAAACTTCCTGATTATCTGTGCAGGTGAGTAGTTGGACCATGTTCAATCTTCCTATCTGTGTAGGTGAGTAGTTGGACCATGTTCAATCTTCCTGATTATCTGTGTAGGTGAGTAGTTGGACCATGTTCAATCTTCCTGATTATCTGTGTAGGTGAGTAGTTGGACCATGTTCAATCTTCCTGATTATCTGTGTAGGTGAGTAGTGTGACCATGTTCAATCTTCCTGATTATCTCTGTAGGTGAGTAGTTGGACCATGTTCAATCTTCCTGATTATCTGTGTAGGTGAGTAGTTGGACCATGTTCAATCTTCCTATCTGTGTAGGTGAGTAGTTGGACCATGTTCAATCTTCCTGATTATCTGTATAGGTGAGTAGTTGGACCATGTTCAAACTTCCTGATTATCTGTATAGGTGAGTAGTTTGACCCCACTCTCTGGATAGTTGAGTAGTTTGACCCCACTCTCTGGATAGTTGAGTAGATTGACCTGTAACGGGCTAAATTGGTTTAGCGCTGTTAGACCTCAGAATATGAATATTAACTGCTTGAAGCAAGCCATCACCATTTTGTATTGATATACAGTTTCTACATACTCGACTTGTAACTCTTGTTTACTTTTTTACATACCCTCATCGTTGATGTCTGCCTCGAAGACCCCTGCCCCATCAGAAGAGGCATCGCAGCAAGTGTGACTGACCGCGCCTATAGATAATGTTGCTCCGCACTCATCAAAATTCGCGAGTCGACTGAAAGCAACCCTGGATTTGTTGGCCCAGCGAGTCAACCTTCTAGAAGTAAATGGAATTTCCCCCCACTTCTTCTCACTGGTCACCTCTTCATGCCTAGCTGTGGATACTATATATTCGCCGACTCGCTTGAAAAAGATATGACTGCTATCACCAACCTTCCACGGAACGGACGTCGCACTTCGAGGAAACTAGCATATATCGGTGAACATGCTGCTTACGGCAACAGCCCAGCTCGATAGGAGGAAGTAACAAGGACAGATACATATATTCAATAACTACGGAACATTTAGGAGAGAGGTTATGTTTTTGGATAGGTCTTAGAATTAATTATTTGTATTGTTATGTTTGTTTAGGATAGGAATTCAGGTTTTCGCGCCTCACGCGTATCTCCTGCTGAGTCCTTGGACTAGCAGTTATAGGGAATGCATCCCGCGTCTCACCCTATGTGACTATTTATCAATCTCTGGGGTAGCTAGCTGGGAAAGCGATTGTTCTGGTCATTAGTGGGCCTGGGAATGATACCTAGCTAGGTATATTATTTATGTGGAACTCCGGTTCGGGAGCTCAACCTGTGAGCTGTCTCTGCCCTCCCGGCTTGGCTCGCGATATCGTATTTCTTGTTTTCCTTTGCACTCCCATTGGCGTGGACAACCCGTGAAGTCGCTTCTGCCCTTCTGGCACGGCTCGTGTATTAATTGCTCTGTATTTTTTTACCCTTGTTGAAATCCACTTGGGGGCTCAACTAGAGGGGCGCTTTCGCCGACCAGGTTTGGCCCGTAATGTTAAATATTTTTCTTGTAAAGTAATCTTGCCCTCCATGTGAGTGTTTCTTTTGGCTCATGTATCTCAGGTATTCATGATGACTGAACTTGAACTTGCCCTATTTATTAACATGTTGAATGTTTACGGTCAACGCATGATGTTAACGGATGTTTTCTAGGTATCTTATTTGTTCTAGTACGTCCATAAGGCGCTACAAGCCCCTTGTTGACCTTGATATATTGCCTAGCTACCTGATTGCTAACTAAGTTTATAGACTGTACTCATTGAGATTATGTGCCTATGATATTCCATGTACTTTCGTTTCATTAAATCTTATTATGTTAACTTATCTTTTGCTCTTATTTATAATATGTATGTATGTGTACCAATATCTCTACTATAACTGTGATACAAACACCCCTCTCCCCCTTTTTAAAGGAACAGGAAATGCGAGATGGTGCAGACACCACTCTCTGGATAGTTGAGTAGTTTGACCCCACTCTCTGGATAGTTGAGTAGTTTGATTCTTGTCTCCTTCCACCGTTCTACGCTGAACGCTGATTATTACAATCAGTCCATGACGTTATGACATAAACCACTGATGAGTGGGCTGGTTACAAGGGGTTGTATTGATCTAGGGAAGGTCTCACCACCTTCCAAACCCCTAACCCCATCCCTCCCCCCTCGACAGTAAAACCTCCCTTCGACCAAACCAAACCAAACCACCCTGTCCCAATACAAGCAACCACCACAACGACGGAGGTTGAATTCCTCATGTCAACACCCCTAGAGTTCATGAGAGGGTTGGAAGGGTTTGGCACCACCCGACCCTCACCCCCACTATAACATCTCATCCCCTCTGAAATATCTACCCCAGTTGTTCGTAAGGGGTAGTATGGCCAAAGGGGAGAAGAGAAGGGGCTGGGGTTGGTACAAAACCAATGCCAAATCAGATTTCCCTGTGTCCTGTCCACAGTAATTCAACATTACACCCCCTCTTCAACCCTTGCAAATTCACACTGGGATTTGGACTTCAGCTGAAAGTTAGACAGGGATAGGATTAGAGAACCATCCAGAGAGAGAGAGGGGGATGAAGTGCATTTTGGGGATGGTGGGGGTGTAGAGAACAGATGAAAAACGGGAGAAAGAGTAAGGGGAGGGGGTGTTAGAGGGTTGTTCGAGGGAGAGGTTTCACAGGCAAACCACAACTCGTTCGAAAATTTAAATCAATGGTTTGACATTCACATTTCATGTTATACTTTATCTCTAGCCGACATGTTGAGGCTTACTTTTGAAAACGACATTCAACCCCCACCTTCTCCTTTCCATAATACACCCTATTACCTAGGAATTTTGAAAAAAAAAAAATTGTAAACAAAATCTAGCTAACATTCAACCACAAATACAGTATGGAGCGAAGAATCAGAGAGATAATCCAAAACAGCATTATTTTTAAAAGCAAATAAATAATAAAGCCTGGCCTCGCGAACGCCCAACAACGGTATAATTTTCATAGTTAAGGACTTATATAACAGTTAATAGATCCTACTTAAATGTATTTATACGTCAAGTCATGTGATCTGCTTTTGTCACATTTGATGGATATTATCAATACATACAAAATAATAATAATAGTAAACTGTTATTAATGATGACCGAAATGAAATATGTTTGTTTTTTCTATGAAAATTTGACTGTATTTGGCCGTGGCCGGGAAATTAGAGAGGTAAACAAAAGTCCTTGGTTGAGTTGACCTCGACGGTCTTAGGGTGAGGTGCTCGCCTCGAGATCCAATGTTAGTGGGTTCAAACTCAGGTTAGGGTCAACGGATTTTTCTCGAGTAGTAAAACCCGTAGCACAACTTCCTTCGAAGGGGAAGTAAAGCCTTCGGTCCCGTGTTGATTGTGGCATGTAAAAGAACCTTATAAGTATGCTAAAATAATCTTTCCTGCAAAATTAGTAAGTTCTTCCGTGCTCGCTCGTAAAAGTTCACTCTATTTCTCCGGGCAAGTGTCGGGGGTAGTAACAATTGTCAGGCTGTAAAACATGTCCACCAACACAAATACGCCAAGCGCTTGTGACTTGCTCACGTGAGCGGGATAGTAAATGGGAGAAAGAGAGAAGAACAATATTCTTAGGTAGCCCTGGTTCGCATCCTGATGCAGATGTCTAGAAAAAGTAACAACTGTTTAGAGTCGCGGAGAGTGAAGTTCCAGGGTTTATAATCACTAACAAAATATTTAAAATGAAACCTGGGTGACCTAGCGGTTTAGGGGTAAGGTGTCAGACTTCTATGCTGGGGGTCCGGGGTTCAATCCTCGGTCCCAGCACAGATTTATCTGATTGCCCAACCCTTCCTTCACCTCTGACAAGATGTGTATTAATCACAACTTGTGAATGTGTGGAATGCCAGGCCTCCGCCGTGGTTCGGATCCCACGTTAAACTGTAGGTCCTCCATTTCATCTCACAATCACCCTACCATTACACATTAGCGTAAGTGCGTATAACCCGAATGGGTAGTAAGACGCGGTGATAATAGTAAGAAGAAGATAAACCCTTATTCTAAGTTTTTGTGCGCGTGAGTGTACAACCAGCTCCCAGAGGAAAGAAAAGTAGCGCACAGGAAAAGGTGGTATTTTATATTCTGACAATCTAAAATGATTACCATTGTTTTTAAAAACCCTTTCAACCCAAACTTTTTTTTTCTGTCGCGATCTGCGTGGCCTGGAGATTTGTCCGTAAACAGAATGAAAGTAGATGGAGGGTTGAGGAGAATGGGACAGTGGAGTAGAGTTGAAAGGGACGTGAATGGAACGGAGTGAAAGTCCCTCTCCCTCCTTTCTCTTCCCCCACTGCACCGTTTTTCACCAGCAAAAACAAAATAGGTTGCCAATGAGACATGAGAAGCTAAAAAAACATAACTTTAAAACGTTCTTGAAGCGGAATACTTAATCAAATTGGGGAGCATGGATAAAAAATAGCTGTCATCAGATTTCAAGAATTTCAATAATTAATGTAACCACAATTTGAAACCTACTTCGGTGGTTGTGTGTCTAATCATCAGGTTCGTCTAGTCTGGCTTGTCGTGTGATGAGGAGGTCATGGTTCGAATACAGCTGAGTGTACTGAGGGTGGTTTTTTAATAAACAGTTCCACACTCCTCACAAATGCTGGTACATTAGATTCCAATTATACATTTCTCATACCCACTTCATTAGTATAGTTAAAACATTAAATATGTCTGGATGGGTGGTAAGGCGCTGTGGGTGTTCCCTTTCACAGTGATGAATTAACGCCAGGGGGCTGGGTGTTGTGTCTGTCCTATATATAGGTTAGCTTGTACGTCGTGTGCTTATATAACCAGTCGATTCAGAAAGCGCACTTAAATACCTAAAAAGAAATTAACTAATTTGTAAGGTATTATAAAGGTTGAATTTAGAGGAGGTGTGGCCGCATTTGCGGGTAAATCATTCTCGGAGAACCATCCTCAGTATACCCAACCAGTATTCGAACCCCGATCTCCCCCAGACTAGTTCGAAAGTGACCATGCGGCCACAGAAGGTTGTTAAACGCGTAGTGAGATGCGGGGGAAGAAAAGAGCGTAATTAAAAGCGTAAAGCCCGGATGGGCAGTAAGACACGGCGAGGGGAAGGGGGCAAATAGTTTGAAGACATTCCTAGAAGCCCCTCCCCCAGTCTCCCCCCCCCCGACACGTTCAACCTTCGCTACATAAAAGGGAGCTATCTCCCTTCCTCCCCCGTGCATGTGTCTCTCTACCCACGCGTCGCGCGGAGAGGATTTGTCGATGCGACGCACGTCCCGACGCTAGGAGAGGTTTCCCTAAGGACGCTAGGAATGAGGTGAAGGGGGGGGTAGGTAGGTTTGCTGGTGCCCTAGGCGTCTCGGCATCACGAGGTAAGGGACGCCGGAATAACGTACCGAGCGCCCACACGCTCGTATAGAAAGGATTACCGTCCCGAGATTATGCCACCATTTTGTTCACTAGCTGATGAACGTCAGAAGGATACGTCACCGACACACTAAATATTATCTATTTATAATATTTTCAAATTTTGAAACCTTTTAAATGATTTGTTTTTAGCATCGCGTTTTACTAACCGTTCGGGTTATACGCCTATGTACTATTACGCTTATGATCTTAGGGATTATGAAGGCTATATTTAGAGGAAATGTATTCGCATTCGCGTGGAGGAAGTGGAAAACATTTTTTGGAAAAAAAAACTCAGTGCACTCGACTGAGATTCAAACCTCGGTCTCTTCATCATCAGTGGTCTAGTCTACTCCTATAGTAGCGTCTTACACCATGTGGCCACCGAATCAGGTTTTTATATGATATAATGTTGTATTTCTATTATTTGTACAGAGGCTTGGCACGAAGTGTTCTCGCTAACACCTGGGTTTGCAGTTACGGTTGATTCCGAATATAGCTTAAAAAAGTTATTTAACTTGTACACGACTTACAATCTAGCTTAATTCCAAACTATGAAACAACAACAAACACTCCGGTCGTCAGTTCTTTCTGTTGGCATCAGCGTGGCTGGTGTTTCATTTTGCTTCTTCTTTGCACAGCGAAGACTATTTAAAGCTGGCAGTTATATCTTCCAAATGTGCAAGTGTTTATTTTTAATTTTAGTTATTCTCTTTGTTTTCCCTTTGCGTGGAAACCCTGCTGATAAATTACATTTACCATCGATGTTGTCACACAACGTACACTCCGTCTACCATAGAAAGTACCTGTCTTACCTTGACTCATTACACTATGGCTCTATCTTATAAACTACACCATAATGGAGCCAAGCAAGGTAGCAGTCTTACCTTGAGTGATTACACTATGGCCCTATCTCATAAACTATACCATAATGGAACCAAGCAAGGTAGCAGTCTTACCTTGAGTGATTACACTATGCTCGTATCTTATAAACTACACCACAATGGAGCCAAGCAAGGTAGCAGTCTTACCTTGAGTGATTACACTATGGCCCTATCTCATAAACTATACCATAATAGAACCAAGCAACGTAGCAGTCTTACCTTGAGTGATTACACTATGACCCTATCTTATAAACTACACCATAATGGAACCAAGCAAGGTAGCAGTCTTACCTTGAGTGATTACACTATGGCCCTATCTTATAAACTATACCATAATGGTACCAAGCAAGGTAGCAGTCTTACCTTGAGTGATTACACTATGGCCCTATCTCATAAACTACACCATAATAGAACCAAGCAAGGTAGCAGTCTTACCTTGACCGATTATACTATGGCCCTATTTTATAAGCTACACAATAGCTTTACATTTAAGGGCTACAGAATTGCTCTAAATGCGTCATGTCCAATTAACACGAGTGTGAAGGCCCTTGGTTGAACTATAATATGAATAGATACGTATATATCAACGCTGAGCTTAACTCGACTTATAGGTCCCTAGCACTAATGAATGACGTCTGCTCCTATCCTGAACCAGTTGTATTTGTTTTAAAAAATAATTATGTGCTCAGTAATTTTACCATAAGGGTTATTAATAGTGAGGTAAATGAAGTGCACCTACATTAGTGGGAGAGAGAAAGTGGGAAAACCGCCGTGAAAAGTGACAAGCATATAACCAGCCCCTATTTCACCTCCTCTTCGCTTGGAATATTGTCTATGGCGAGCCTGACACCTAGACCATGGGACCACCAGTGCGTTTTGTGTATATATTTTGTATAACAGTCCGATAGGGATTCTGTCTCTAGGGAGAATATAGTGCACAGATAGGTCGGGGTTCCAATCCCGGTCAAGTTTTTTGAGTTGTTATCTCTAAATCATTTACCCGTATCCTCAGATGCAAATGCGGGTACATTTAATCTAAATTATCCCTTGTTTTATCCCTTATAATCAGTGTATAGTATATTCACCATAGTTTTTACCTGAATGGAAGTTTAGGTTTTGGGTTGCCAACACTTGTGAAAAATCACTGTTTTGTTATAAATAATAAGTTATCTAACTACATGTTATATTTTACATTTAAGTTATACTTAAGTTTTCTCACACTATTTCATTACTTTTAATAATTTATTTTTATTCAATCCGAAACAATATTTTAAACATAATTAAAAGTACTTACTATTCGTTTTGGAATTGTATCTATAATGTGTAATATAGTACATACATTAACACTTTTTAATACAGGCATCGCATTTACTTGGAAAAGAAAAAAAATGCTTGTCATTTTTTGTAATACATGTATAGTGAATTATTTCATTGTATTTCGAAATATTGTCTGAATAAAATATGTTTATTGCGTGGGTGTACTATTGCAAATAACTCGTTTGCGTCATGATCAATCACATGATTTAAATTCGTCGGTCACCATTTTGAAGCTATATTTTGTTAGATCTTTTGTAAAAAATGCTGTGAATGATATTTTTTTTAAGTGTAATAAAACGATAATTAGAGAGCTTTGTAACTTTTGGAGCTGTCATCCAAGTAAACTCGGCTGGTGAATGTATTTTATATATGCGAACCGTTAGTAAAACACGCCTAATACCGGTTACTGAGTTTGTGTGCAATAAATGACACAATTGTTCGGAGTGTATTAATTACAATGTATCTATCAAAATATAATAATTATATGAATAAAACAATTTAAATAAGGTTTTTGTGCCACACGATGTACTATATCCTTTACAAGATTTCAAGTTTTAAATTACTTTTCTCGCTTGAGCAAAGGGCTAGAGTCCACAAACACATACACTTTCTCATCCATCAAAGCCAAATTAGCCAACTTTTTTTTTTTTTTTCCGAAACGACCGAAATAACTAGTTATTCAACACGACACTTCCCTTCAAGACGATGATTAGTTTCTGTGTAACAAATTTTATGTTTAGAAATGCATCAGGCGATGTTAAAAGAAGAAAGAAAGAAGAGTCAAGTATAAAAAAAGAAAGAAGACTCGTGGAAATTACTTTATGAAGTATTGCGGGGTTAGAGTCTGGTCACGTCCGAATAAGGCTTCCAGAGATGGTACCGGGAGGGAGGTAAGGGGGGGGGGCTCTTCAATTGCTCCATGGGGAGGCTTAGGGAGGAGGGGGGAGTTAGAAGGGAGAGCTAAGAAAGAGACATCATGGAACAACTGGGGAAAAAAATTCGATTTTTCCTTTTGTTTGATTTTGTAAACTTAGAAAAAAAAAAATTCCTTCAAGTTTTATAGGAGATTAAGGTGGGGTGGAAGTGAACACCAGTTAAGGCTAGTATTTTTTTATGTTTTTCATAACAAACATTTTTTTATCCGAAATTAATAAAATATCCATCCAGTAGATATGGTTTATTTAGTTTAATTGTATGCACACGGTAATATCAACAGTTCTCGAAAATCTCTAATGAGCTTAGTGGGCTTTGAACAGGACTTTCTATCCGCTTCGGTGGCCACATAGTCTAATGCGTCGCTCTCGCAATAGACTAGACTGCGATGACGGGTATATCAAGATTCGAGTCTCTGTCGGGTGTACTGAGGGTGGTTTTCTAAAATGCAATCGCGGGTACACTTCCTCTAAATATAGCTTTCCTCATCCCTAAAACTACTAGCGTAACTGCTACATAAACGTATAATACGAAGGGTAGTAAGACGTCGTGCTAAGAAAAGCAGAACTTTTTAAAATAAAGAGGAAAATGTCTGTTCAAATGTCAGTTGGTCAGCTCATGACAAATATTCAAGAACTGATAGTTATACTTAATACATCCACTGAAGCAATATTTTTATTTTGGTCTAACAACACTTTTTCTATAAAACTGCAAAAATATTACACATCCCACGTTATTCCATCCTTCTGAATATAAATGAAAAATTCACAGCCGTATTTACAAGAGAACTATTTGTATCATATTTTTTTTACCAACCAGACGATTTATTCATCGTCATACCTCACTCATACGTCATAGACTAACCAGCCTTAATTAGCTGACGGTGCATGGTAAAAATTACACATTTTTGACAAAAAGTAAAAATAAGAGAATTACGTAGAAGGTGGGGGAATTCGGGGAGAGGAAACCCTAACTGCACTCCAATTTTCATAGAAAGAGCCTTTTTAAAATACAAACTTTTTTACAGTCAACATTGATAACTTTTTATTATATTATTTTATGTGTTGATAATATTTCATTAAAAGTGACAGCTGCAGATCGTATGAATATGTGGAAGTAGATCCAATAATATTTCTATTTCCTAGGAAAATTGGACCTGACTTGTGACGGTGGCGCTATCTGCGTCTAGACCTGTGAATCAGTGACGGAAATATCCAAGTCTCCTTTCATCCTTGAAGATACCACAGCCTCTGTCGGTAGTGAAGCGTCGCCCGCCATGCAAATCAGTCGGCACAGGTGTTTGGAACGGCGTAGATCAAGCTTCTTGTGTAGCTGGGTGGTACAGGGGGGTCGGGGGGGAACATATTCACCCAAAGATCCTGAAAAAAAAAATCCCTTCCCTTGAAAACATACATCTACCATTCCCTATCCGTCACTTGTAACAAACTAGAAGGGGGAGGAAAGAGAAAATATATCCGTATGCATTCTTGGGGTTGCTTTAGGTTGAAGCTTACGACGAAACCCTGGCCTGGTTTCTTGTGGGAAAGTTTTAGTTTGTATAGTTGGTCACCTTGTCATTTTATTTAATTTTTAGCTTCTACAGGGGAGTCATTAATGGATAATTCCAAGGGGTTTGATTACTAAGTTGTTAAAGGAAGTGGATTCGCATTCAGCGTGGAGAGAGGTTAGGAAAACCACGTTAGTAAATCAAAGGGGAAAACCATCCTCAATGCAGCCTTCCATGATTCAAACCATAAGCTCTCCGTCATCAGTTAAGCAGTACCTACCCATCACCATCAAGTTAAGCAGTCCTACCCATCACCATCATTTAAAAGCAGTTCCTACCCGTCACCATCAGTAAAGCAGTACCTACCCATCACCATAATTAAGCAGTTCCTACCATCACCATCATTAAGCAGTACCTACACATCACCATCATTACTAAGCAGCCCTACCCGTCACCATCATAAGCATTTCCCTACCCATCACCATCATTAAGCAGTTCCTACCGTCACCATCAGTAAAGCAGTCCCTACTCCGTCACCATCAGTAAAGCAGCTACCTACCCAGTCACATCAGTAAAGCAGTCCTACTCGTCACCATCAGAAAGCAGTCCTACCCATCACCATCATTTAAAGCAGTCCTACCCTCACCATCATTAAGCAGTATCCATACCATCACCATCAATAAGCAGTTCCTACCGTCACCATCAGTAAGCAGTACCTACACATCACCATCAATTACTAAGCAGCCCTACCCGTCACATCAGTCAAGCGTTTGTGTTTACTAAAGAAAATATTTGAAAAACTAGTTGACAAATATATTCACTCATAAATCATCTCGTGTGTGTTTGATTGTGTTGGTGAGAGTGTGTGAGTGTGTGTGAGAGAGAGAAAGAGAGAGGGTGAGTGTGTGCGGGATGATAGAGAGTGTGTATGAGTGTGAGAGAGAGTATGTATGAGTATGTAAATATGTGTGAGTGTGCTGTATATTCTGTTCTGGACAGCCACCCTTCCTCCCTCTTACAAATGTTTAGCGACTATATATGTTAGCAAAATACTGTAAATTATTTAATACATACAAACGCACGTTTACGGTTGAATAAATATTGAAACAAAAATTCATGGTTTTATGACCTTATTTTAACTTTACAAAGATAACTGTTTTATTTATTTTCCATCACCAAAGAAGTGAAACCATAACAAAGAGGGTATTAAATTTAAATTGTACTTTAAAATATAATTCGACAATACATCTTGTTAATTAAAGGGGTGTTTTGATTGCTTCAAAATTAAACTCTACTCGCGGATTGAGGGGTAAATTCCACCCCAAATCCTCTAGGTAAGGGTGTTTTGCTTCTTTCAGACACGTTCAACTTGCTCTCAAAATAAAACAAAGATTCACACAGAGCTGTTTCCTTCTGACAAAGTCGTGTGGTTTCATTAGCTTTCATAACAACTATTTATATTTAATTTTAACGAGTCCTTAATTAACTGCACAGAAGGCAGATACGACCTAAAGAAAATACAAGTCTGACATTTAAAAAATGTAACTGTTTTGTTTTTTAGTTACTGTGAGTGGAGGGATGAAGGGTGAGGGGTAGGTTACAGGGAAATAAACGTTGAACAAACCTGCCTCGGTGGCGTAGTTGGCTAACGCGCTAGTCGTGTTGAGCTCGACCGCCGAGGACGGGGAGATCGAGGTTCGAATCTCGGTCGGGTGAACTGGGAGTGGTTTTTTCCTAAATGGTTTTCCACTCTCCCTCCACGCAAATGCGGGTTCACTTCCTCTAAATTCGACCCTCCCAATTCCTAATCCATTAGTGTAATTAGTACTTAAGGTATAACCCGAACGGGTAGTAAGACGCGGTGCTAAATAAAAATAAATAAAAAACGTTGAACAACTAAATCTCAAAAGTAGAAAATTTTCTACTTTCCTAATAAAGAAATCTAAACTCAAAACTTAGAAAAAATATATATATATAATTAAATCTTAAGGTTTGTGTAAGGTATGATTGAATTAATTATTTGGTTGATGTACAAACAATGTGGCTTCTAGAAGATAAAATAATCCAACTGTAGGCTATTTGAAGTAGTGCACCGAACCAAATGTTCCAATCGTATTGTGCGGCTGTGCGAGATAATTCTAAATGGAGGCGGTAATGGGTGAATCGTGTTATTGCTTCTTTTATTCAAGGGAAGTCATTTATTTTTAATTTTCTTCCAGTAGATGTAAAACAATCATTATATAATATTGGTAGTGCTGCAGGTTTTTATGTCCCTCTAGTCCTATTACTAATGGTGTACGGATTAGGAAGAAGGAATTTATAGAAAATATATTCTAACTTGCTTGTGGGGAATTGGAAAAGTCCATCAAGGGAAGAAAAAACTCAGTACGCCAGCCGGGATTCGAAATCAAACCTTATAGTCATCAGAAATATAAACTAGACTAGAGTGACGCCTTTGTCCTCGTTTCTACCTGAACGTCGAATTAAAAAAAATATTTGTACAAATGAATAGTAACTGAGTGATTATTTGCGAGCTCATGCTATGGCATAATTTTATAAAATACAGTAGAATGCCTTTTATCAAAATTAATTCGTGACAGAGATGCTTCAGATAGTCAAAAATTCGGATGATTGGATCTGCGTGCAAATTAAAAAAAACATTATTACTATGTGCTTTTGCTATAAAATAAATCAAACCTTCAGAGGCTGGCGGTAAAAAAAATAACACGAGGACTGGTGCCGCTATATTTTTGCAACATCTTATAATGTTCTAAATAATAATCAAAAACACATACTTTATTTAATATATAATATTATCATTGAAGCATCATTATTAAATAAATATTTAAATAATATTGTATTTTTGTAAATTTTGTTTTAAAAAATTACAATAGTTTTAAACTTATAAAAAATTAACAAAATATTTTAAGATATTATTTTATATTTTATTGTATTACAAAATTACTTATTACTTACTTCTACGTTATTACAGCATTATTTTATTTTATACATACGGCGGCAATGATTCGACGTATGACATCATGATTGGAGCCAATGCGTATTCACAACATTCCTAGATGGCGCCAGTTAAGGCTCCCGTATCTCAGAAAATAAACTTTTTTTGAATGTTTGAGGACATCATACAACGCAGCAGGAACTAAATGAGGAATACTTGGAGGGGAAATGACCTAATTACCTTTAATTTTCAAAGAAATCAAAAAAAGAATTACAGCTGTTGCTAAAATGTAATGGGGCCAGTCACAGAAGGTTAAAACAGATTAAACATGAAATTTAATAAATACAAGTTAATGAGAAGTGTAAAAGGTGGTAAGCGTTTAGTAGGTAGCTCGCTTGGTAGGCGTTATGCTGGGAATTATATTGGTCAAAGCACCATTTAATAAGATTATTATGTTATATATTTTATGAATATCGTTGTAAACTATCAAATATGTAATTTTCTGTTAAAGTCAAGTTACATAGATGAGAATTCTGCGACCACACGACTCCATAAAACCAAGGACATATTATTATTTTGTCCCTGTATCTAGGATACATATAGACATGTAGGGATCATGAGACAAATGGTAACCATGAAATATTTTATCACAACACTTAACTTCAAATCAGATAGGTATGATCTGTAACGTCCCTGTCCTACTTCTGACAAAACTGTGTAAGGCTACTAGTTTTACCTGGGTACCCGGTAGCCAACCCTACTACAGCACTACCGTGGCACCGTAGGGACTTACATGGTTAGGATGGACCCCGAGCGGAAGGGGTTGGGATGGATGGTTCGTGGGGGGTGAGACTTGCGAGTTAGTCCAATAAGATATATTTATTAATCTATTCAGATGCTAAACTACTACATGGGTAACCGGGTAGATCTCCCGTGACGAGAGAGCAGGCACGATAACGGTCTCGCAACCTTTCTGTAGACCCGCGATCGACCTTCCGGTGGGGTGAACCACCAGATCACATTTTTATCGTAATTCGTCAGTCGTGCTCGATACCGAACCACATGTACTCAGCATGGCTCCAACACTCAACAACCATGTGTTATTCTCACACAAAAACTTGATGATCTCAATATTTCACCTGCCAGGAAGGTCCATCGGCCGTACCGTGCTCGCTCATCAACAGGATGCAATTTATATGAGATATATGCTATTCTCAGCAGGATGGCAACCCAACACTCTTGACTTCCAAGGAAATATACAAGCGTAGGTTAACATCTTGCCAGAATAAACCTTAAAATAATTATGCTCTTACAGATCACATTTAACACCTCAATGTTTGTGGATAGCCCAGTTTATTGGTACAAGTTAAGGATGCCGCCCACCTGAAGGGAAATATCCGCGCATTGCAATATTTCTCACGTGAGTTCTGAAGCTTCAAAAGGACTCAAACAAGCTACAGTTATATTACAAATATTATTTTCTGACTAGATAAAAAACTAACTTTATTTGCCTGAGGAAGGCTAAATTTATATTTCTAAATATTTACTTTGACCGCAGAACTGTAACATTTCTCATGAAATTTCCTTGAAAATATGATAATTTCACTTTTTCGTTATTATTTTTTTAAATTATAAATTTTTAAATACAAGGTTTTAAATTCCCTAGGGACATGTTGATACCTTTCAATTACAATTTTTTTTACTGAACTATATTTTGAAATAACAAACCATATCTTATAAAACGTTGGGAAAAATTATTAAAACATCGCAGCGGTAGGAGAGGAGAGAGAGAGAGTAATGTACCTCTGTAGGCGAGGCTACCTCTCAAAGGATGGTCGGAGGACGCTGGCGTCCCTTGTCGAGATACCAGGACAAACCAACAGAGAGAGACACTTTACGTCACTTGGGCAAACAGATACTGATGCATTTGGGAGAGTTTTCCACTCTCTATTACTTACTTTGTCCCTGCTCTTTTACACACACACTCTCTCCTCCCCACACTTTTACTGGACCATTCTGGTGTTCATTGCCTTTACCAACACTTCTACATTTCACATATTCTATTCTCTCTTCCTCTTCTTGTTTTTTGCTCTATTTTATTTTCCATGTCTTTTTCGTGTCGGTGTGTTTTATCCACCTGTAAGTGAAGCGATGTTCTTGCGTCCCCCTTGTCTCGCTACTGATCTTTCCCTCTCTATACCTCCACCTCTTTCTCTCTCTTCCTTGAGTCTATTTCCTCGTCTCGTATTCTCCTAGTGAATACTTTCCATCCCACCAACTTGTTTCATCCAGAAGATTTAAACAAAAGCAAGGAAATTAGTTTCCCCCAAAATTTTTTGTATATAAAACTAGAACAAGTCCTTGTTCTTTTAACATTCTTCTTTATCTTTGAGGCAAACAACTTCAGGCTTGCAACGCTAGCGAATAAAAAACAAACAAAGAATGGGTGTGTGCTTTCACTAAGCGGAACTTCCCCCCCCCCCATCCCCCCCCGCGTTTTCCTCTTCTCATCTCTCGACACACAAAATAAACTCTTAAGGGCACCACCTACTTGATGGGCATATCCTCATTCTACTGTAATTCATGTGGGAATAGCCCTCAATTAATCTTAAAACATTCTGTTGTAATCCTGTTTTAAAAAAAACACTTGTTTGGGAAAGTCTAGAACTGTGTTTCTAACAGTGACGGATCCAAGAAGGGGAGGGGAGATGAGGGGGTGCACCTACCCCCTTCCAACCCCCGTATAGAAAATAACCAGAGAGATTGAAACAAATATCTTGATGTTGTAAATAATGACTGACTATCGTCTCCCTCACCCAATCTTCTATATGACCTAACCAATAACTATTCCAACTTAGCTCTAATGTGCAGCAGAGCAATTGGTCTTAAATACAATTTTCCAGTAATTAAATTACTAAGTTTACTATGATAAAGAACTATTTGTTTTAAAATACCTATTTTTACTTTCTCGTTACCTTGCTGGTAGAGAAAGTATTGTGATCGTAAAAAAAAAAAATGGAGCTCGAGATTTTGATGAATGTTGACGTTTCATGATCCCCCAAATTCGAAAAAGTTGTTTTCGAAATGCCGTCTGTCTGTGTCTCGGGCTAGAGACTAAACTATTTGACCGATTGGGATAAAACTTGGTATCTGGGGTTTTCATAAGATTCCCCAGAGGGGTTTTTGGAGTTAAATATCAAACCCCAAAATTAAGGTTAGTTTACTAAAGGGCAAAAAGAAAAAACATCGATTCTATCAAAATTCGCTCTAATGATTTTGATTATATTTTATATATGGACACTGTTTATCATTATAAACAAGATGGCTACTCTAATTTCTTATAAAGATTACTTTGAGGTTACTTTACATAGGGTAAATTTTCCCATTTTCAATAATTTCTCAGAAACTATTTGAGATATGAAAAAACTATAATTTTAAAGTTGTAGTACTATTAAAGATAAAAATCTTTTAATTGAAATATATCTATATAAAATCGATAATTTCTTAGCTATAAGAAAATATATACATACCTTTTAAACATTCAGGTCTGAAAATGAATTTGATTCCTTATGCTCTTTGGTGGACAAAGATATTTCTCTTTTCTCAATTTTTCTGTAACAGGTTCCTAGAGTCTGTTCATGATAGGTTTTTACCTGGACGTTAGTTAAAAAATGATATGTTTAGGTTTTGGGTTGCCAACAATTGTAAAGATCACTGTTTTGTTATGAATGTTAAGTTTTTGTTACATCTTATATTTTACATTTAAAATAATATAAACTTAAGTTTTCTCACACTATTTCATAACTTTTAATTAATTCTTCTTACCCATTCCGAAACAATATTTTAAACATAGTTAAAAGTACTTATTCTTTGTTTTGGAATATGATTTATATGTGTAATATAGTGCATACATTAGTACCTTTTAATACAGGCATCGTATTTACTTAGAAAATAGAAAATACTTGTCTTTTTTTATGTATTGTGATGTTATGCTAAAAGAATTACTTATAGTATAAATTTAATAGTCGTTTGACTCATTCTTTCAAATACGTAATTACGTTTACAACTGTACTTTTTATTATTTTTAAAATTTCAATCAAAACACCTAAAGTTTCTAAATATTATATAGTTTCTAATATTAATTATTTATTTACAACTAAAATATTTATTAATCTTACTTATATCAATTTATTTTGCTACTTATTTTATTTAAATTGTGTTTATTTATTTGATTCATTAAACTGCCAACTGTCATGATTATTATTTTTTTGTAGTGATTTAACGTTTTTTTAAGAGTGTTATTTGGAACGATCTTATTTCAGTTGACTTATAATTTAGCTGTCATTTGAAGAACTAATGCCCCTAGTGAAGAGATTATTATTCTAGTTGGATTTTTAGTGCTAAATTAAAAAAAATTTTAAAGATGGTTTATGTTTATGTGTCAATATAATATTAAGTGATTTTTATAATAATACATAAGAGCATGATTACTTTAAGGTTTATTCTGGTTAGAGATTAACCCACGCTTGTACATTTCCTTGGAAGTCAAGAGTGTGAAACCTCCTTTACCAACCAATCAAAATAGAAGGCTCAAATAGTTAAAAAAATACTAACACAATCAGAGTGAGTTGTTTGAGTAATTGTTCCAATTGTCTGAGTACAGACACCTGTAACTCAGAGCACGCAACTCATCTGGTTGCGGAAATAATGGTTAACGGCCGTCCTCATAAATATATAATTCCTAAAAAGAATAAAGAATAAATAAACAAATAAGAAATTAACAAATATCCTAAGGGTACATTCAATTATCGATAACATTAACAAAAAAACCTTGAAATGATTTTTTTTATTTTATTCATAGTGAACCGTTGCTCTATTAAACACTAGATACAGCGATGCTAACAAGGTAAATAAAGATGACAAGAGACACTTGAAAGGAAAAGATATGAGTGCATTTTAACAAATTAGTTTAATGAAACAAAAGGCAGAGATAGGTACAAAGAACATCTTCAGAACACAAACCAATACACACTAAAACAGTCCTTTGACTCTTCAAGTTAATTAGCCATACAGATTGTTAAATAACAAATACTCTCTAGGCGTGAGTATGGCGTGAAGCGCCCACTAAATTGACAGACAGGTCAATTTATGTAAGTTCCAATCTCTGTGCTGTCGGCTCCAGACATAGTTGGAGCTGCCGAAAATATACAATAATTTTAATAGTACGAGGGAAGTTTCAATTCAGTGTTCTCGCCTTACTTTGTCATGAGCTGGCGCATGACCTATTGGGCTAAGCCAGATGGGCAGAAGTGAACCACAAGTTGATCACCGAAACTGGTGAACAACATAAGTTAAATAAACCTAACTAGGTATTACCATTAGGCCCGGAACAATCTGAAGAGCCCCTTTCCCGACCAACTTCCTCGCAGACTACAAAATGGTCATACGGGCTAAAGTGTGGGAATCATTCCGATTTAAACTGCTGGGCTTAAGGACCAAGCAGAAAACATGTGAAATACTAAATGACTTCACGCCAAGTAACCTAAGCTGAATAACTGCCTTGAAGACTACAAACTGGTCACAAGGGCTAAGGTGTGGGAACATCCCAATTTAAACTGCTGGTCTTAAGGACCAAGCAGAAAACATGTGTACTGCTAAATGACTTCACGTCTAGTGAACTAAGTCATAGAAGGTTAACCTAAACAACAAAGAATATTAATAATGTGAGAAGCTAAGCCTCTCAAAAATTTATACAAAAAACCTAAGACTCCAGCTTGGCCATACCTACTCCCCACGAACTTGAATGATTAATCAAACTCGATATTACTTTCGCCGGTCCGGTTGGTCCCTCGCCGTCATCATTGTGACCACTGGTAGGGTTTGAGTTGAAGTGAGAACTTCGGAAAGTGTCAACTATATTGAAGGTGATGAATAATTGTAATCGTATTATCATTGAATTTAATTTCCATTTATGATTCCAAAGTTTGTTAATTTACCCATAAAAATATTAAATATAATAAGCCTGAAAAGTGAATTTTAAACGGTTACATAAATAAAAAATAATTCAAGCCGAAAAGAAATTTGTTCTTACAATTTAGCAAAAGCGCAGCCAAGGCTACGTATTCTCCTATCCAGGGTCAAGTCCAAGAGTGCCGGTAATGTAGCCATACCGGCATTATATATGCTTGAAAACCCAGAGAAACATGGAAGGCAAGGAACTAGGTGGGGGAACATATTAGGATCACAAAGGGGGGATACGCGCGACAAACATAGCTTCGATAATGAACTCCAAAGCACTGGAATGTTCTCCGATAGACTAAACAGGCATCACTTCCTTTCTTAAGCTCTTAGGAAAGTTCTAGTATCCCGCGACTCTAGTGGCCGCCATTTGAACCTTGGTGGGCCTGGTCAGTCCATCACGCACCGCGATTATGATCGGTTGTGTATTCGTCGTCTGTTTGAACTGTTGTCAAGAGCTGCTGGAACGGTGAAATGGGGTAAGTTGATTATTTCCCTCCGACTTGTATCTTCTTTAATTGTAGCCAAATGCTACAAATATCCCCCCCTTGATCTTGCAGCTGAGGGGAGGGTCGGGCCTTTACATCCTTCCGGTGACTTGGGCAGATGAAAGAAGATTATCCGGAAGCATACACGTAGTATCTCTTGCGGATCCATAACACCAGAGTTGGTGAATTTTCCTCCCTGTTCCTCATGACCAAAGGAACCTCAAGTTATTCAGGAGTTGCGAAATCAACTGGACCCACGTTGAGCAGTAGGGCCCACCTGCCTGGACCATTTGGGATGCAGCATCTCTAAAGCACATTTTTTGCATTCTTTCCCGCTGCGTGTTTCTGCAGGCGACGTTATTGACCGGCCCACCATTTGTTCATGTTCGTCCACCACTCTCCAACATTCCAAGATTGTTGCTAGGAGTACAGCCATGTCCCCATGCCAAGTCTCAGTCCAAACTTCCAGAATATCCCCATTTGTCACGCACTGAAGGTAGGAAAAAGGAAAGCGGAATATATAAATAAGGCGATGGGAGTTCTCTGGGCTGCTCAAAAAGATAAAGCAGTAATCGTTCGTAACTGTTGACCATCCCTCCAGTCAGGATCACACTCCTGACTCACCTCACAGGGACTTCACTCTTCTCTTGTGGATATCATCCTTTCTTTGACTCATAAATTCTTTTAAAAAAATCTCGACCTCATATGAGAATATAACTACCGTTATTAACTCATAGAAAGGTTTATGGTACCAATGGCACGCTATAAAGTACTGTCACTAATTAACATCAAATATATTAAATAACCAGATTTACCACAATTAGGTTATTTAGGTAACAGAAAAATTGTGGCCACGGTACCTACCATCACTGTCTTCAGGGTTGCCTAGGCACGTATGTTAAATCCACAGTCGTGACGTTTATTTTGCCTGGGCCCAGGTTTGCAATCAAGGTGATTATCACAAGACATATAATTCACATTAAACAATAACACTTACCATATAACAGACTTACACTTGAGTACCCATTGGGACTCTTGAACATACACTCTTAAGGTGACTGACGTGGGCTCGCCTAGATATGGTAGCGTCGTTAACATTCTTGAGGAGGACCGTCACGGGAATTAAAAACTTTTCTACCATCCATGGGCTACCCCACCTTGGGCATAGCTTAAGCAGATCTATTGTCCACTGTGGAGCTCAAGGGAAACTCTTTACATAGGACATGATCCTCTACTATATAAGGAATGGGGACTCTTCCTTTATTATAAGCGTTAGCACCCTTCTCGGTGCTCTCCTCAGATGATCAAGGGCACGCCTACACCTATCTTCATGAGAGACACCATCAATATCTTCCAATAATGGATCAATATCACAAATAGCGAGAAGGGGGTGATTCAACTCCGACCTAGGAAAAGAGAAGCTGGCGATGATCCAGTAGACTCATGAAAGATTGAATTGAAGGCCAGATTAAGAAAATCTAACTCCTGGTCCCACCTATTTGGCGCCTAATTATGGAAGATCGTTAGGCAATCACCAAGTTCCGGTTAAATTGTTCAACATGGTTTGGCCCAGGGTGGTATAGGCTGGTCGTGACATGCTTGATGCTCCAACCGAAACACATGTCCTTAAATTTGACAGACCTAAATCAGGGACCATTGTCGCTAACAATGACACGTGGGGCTCCAAAAAACGCCCAAACACGCCTACAAAGGGTGTTGACAGTAGTAGTCACCTTCATGTTACGAAGAGGAATCAAAATTACAAACTTAGAAAAGGCGTCAACTAATATAAGAATATAGGAGTTACCTAAAGAAGAACGGGTAATGGGCCCAACATAATCGACGAACACCTTATCTCAGGGGCGTTGAGCTACATCAGCCGAATGATACCCAACTCTGGAATTCAGGGTGGGATTAGCCTTCTAGCAATCTTCACAGTGGCTATCCCACTATTTAACGTCATTATACAGCCCAGGCCAGAAGAGTTCTCTAGAAACTTTCCTAAAAGTTTTCCGCACGCCGAGATGACCACCATACACAGAATCATGAAAATACCTCAGCAACATGGGGCGTACAGCCACGGGCACAATAACCTTCTTACCCTTTCCCTTATAATTGGACACAATAAGAAGATCTTTAAACATAGAATATAGACCTACTTTCTCTCATTTCAGAATTATCTCCTTGATGTCAAGATACCAGGGGTTGTGACCCTGATGATCCCTGATAGAAACGAAAGATTCAGGAATAGACCTAATCACACAGGAGGCAGGTGCTACCTCCTCATAACCTATAGGACTATAATCTTCCGACATAAGTAATAAAGCATCCGCAGTCAAATTGTGCTTCCCAGAAATGTGATGGTTCGAAAACCTAGATCTGGACAGCCTCCAAGCCCACCTTCCCACTTTACCTAACTGTTTTGGATGCTTCCACTCCACGCAAGCGCCATGTTGTCAGTGTAAAGCTCAAATTATCTCTGTTCTAAGTAATCAGAAAATTTCTCTATGCCATAAACACAGGCAAGGAATTTTTCTCGTAGGCACTATGCCTCCTTTCAGCGTTGGTCAGCGTCCAACTAGCGAAAGCCAGCGGCCTGACGCCTTCCAATGTCTTCTGCGATATACCAGCACCCAGAGCCACATAAGAGGCATCTACGTGAAGGAGGAAGGGAATCGAAAAATTAGGCATCCGTAATACTTCGGGGGAGATGAGCTTCCTTTATAAAAGGTCAAAAGTACGAGCTTGTTCCTCACACAAACATAAAATAACACCCTTCTTTTTTAGGGAGTTAAGAGGTGCAGCTATCTCAGATAAGAACGGAATAAATCTGGCGCTATGCTCACATCCCAATGAATCACATAACACCTTTAAGGTTATTGAGTGAGGGATATTCCACAATGGGACTGATGCGCTCAGAATCAATGAGCAGATTTCCTGAGGAAATCACATACCTAAGGTATTTGATCGATGGTCTAGCCCATGTCACTTTATCGGGGTTAACAGTTAAACCTAAAATTTGCATACGACTCAGCACGTCCTCTAAATGTCCTATATGGTCTTCCATAGAGTCACTATACACACAAATATCATCCAAGTAATTGAACACATACTTGAACTTAATATCTGAAAGGACCTGATCCAGGACACGACTCAACGCTTGTCCACCAATGCTACAACCCAGTGGGACGCGGGTGAACTCGTATTGTCTCCAAGGGGTGACAAAAGCCGTATAATTTTTTGAAGACTCTACCAGGTAAAATTGCAAAAAACTGGCGTTGAGGTCAATCAAACTAAATACCTTAGCCCTACGTAAATTCTGAAAGGCGGACTCGATACTTGGAATAAGGTAAGGATAGAATTGGATTTTCTTATTAATCTTCCGATAGTCAACAATTAATCTATATCCTTCACCTTTCTCAGGGATTATAAACTCAGGACTGGTGTATGGAGAACTGGAGGGGTGAATGACTCCTTTAGATTCTAAATCATTAATCAACTCTCTGAAAATCTTCATTTTTGTGGGGGCACAAGAGTACGGACCAGATCTCACGGGAACGTTGTCTTCAACTACAATCTCATAGGGTAGTATACCACATCTTCCTAACTTGGGAGTTATGACATCAGGGAACCTCTAAATAGCCCCAATTATTGCTTCCTCGCTATTACCAAAGGACTTGGTGGGAATAATAGGAGAGCTGCATAGTGGAACTTAAATCATAGGAAAGAATTAAAACATTAATTCTCTGCGCAACAGATTAATGGTGGCTCCAGTCTTCCATAAAAATAATTTCCCAAAATAATATCATAGGGTAGGAAGGGAATAGAAAACAAACTTCTTTTCCACGAAAACCCCATAATTTTAATGGACAGATTCACCCTCTCTTGAACAAGTAATAAATTACTATTCCTACAAAAAAATGGCTTGGCATTTACCCTTTCAATATTAATTTTACCAGTGTCTTTTAAATTATTCAAAAAATCAGCATTAATAAAAGATCCACATGAGCCTGTATCCAGCAAAGTGAGTCCGGGATTCAACCTAATCGTGAATTGGACAACAGGGGGAAGAGGAATAGTACACTTCTGAACCTTACGCGTGGCGGTCCCCTTATTGACAGCACGCATCAGGCGTTTCCCAACGGACAGTCTCGCTGAAAATGCCCCAACTAGCGGTAACGAAAGCATCGGATTCGGGATAAGTCCTGAAATCTCCCCGATTATATCACACCTAGAGGCCTACTGGGAGAGTTAAATGGCACGCGAAAACTGGGCCTAGCTACGAAGAAGCTGGGGTAGCCTTTGTTTGATGGAATTTACTAGATGCACACGCCGGAATGCTTCCAGATACTCTTTCTCCACCAATAGCAACCCTTCAATACTCGTGCCAAGGAATAAAGTACGGACAAGGTGGTTGGCTTATTAGAAAATACAAAATGCCTTCTTGTCAAAGGAGGCAAATTCTCTAAAATAAGTTCGACTACTTCTTCCTCAGCCAGGTTGAGATTTAAGATCTCAGTGGCTTCCAAAATAGCCAAAATGAACAGCCTAAAAGACTCATGCGGAAGTTGAAAACCCTGGACTTTTCTTTGCATAGTTTCTCCTTCTCTCTCTTAGAAACTAAAGACTCAAGGATGTGACTTTTCACACTGGTCCACGGAAGAACTAATTGGATACATCCTGAAAATAAATGCGCCAAAAACCCTGAAGTTTTCCCAATACACAGAGTAAGGAACTCGACATCTCCCACAAGTCTAAGTTTTGAAATCCTATTGGCTTCTAACAGCAAGTTGAATAAAGTGGAGCAATATTGTCCATCACAAACAGGCAGCAACTTCAGACACTCACTAGCCACCTTACTTTGAGTTCTAGAGGGGGCAGGAATAGACATAAGACCAGTAGGAAAACCGGGGGGATTTATTTGTTCACTAACCCCACCTAACGCTACTGACTCAGACTTGCATTGCTCAATATATCCCTGAGAAGGCTGGCTAACGTTATGGCTAATATCTATGGTACTAGAGTTACTGGACTTACAAATACTCTCTGAAAGCAAGGACCGCAACACCCCTAATGGAGCATCCGAGGGGAACGAGATGTTTCTAGCCTTGAGCTCCTGGTGTACTTCCACACTCTTTAGCCTGTAGACTTCAGTCCTTGTGCTGACCAAGCTTCTGGGAGCGGTGGTCATGGCAGGTGATTCGTACATGTAACAAAGGTCAAAACAATGATTATAATGAACTCAAAACGTGCACTCACTCTATAGCATAGAGGCGCCAAATTTGAAACCTCCTTTACCTAACCAATCAAAATAGAAGGATTAACTAGTTAAAAAAATTACTAACACAATCAGAGTGAGTTGTTAGAGTAATTGTTCCAATTGTCTGAGTACAGACACCTGTAACTCAGAGCACGCAACTCATCTGGTTGCGGAAATAATGGTTATACGGCCGTCCTCATAAATATATAGATTCCTCAAAAAGAAAAAGAATAAATAAACAAATAAGTAAATAAACAAATATCCTAAGGGTACACTCAATTATCGATAACATTAACAAAAAACCATGAAATGCTTTTTAAAATATTTATTCATAGAAAATATAGTTAAATATATGTATGTATTTCAACAGATACGACCGTATATGATGGTATAGCAAAAAAAAAAAAAAGATTGTCGTAAAGTGTGTAAATATTTAACATTAATCATGTTTATGAAAGGTAAATATAATGATTATATTAAGGTTAAATGTATCATGGCATTTGAAATTTTGCTAGAGACAATAAATACATTTATTTTAACCGTCTGTTCTCATAAAAAACTTAAACTCGTTAAGTTATGTTATATAGCCTCAGTAAAAAAACACTATTTACAAATTATATTTCCACTAATCGCATTTATTCATATAAGAAGAAAATTACTTGAACCAGACAGGATTCGAAAAAGTCCTCAAAATTTCCATATCAATCATTATTCTACAAAAAGGCTTAATTCATATTCCAATTTTATAAGACAAAATCCTCAATGCATTTACATAATATAAAAAAGGACTAGATAAATCGAATTATAATTCCAAATAATAAGTTAACTTTCCATTATTGTAAAATATAGGATGAAACTTCACAAAGGTAATATTCACTAAACAAACCGAAATATTATATCTTATTGCAACGATTTCTTTCGTCTATCTTCCAGACCAAACAGTAATATTCAACGCTCTACATATATTGATCTTAGAAAAAAAACATAAGTTTCAATATCATAGTCTTTTACTAATTTCATAATATTATCATTGAATTTAATTTCAATCTATGATTCCAAAATTTATTAATTTACCCATAAAAATATTAAATATAATAAGCCGAAAAGAGAATTTTGAAACGGTTACATAAATAAAAAATCATTTAAGCCAAAAAGAAATGTTGTTCTTACATTTTAGCAAAAGCGCAGCCAAGTCTACGTATTCTCCTATGCCAGAATCAAGTCCAAGAGTGCCGGTCATGTAGCCATACTGGCATTATATATGCTTGAAAACCCAGAGAAACATGGAAGGCAAGGAACTAGGTAAGGAACATATTAGGATCACAAAAAGGGGGGGGGGGGTTTACGCGTGACAAACTTATCTTCGATAATGAATTCCAAACACTAGAATGTTCTCCAATAGACTGACAGGCATCACTTCCTTTCTTAAACTCTTAGAACTGTTCTAGTATCCCGCAACCTCTAGTGGCCGCCGATTGAACCTTGGTGGGCTTGGTCAGCCCATCACGCGCAACGATTATGATTGGTTGCTTATTCGTCGTCTGTCTGAACTGTTGTCAAGAGCTGCTGGAACGGTGAAATGGGGTAAGTTGATTATTTCCCCCTGACTTGTATCTTCTTTAATTGTAGCTAAATGCTACAAAAGTTGGCTTACCAACCTGCTAAGCATAGCGTATATCTCATATAAATTGCATCCTGTTGACGAGCGAGCACAGTGTGACCGATGGACCTTCCTGGCTTGTTGGACACCTCGAGATCAGCAAGTTTAAGTAATAGTAATAACACCTTGTTTAGTGATTGGTTGATTAAAAAGTAGAGGTGGATCTTCACCCTAGTTGAAGTGAAAAGCCATGCTCGGTGCATGAGAGTCGTCATCAAGCAACCACTGACTAATACACGGAGGGAAAAAATGTGATCTGGGGTTCCCTCACCGGAGGGTCGATCACGGGTCTATAGGAGTTTTGCGAGTCCCGTCATCGTGCATGCTCCATCGTCACGTATACCTATGTAGTAGTTTAGTCATCTTAACCAATTAATAAATAGAAATAATTGGACTAACACTCTAGTCTCACTCCCCACGAACCACCCATTCCAACCCCTACCGATCGGGGTCCATCCCAACCATGTAAGTCCCTATGGTGCCGCGGTAGTGTTGTCGTTGGGTGGCTACCGGGCAACCAAATAAAACGGGGGACGTTATATTACTATCTTTCACTGTCTAAAGGGTTAAGATTTTTTTTATTAGTTGTAAATCTTGGCAAATAGTATTCTCCTAGGCTGGAAGGTATTATAAAAAGAAAGAGAACATTGTTAATTTGTTAATGGTTTGTTATTATTTTGACTCGCAAAAATTGTTAGAAAAGATAAGGATGGACTCCATTTGGTCCATCATAAATATATAATTTTCTATAGCTAAACATCATTTTGGAAGAAAAAACTCTTTTAAACTTAAGGGGACGCCCAGACTGGGCGAGCGAGTGAGCGAGCGACTAAAAGATAAAATAGAACACATTGGTTGTAATGAGAGGTGGCCAGACTGGAGCGAGCAAGCGAGCGACTGAGCGCGTGCGCTTGAAAGATAGAACTGGTTCTATTTTTCAAGAGCGCGCGCTCGACCAGTACAGTATGGTTTACAGGCGTTAGGCAATATCATTGTATGTTGGTTCAATGAGTGCTAGGAAAACTTCTCATTTTGACATTTTTATTATTATCGATAAGTTTAGCACACTTGCTACTGATGGCCTAATTTAATTGGTAAGACAATAAACCATACCTATATATATGTAAAACTGATATATTAAAATACTTCAATATTACCAAAGTAGGCCTTTACAAATAAGAATCACCATTAGCGTGGAGAGAGGATGAGAAAACCACAACAATAAATAGCTTGTCAAAAACCACCCTCAATTCACTGAGCCAAGATTTCGGAGCCTGCTCGTCAACAACTATCGAGAGCTATCTGCTAATCACGCGCTCGCACGCTTATCAGTCTGCCCGAAACCTAAAGAATAACCTTCAAGGAAGGGCAGGAGATAGTTTCAAGAAGAATATGTGAGGTAAAAACCCTAATATATATATATAAATAGTTACCGGAGCCTGAGATCACCACACGTTATTGGGTGAGACAAAATAATTCATCCATCATCTCGGGTATAAATATTTTCTGTTGGCTGGATGTCTTACGAGTTTTTTTAGTAAATGTCTAATTTAAGATTAAAGCCTAGAGAGTGTAGGAATACATGTAAAATTGAAAGGTCAAATAGGTTTGCTTCCCTATAATGCTCACAGGAAAGTGAGGAAAACACACATCCAGAGAAACAGTGGGAGTGTCATGAATAATATTAGAGATGCAGCGAAGTGTATTATGTAGGTCTCTGTAAAAAGAGTAAGAAGGAGCCATGGTTTGACATAGAATGTTCAAAATTATTAGAGGAAAGGAGGGAAGAAAAATTATATTGGATATAAAGTCCTCGTGAATTGAGTTTAAACACATTTATCATTGCAAAACGAAAGGCCAGTACCACATTTAGAAACAACAAGAGAAAGTATTTAAGGGGTAAAGTTAGCGAAATCGAACCAATAACGAACATAAGAATATCAGAGAACTTTATCAGGCTGGGGCCATTTAATTAAAGATGAGAAAGGTGATTTGATGGCAGATACGTGCGATGTTTTGAGTAGATGGAACGACTTCTTCAGTCAAATTCTGAATGCTCACGAAAGATCCGATGAAATCCATACTGCCAAGCCACTAGTTCCCAGGGCCAAGTATTAGTGAAGTCAAAGAAGATATTAAGGAGTTAAAGAAAAAGCTCCAGGTATAAATTCAATACTATCAGAGTTAGTAAAGGGAGGGGGTGAAATTTTAGTAATAGAAATTCATTAACTTTTATGTTCCATATGGAAGGAAACATGATGTATTGCCACAAGAAAAGTAAGGAAAGTATAATAATACCCATTTTCAAAAATGGAGATAAAAGAGGCCTATTGTAATAACTATAGAAGTATCTTACTGCTATCAACAGGTAACAAAATTTTATCTAACATAATTTTAATGAGATTGACACCATAAGCAGATGAAATAATATGGGATCATTAGTGTGGATTTCGACGAAATAGACAACAACGGATCAGATTTTTACACGCGGCAAATAATGCAAAAAAGTGGGACTTAACCATGATGGTACATCAATTACTACACATAGATTTTAAAAAGGCCTATGATTCAGTTTAAAAGGAACACATTATTGAAATTTTAGCTATGTTTGAGATACCCAAAACATTGTTCAATCTAATTGGTATGTTTGACTAATACAAGTGGCAGAGTATGGGTTGGATCTCACCTATCAGATGCTTTCCAAATACATAATGGGTTGATACTAGGAGATACACTCGCCACATTACTCTTTAATTTCGCCTTGCAAGAGAGTTGGGAAGGGTTGACATTAAAGGGTACAGTGCAGCTATTTGGGTACGCAGATGATTTAGCTTTGTTAGGTAATAGTAAGGAAGCTGTTGAAAGAAATGCAGACGTTTTATTAGAGGCTGGTAAGGAAATAGGTTTAAAAGCGAACACTGAAAAGACTATGTATATGATAGTACAGAGAACACAGATGTAGGACGATAATTTAGATATTACAGCAAACAACATATCATTGATGAGGGTTAATGAATTCAAATATTTAGGAACAATTTTAACAAGCGATAACAATATTAGAATGGATATTAGGAGAATAATATAGTCGGGAAATGATTGTTATTACTCAGTCAGTGAGTTATTGGCGTCTCGCCTGCTGTCAAGAAATATAAAACTCCGAATATACAAAACAAAAAAATTTACTGGTTGATCTCCATGTGTGCTAAACGTGGCATCTTACCTTAAATGACGAAAATAAATCTAGGCTGTTTGAAATCAAGGTGCATAGGAAGATATTTGGGTCCAAAAAGGGATAAAATAGTGTGTGGGGGAGGAGGATACATAGTGATGAGCTGCACACCATGTTCTCATTACCAGACATTGATAGAGTAATAAAATCTCGCCAATTACGGTGGGCAGGTCATGCAGCGCGAATGGGAATATTTAGAACCGCGTTCAAGGTATTGAATGGTGAACCCAATGGGAAGAGACCACTGGGAAGACCCAGACGCAGATGGGAGGATAACATTTGAATAGACCTGAGGGAGACAGGTGTTATGAGATAGACTGGATAGAATTAGCTCAATATAGGGATAGTATGTAACGAGGTGGACTGGATGTAACTAGTTCAAGATAGGGATAGGATGTAATGAGGTGGACTGGATGTAATTGGCTTAAGATAGGGATTGGGTGTAATGAGGTGGACTGGATGTAACTGGCTTAAGATAAGGATAGGGTGTAATGAGGTGGACTGGATGTAACTAGCTCAAGATAGGGATAAGGGTGTAACGAGGTGGACTGGATGTAACTAGCTCAAGATAGGGATAGGTGGCGTACTTTGGTGAGTGCAGTAATAAACTTTTGAGTTCCTAATGACAAAGATTAAGTAAGTAAGATAAAAGTGAAAAAAAAGTCTGTGTGGTCCACCGTACCATTTATTTTGTAATAAAATTACAAATGTTTTAATCAAAATGTCATTTTTCTTGCAAATCCACCTTTTATTATTATTATTATTATTATTATTATTATTATTATTATTATTAAGTTAAAATTATTTTGTAAACTAGCAATATTATTATAATTAAAATCCTTATTATTAAAATAATTAAGTATCTATTTGTAGCAGCGGCACGAGAACCTATTCCCGCCTCCCGACATGAATTCCTCAATCCACCCTTGGTTTCTTACCACCCGCTCTGAATCAAAAATTGAGACATTTCACGTGAAATATTGTCGAAACTGAAGTTATTTCACCATTTTGTTTTGTTTTAAATGATAAAACTTTAAATTTAAGGCTTCCTTTCATCTTTATTTTGTCATGAACCACAATATTTTAAAATTACAAATCATTGTGTTGAATAGCACGGGATTTCTCAGCGCCTGAAACACCGGTAGGCAGGAACGACGGATCAACCGGGATATTATATACACGACTAACCGGGATATTAGATACACTATAAGGCTTGAATTATAAAAACTTATCAAAGTATGACCTTCTTCACTTGGAAAATTAGGATTAGTTAAATATATTTTAATTTTTAAATAATTAATTTTCTAAATTGTTCTATTTTTTAAATGTGGTGAAACTGTTTCACTGGTTTGAATTATATTGTTTCCATACAATTATAGTAGAAATAATCTCCATGATGGGATCTCTGGTTCGAGTGGTATTACCTGCCTAAGTTAGGTGTTATTTGGGGGTGAGACGGGCTCTTAAGACATCTGGTTCGAGATGTACTACCTACCTTAGTTAGGTGTTATCTGGGGATGAGACGGGCTCTTAAGACGTCTGGTTCGATCTGTACTACCTACCTTAGTTAGGTGTTATCTGGGGGTGAGACGGGCTCTTAAGACGTCTGGTTCGATCTGTACTACCTACCTTAGTTAGGTGTTATCTGGGGGTGAGACGGGCTCTTAAGACGTCTGGTTCGATCTGTACTACCTACCTTAGTTAGGTGTTATCTGGGGGTGAGACGGGCTCTTAAGACGTCTGGTTCGAGCTGTACTACCTACCTTAGTTAGGTGTTATCTGGGGGGTGAGACGGGCTCTAAAGACGTCTGGTTCGAGCTGTTACTACGGGCTGTTAAGACGTCTGGTTCAGCTGTACTACTACTAGTTAGGTGTTATCTGGGGTGAGACGGGCTCTAAGAGTCTGGTTGAGCTGTACTACCTAATTAGTTAGGTGTTATCTGGGGATGAGACGGGCTCTTAGGACATCTGGTTTGAGCTGTACTACCTACTAAGTTAGGTGTTATCTGGGGTGAGACGGGCTCTTAAGACGTCTGGTTCGAGCTGTTACGGGCTCTTAAGACGTCTGGTTCGAGCTGTACTACCTACCTTAGTTAGGTGTTATCTGGGGGGTGAGACGGGCTCTAAAGACGTCTGGTTCGAGCTGTACTACGGGCTCTTAAGACGTCTGGTTCAAGCTGTACTACCTACATTAGTTAGGTGTTATCTGGGGATGAGACGGGCTCTTAGGACATCTGGTTTGAGCTGTACTACCTACATAAGTTAGGTGTTATCCAGGAATGATACGGGCTTTTAGTTGAAGCTTATTATTTACTGACTAGGTCTCGTATTTTTAACTTTCCATCAATTAGTTTAGAATACTTGTAATATATGTTATAAACCAGGACATGGAATCGAATTCAGTACGTTTTAATTAGAGCTAATGCAAAAGATCGCGGATGTAACGCCCTCATGTGCAGGTGCTCATTTGTTAACGAGTATTTGAATTATGTTTGTGAATGGGACCAGGATCATGCTTAGTATTAATTAAACTACTACATTACTGAAAGGAAACTAAACAATGGTTCCTAGGGCAAGAAAGAGTTAATTTATGTTAAATAAACATTTCTCTCCGTTGAAGGATATCCAAACAGACCTCCATGTTTATTTAGTTTATAATTTTGAAGTGTGCAAAAAAAAAAACAAAAAAACATTCAGTCATAAATGTTAAGATAAAATTACGAAATATAAAACAATGGGATAATCTCCGTTTAAATGGAATAGGGTCTAGTAATAAAATGCTGGTTTTAAACTCTTCTTCAATTTTTTTTGTTTTTAATTTAAACTGTTATAAAACAATATTTCAGAATATCTCATGCTATTTCCTCTTTGTTTAGATAATGTTATTAAACGCCACTAAAGTGATTTTTATAATCAAATTTAATTTGATTTCTTTATGTCCTACTTTCACATAATTTTAGTTTTTGTCTCGGCAATGCATTATTTTATATTGCTGTTCATTGTATAATATTTCTGAAATAAGAGAAGTTATCAAAATCTGCTAATAAACTCTCAAAGGTTTAAATTACCGTAACCTTTTTATTATTATAAATCTTTATTATAGCACGTGCGGTAACCAAACATTGTAGTCTGTAAATTAACTTTATCCAATTAATTCCTTGTAAATAGTTGTGGGGTTTATTCTGTTTGATAAGGTACATGTTTGATGTAATTATTATTTCAGAGTATTTCACTTTGAAATTTGTAAATAAATTAAAACGCTATGAGAAATATTACATATTAATTACAGCGTGAGATGTTATCAAACCAAAATGTAAATCTGCTTTTATTGCTATATTATGCAAATGAATCAATATAAAAGTTTAATTTTGCTTGGGTAGAGAATTTTGTAGTGGATTAAAAATGGACGAGAAATAGTTTTTACAACTTATATGTGTTATATTTGGCATGACGGTTATTCAAATCCCTTTTAAATACCAGCTTAAGGTGAATTTGTGTAATAGTTAAGGGGAAGTCAGGGAGTACGTTGAATCCCTAACCCAACAACTAAGCTGTTTGTAAGAAGATAGGAGTTTGTGTCATCTAGACTTCTATGGGTATGTATGAAAATTTGTATTCATAGAATTATGTTGGTTGCTGATTATGGTCAGGTGGAAGGTGAAGACAAGAATGTGAGAGTGGAGTTTTGGAGTGAGCTAAATTAAGTCTTGAATGCATGTGAACCAGGTGAAAGAATTATTTTGTTAGGAGATATGAGGGTGGGTACACAAAGAGATAATCTAGAGAGTGTTAGGAAGGTATGGCGATGACAGGGTAAACGAGAATGGTAAAGAATTAGTGCGTATATGTTTAGAAAAAGGGTTATTTGGGTCGAACACATGGTTTAAGCACAACAACGTGTATCTTAAACATTGCATCAAACTTTAGTATGCTATTCCTTAGGTGAAAATAGAATAATTCACATCAGCAACCTAGGGTTCATCTTAAATATTAAGGGAGGTATAAACCCCTAAAGATAGAACTAAAAACGACTGTTGTGCGAAATATTATGAAAACTGCTTAGGGTATTACAACTTGTATACATGACAAGGGGGTTATTCGAGAACGATGATTAATTTTGTGGTGTATGATGAGAGTATGAGAAGTTTAGTAAGGAATATTAGGGCTGTGTGTGGAGCTGAATGTGGAACGGATCACTTTCTAGTGATTTAAAAAGTTGAATTAGGTAGGAATTTTGTGAGGAAGCAGCGCGAGGGTATTAAGCAAGTAAGAGAGAAAGTGGAAAAGTTGCAGGTTAAATTTCTAGAGCGTAATATGAAAGATTGTTGAGCGAAAATTTAACTTTACAAAAGCATGAATGGAATGTAATGTTGAAATAAATGCTAATGCTATTGGAAAAGCTTGGAACAGAATAAAAGAAGTTGTAGATGAGTGCGAGAAAGTTGCGTGTGGATCTGCAGTGGTGGGAAAATGAAAAAGAGATGCATTGTGGAATGAACAGGTGAAAACAGCATACAAACGAATGATTGCTGTGAAGAAAGAAACAGAACATAAGAGTTTCTGGGACATATACAAAGAAAAAAAGATGAATGAAAAGAAAGTAGTAAATTAGAGTAAAGAGCAAATGAGATTAAAAGAAGGAGAAAGAAGGCAGAATGATTTTGAGGGTAATAAGAAGTTATAAGAAGTAAGTTAAGAAGTAATAAGTTGTTCTGGAAGTGTATAAACAGAACGAAACAAGGAGTACAAGGAAAGAGCTATGGAATTCAGAATTAACGTGGTAAGATGATCTGGGATGAAAATGATATAAGAGAACGATTGAGAGAATATTTTAAGCAATTGTTTGGCGAAAATGTGTAGAAAGTAGCAGAAAATAGGGAAAATGTTATAATAAGGGAAATAATTAACTAGGCTGAGGTGTTTAAGGCTATGAAAATGTTAAAGAATGGCAAAGCGGCTGGCCTATATTGGATCACAAGTGAAATGCTTAAGTGTAGGCACGGTATTACTTGCCAGATTGTGTGAGTTGTTCATTGTGTGTGCTGGGATTTAAAATGTTCCTAATGATTGGAAGAATGCTATCATTGTTCCTTTGTATAAAAGACAAAGGAAGTAAGAGTGAATGTAAGACTTATAGGGCAATTAATTTGTTCAGTATTCCAGGCAAAGTTTTTGGGAGAGTTTTAATTGATAAAGTGCGTTAAAGAACTGTGTACAAGATTTGGGATATTCAACCTGGTTTCATCCCAGGTAGAAGTTGCGTGGACCAGGTATTAGAACTTCAACAAGTGATTGAGAAATCTATAGCAGTAAAAAAGAAAGTTTATTGTGCATTTGATGATCTGTAGAAAGCGTACGATCGGGTGAATAGGGGTATGTTATGGAATGTTCTTAGAGAGTATGGTGTGGATACATGGTTAGTAGATGCAATTATGGTGGTCTTTGATGGAAGTAAGGCGTGCGATAGGGTGGATGGAGCTTTGAGTGAATGGTTTGACATTGAACAGAGTGTTAGACAAGGTTGTGCTATGTCTCCATGGTTGTTTAATGTGTTCATGGATAAGTGTATGAGGGATGCTTGTAAGGACGCGGTTGGCGTACAATTGGACAATGTGAATGTGAGAGTACTGTTATATGGAGATGATGCCGTGTTAGTGGCTTCGAATAAAAGTGACTTGCAGAATGCATTAAACCGTTTGATTATGGAAACAGACAGAATGGATCTTCAGATAAGTGTCTCCAAAATTAAGGGATTGGTTTTTGATAAGGACGGATCAGGAAATGATTATCAACTTAGTATAAGTGGAAAACTGTTAGAACAAGTTAATTATGTTTTGTATCTGGGTAGAATGTTCTGTAAAAATGGAAGGATAGATGGTGAAATCGACAGATGGGTGAATGCATCTCGGAGAGTAGTTGGATGTATGTGGATTATTACAAAGAATGGGGTAGTATCAAAAGAGGCAGATATGGCGGTATATAAAAGTAAGTTAACGCCAACGTTGTTTTACGATGTTAAGCGTGGGTTTGTCAGGAGAAACACAAGAGCATGGGGAATGCGCTTGTAACGAGATATATAATAAATGTGTGTGGAAAAACTCGTATGGACAGAATCAGTATTGAATGGGTGCTGAAGGGATGTCCTTGAAAGGGAATCCAACAGGTCAATGAGAAAGATCGACTGACGAAACAAATATATGAAGGTAAAGTGTATGGATCAAAAAGAAGGGGTAGGCCATGTAAGGCGTGGCTAAATGTTGTAGACGAATGTGTGGAAAAGATAAACATTAAAAGTTTTAAGAATAAAAGAGCATGGATAACTCGGTGTATGGATGTTGTTGAAGGGAAGGAAGTATGCAAGGATAGGGAAGTGTGGAGAAAGTTAGTGAGGATCGATTAAATACGAAGTTTTTTTGAGCTATATTAACAGTTTACCGTCTACCTCGTAAGGGAATGGCGTGATTAGGTGGGTATGTGAATGAACGAGCATGAATACGAGACGCCACCATTATTAGAGTGGTTGTGTAATAATATAAAAGTATCTAGTTCGATTCACGTTTAACGTTTCATTTATCAAATTATATTTGAATTTTGTGCACTATATCATACTACCCATCCAGGATATAAACATATTAGAACTAATAGTGGTTAAGACAAGAAAAAATAAAATATTTAAGGAAATGCACCCACATTTGCACATAAGCGAGAATGTAGAACCCTCAGTATGCCGTAACCTGTAATTCAGTTCATTGTGAATGACGGCTTGGACCATGTGGCCACTGATAAGGTCTATTTTTATTTGATACGAGTTATATGATGTGGAAGCTTTAAACAAATTATTTGAACGGTTGTTTGAAGAAAAGAGCGAATATCCTAAAACCATACTAATAAATAAATGACCAAATATGGGACCGTCCCAGTCGCCCCCCCGCCCTCAATGTCATGATCATAACATTTTTGTCGAAAAAAATGAAAACCTCCATATTTCATGGTCACGTACAAGCCATAAGGAAGTAAATAATTCAAAGGGTGTATTTGAGACACCCTGCCAGGGAAGGGACGCACCACCAATATCTTATGTTTTAAGATGATCCCCATTTTTTTCCATCCCCCTCTACCATTTATTTGGACCCTTAACTTGAGACTGGAGAGCAGGTGGGCGAGTCATACCAGCACTTTGAATATTCATAACACCGCCAGTATCATCTTTCACAGGAAGCGGAACTAGCCTTGTCTTCTATTACTATTAACTTGCCGGGGTAGAGCACTGATGGTCCTGGTTCGATTACCATGTCCACGAGTTTTTTTTAACAATTTTTAACATATATTACATATGATTGTTAACATATTAACATGTTTTTTTAACCTATATTATATATGTTGGTTATGTTATAATGAATTGTGGTATCTCATTTTCCAAAAACATATTTAATTATATTCTGAAAATTGAAAAATGACACCTGGACACGGGAATCGAACCCGGGACCTCTCGTGTCCAGGTGTCATTTTTCAATTTTCAGAATATGATATCTAGTGGAGTAATTCCCTACTAATAAGCATAAATAATAGCTCTGGCTATTAATTCTTAATATTTAATTATATAAATACATTAGCCTGTGTGTTTTCCAAATTCTTACTACCCATTCGTGTTTTATGCATGTATTAATTACACTAATTTGTTGTGATTGAGGGAAAATAATTTAAGGAATAAACCTCTGATTAACTAACCGGGATTCGAAACCCGAGCTCTCCATCATCGGTAGTCTAGTATGTTGCGTCGGTGACACCTTAAACCATGCGACCACCGATGCGTGTATTAGGAAAGAAGATTTTAGAGTAAAGTGACCCGAATTTGCGTTGAGGAGGATTGGGTAGCCGTTTAGGATTATTTTTTTAGCACTGCGTCTTACTACCCATTCGGGTAATACGCTGTTTAGGAATAAACCCCCTCAGTTCAGCTGAGTGGGATCCCAACCCTGACCTACTCGTCATCGGTATACTTGACTAAATGAGTTTAACATTAATTATTATTATTATTATTATTATTATTATTATTATTATTACTATTAGCATCGCGTCTTACTAACCGTTCGGGTTACACGCACTTACGCTAATGTGTAATGGTAGGGTGATTGTGAGATGAAATGGAGGACCTACAGTTTAACGTGGGATCCGAACCACGGTGGAGGCCTGGCATTCCACACATTCACAAGTTGTGATTAATACACGTCTTTTCAGAGGTGAAGGAAGCAATCAGATAAATCTGTGCCAGGACCAAGGATTGAACCCTGGACCCCCAGCACAGAAGTCTGACACTTTACACCTAGACCACCAGGTCACCTTCAACATTAATTCCTTGTATTATTTAACCGTAGCGATTGTCATCTGGAATTACAAAATGGCTTTTTAGATATTAAGAGTTTATATTTCATTATTTTAATTTTTTGAACACCAGTGGCGTATTTTTAGGGAGGCAAACTTCAGGTACAAAAGACAAAGGTTTGATCTTAGAGGGGTACTAAAAATTAATAAATCGGTGCTTGTGCATGTATTTGTTATATTAATAAAATATTTAATTTTCTCGCGCCGGAGCTGTGTATGTTGTATTGACATAGAAACGGTTGATAACTGGTGTCCGTAAATATACCTTTACTTAGGAAGCAAATGTTAAATGCCATCATAAAAAAAAACTACGCGTGAATTATGGTTTTGAAAAACACCTCCTCACCTCTTTTCCTTTGGGTATGGGCAACCTCATTAATAATTTACACCCCAACTCGGTCGCTGCTGAGGGAAACGCGCATTTAAGAAAATGTGAAATTATGTTTTGGCGCGAGCTTGCATTACTCTAGATATTCTTTAATGAATAGAAAGTTGAGTTAGGTTTCAAAGTCTCGCCAAGGGGTAGAGAGTGCCAGGGAGCAGGGAGGGAGGCAAATGGTTCATCTCACGTGAAAAAATAATATTATCGTTAATGGAGGAGTAGGCCCTGGATATAATATTCATAGAGGAAGCTTTCATTCAAGAATAGATTTTTATAAACACAAAATTGCTACTTCAAAAGAGTTATAAATAAAACAAATTTGGAGGAAGGTAAGCTTTTACACATATAAAAAGTGAATTTACTCCTAAGAATAAGATACAAAATGGTATCCTGTTATATCTTTATATTTAGTTGAGGTATTTAACGTGCACTTTCTGAACCGACTGATTATATTAGCACATCGGAATTTCTATGAGCTAGAGCGAAATGTCCTACAAATTTTGCAGTAAAAGGTATTTTTACATATCTTCCAGGGCTCTTTTACATGCCACAATCGTCATGAGACCGACGGATTTAATTCCTCTTCGAAGAAAGTTGTGCTATGGATTGTTATCGCTCAAGAAAAATTCGGTGCCCCGGCTGGGTTTGAAGCCACGAACGTCGGGTCTTTAGGTGAGCACTTTACCCTAAAACCACCAAGGTCAATCATGCCGCTCTAATTTTATAATATAATATATTATTATGTATAGAAAAGTGTACAATTATTGTAGAGTTTAAGTGTAATAAAAGATTTCTTTCGTAATACAGATTATTAAAACTGTACGTTAATCGGTTCGAATGTATAAACATTATGATAAAGTTTTTTGTTCATAAAAAAAGGTTGAGGTCTTTTAAAAATGTATTTATCTGTAGATTTGCACTAAAATCACAAACGTGTGAACTTACGCCGGGATTTACCAAAAACCCCATCACTTGGGTAAACGAGAAAGTGGATCTGGGCGGTTTTACTCCTGAGTACAACGAATGGTTTATTTTTATCACCGCGGCTTACAGTTCGTTCAGGCTATACGCATGTACTAATAAGGCTAGTGTGTTAGAGTTGAGTAGAGTATAAGTAAGAGGAAGTGTACATGCATTTGCGTGTAGGTAGAGTTTAGAACCATTTAGGGAAAACCACCCTCAGTATATCCAACCTGGATTCAAAGCCCGATCTCCCCGAAATTTCAGCTCAGCGTATTACAAGAGCAAGGCCGTAGCCAGCCAATGATTTCAGAGGGAGGGGGGGGGGTTGGTGGGCACATCCCCTAATTACTGGAGGATAGAAAAAATTATAAATAACAAACTGTTCTAGAAGCTCTCTAAAGTGTGTTTATGGCAACATAACCCCCTAACTGCCGAAGGCTTGAAAAAGTTATAAATATTGAACATTTCTAGAAGCTCTCTGAAGTTCTTTTTATGGTAGCACAGCCCCCTAATTTGTACTTGTACCTTAATTTTGATATTATTTGAACCATAAATAAAGCCATATATATTTTTTCATAATATTTCGGGGAGTTTGAACCCCCCAAACCCCCGGCCTTGTACAAGAATAACCATTATTACTAGAGTAACAATTCTACCACCGTAATCATTTCGTAAACGGTTTAAAGGAGAGTTTATCCTATCCCTTTTCCTATTAGTGATGATAATAGCTTCAACCAATTTTGTTCTTCGCCTACATCTTCACCTAATAGTTATATTACTAGTAACTATTCCATACAATATGAAATATTTGCAGTGGACTTACCAATTATGTTATTAATTTAAAAAAATATTAATTCTGTGAAACAATCTAGAATTCTACCTTCAACGTGTGAACACGTGTCCAGCCCGGTCAGGTAGGAAGACGTGGGGCACAGAAAATAAAAACATTTTTTAAAGGTGAAGCCTATTTGTATAAAATACTCACTGAGTCTTCATTTATAATAATAAATATCAATAGTAAAATATTATCTTCATATATTACTTGTGTCTAAGCTGTACTTTCATTTTAGTGAACATTTCTGAATTTTTATTTTATTTTATTTTATTTTATTGCATCGCTGTTGGTTCAATAGCGAGTGAAAGCAGAGAAGACGATGATGGGTAGGTCTAAGAAGAAGAGAATGGGGAAGATCTAGAAGGAGAACTGAAGAGACAGGTGTACAGACAGACGGATATAAACATATGAAGACACGGAGGGGTGTTAAGGCAGTCGGACGACTGTTGAAACGAGTGCACAAGTGGGTTAGTGCCTCCGGCAGGATCGATGCCTCAACTCGTGCTGACAACTTGTTTGGTATTTATTCACCCCTCGGCTCACTCCCGACAACAAAGAGCTTGTGGTCTGAGTGAACAGTTTGGTCCAACTGCGAGGATCAGCGTCCACAGCCGCTTATCTCCATCCGTCGCAATAAATTGAGCAAGTGAATAGTCTCTCATTAGCTAGTCCACACTCCGTACCATGGACCATGCCCCCCACTCCCCGCAACTGAGCCATCTCTCAGCTTGCCTCGGTTTAGGAGGGATGTACGTCTCTTGTAGGGCCGACAACTTCCACTGAGCCAACTCTCAGCTTGTCTTGGTTTAGGAGGGATGTACGTCTCTTGTAGGACCGACAACTTCCACTGAGCCAACTCTCAGCTTGTCTTGGTTTAGGAGGGATGTACGTCTCATGTTGGGCCGACAACTTCCACTGAGCCAACTCTCAGCTTGTCTTGGTTTAGGAGGGATGTACGTCTCATGTTGGGCCGACAACTTCCACTGAGCCAACTCTTAGCTTGTCTTGGTTTAGGAGGGATGTACGTCTCTTGTTGGGCCGACAATTTCCACTGAGCCAACTCTCAGCTTGTCTTGGTTTAGGAGGGATGTACGTCTCTTGTAGGGCCGACAACTTCCACTGAACCAACTCTCAGCTTGACTCAGTTTAGCCCCGAAACGATATTAAAACTATCATCCAGTCTGACAAAACAAAGTTTTGAGTTTCAAGAGTTCAACCCTCCCCCCCCACCCCCACCCCGCTGGAAACGAACAAAACGGGGGGTAAGATTTCTCACACAAAACTTGAGTCGAGAAGTACGAGTACCCCTCCCATCCTTCACAACCCTATCTAAAACGGAGAAAATACCAAACCCTTCTAATCCTCTCCCCCACCCCCTCTCTCTAAACCAGAAACCACAGCGTAGAGCTGGGGAAGACGCTCCTGTTTGGCCGGGAAGAGTTGTGCTCGGCAAATACGAGGGCCTCAAGTCATGTCTTTATGTTTGTCGACGTCTTCCTCCGGGGCGTCCCTTTCTATTCCCTAGTCGCTCGCTCCGTCTTATGACCGTCTCTCTGAACTGGAAATGGTAGGTCGAGGGAGTACATGGGATGTGATCATACCAGTCCACCCCCACAAACCACTTTTATTTATTTTTATTGTGGTTTTTTTTCACCGAGGAAATGGGGAAGGAGTGAAATGGGATAGTTTCTTGGGAAGTTACTCAGTGGGTTATGTGAGTTGTAGGCCACTAGCTAGCAGGGGGGAAGGAATTATACCACCCTTGCCTTGAGCTAACACTGGGAAAACAAAACAGTTCCTATCAGATATAATGTTTGTACACATTTGCTTTTTCATACAAAAAGAAAAATTAGAACATTGTAAAACGTTAGCCCATAAAAATAAAATTTTACTGAATATGTTTTCTTAGTCAAACATACATTTTTAACCCAATCGATTGGGCCAAGGGCAACTGAAGGGCTGAATAGAAAAACTGAAATGGAAGGGTGGCCAGTTAAAAAACAACAACATATTATTTTTAAACACGTGTATAGCACACACAACAAAATCTGAATTGAAACATAAACATAGTAACCATATTAAAATCAACTAACATTTTTTCCCTTATCAGGCTGCAAATTTCTAGTTTAAGAGCATGCATTACACACCAATCAACTCTGCGATTGAGTACAATCCGAACGGTAATAAGACGCGGTGCTAATAATAATAATAACTCTGTGATCCAGTTGGCTAGAAATCATAAATTTACACGAATATTATTTGCACGTGGATCATTTCTGTTTAAACATTAATGGAGATTAAGAGTTAATAGAAGTTCCTAATGCTGAACATTTTGAAATATTAAATTATATTTGGATAAAAACTGCATTGAAAAGAACGCTTTTGACATTTCAAAATGGCTCTACACTCCGCAGATAAGCACTGAGCACAAATCTTAATTCTGTCATAATAGAGACATACTGTAGTTATTCAAAGGAAGTTTGTCGCTTTGTCCCCCTTTGTCACAACGGAAATTTCGAGTACTCATTATATACGAATGCACTGCACACATTTCTGGCATAACGTAGGTCTTTCTTTTACTTTTTACTCTCATACCTCGCGTGAGCCGGGAGCTGAGCTGGGCCTGCTTTGATGAACGTTCATCAGCAGTAACTCGTGGTCCCCTCAAAAAGAGGTGGTATGCGGGAAGTAGTTTCTTAGGCGTAGCCTAGGTTTTGGATTCCCAGCCTTGCTGGAGACCAAGCGGATCTTGGTTTGATCCCAAGCAACGAAATGATTTATTCTTGACTATTTGAATTGGCCATGGTAGTATCCAAGGGGAGGACGTGTTTCCAACCCCTCCTTCCTCAAACTGACAAATAATACATTAATAACAGGAGATAATGTGCAAAGTTAAAATTAAATAAATTTATATTTATTAATTAAATGAGTATTGCCAGTGAAGGAAACATGGCAGCGATAATTTTCTCTCGTACAATTGCAGTTTAAAAAGAGATTTGTTATTGTTTGGAATTATTTAACATTTGAAACATTAAAAAAAAAGTACTTCTATATATATTAAGAAACTAGCCGTGTACCTGTTCTTCACACGTGGAATCTATAAAGTAGACTTGTTATTTTTAGTATATAAAATAAAACACAGGGAATATTAACCAAATCTTCAATTATGTTTATATATTAATCCTTTATTGGTTAAAATTGTAACACAAAGCTCGAAATTAGGCTGATTAATACACAATGTCAAAATAGAGATATAAAATGAACATGTTTTAAAAGCTGACACTTATTTTGAAGATCAAGCTATAACTTCTCTATACACAATACTTTGAACTCTTACCTGTTACTGCTAATAAATATGAAAGTAGAGTGTCACAGCATAAATAATTAGTTGTTAAAGGATTGTAATTAAATCCAGTTAAAAATATTTTTTTTTACTACATTCACCCTATATACCTTTTTTTAACCCGTTTACCAGTCTTACCCATTCTACCCTTGTACACCTTTTTAGTTTTTTACCCTTTTAAAACCTTTATCATTTAATCCATTTAACCCTTTTAGTCCATTCTACCCGCTTTACCTTTTTTACCACTTTTACTCTTTTTAACCTTTTTCGCCTTTTGCCGGTTTTTAATTTTTTTATCATTTTAATTTTTTACCTCTTTTAACCTTAGTTCCTTTTTTATTAGATTTACTTGTAGCTTTTTTTACAATTGTACCCTTAATGCCTTCTTTATTATTTTTGTTTTATTGTGCCCTTTTGGTCATTTCTGAACATTTTTGCAACTTTTGCCGTTTTAGTCTTATTACCCTTTTTGATAAGACTTACAAGTACCATTTTTACTATGTTTGACCTTTTTGCCTTCACTTTTTACACCTTTTTACATTAATTAACCCGCCTCGGTGGCGTAGTTGGCTAACGCGCAAGTCGTGTTGAGCTCAACCGCCGAGGACGGGGAGATCGAGGTTCGAATCTCGGTCGGGTGAACTGGGGGTGGTTTTTCCTAAATGGTTTTCCACTCTCCATCCACGCAAATGCGGGTTCACTTCCTTTGAATTTAACCTTCCAAATTCCTAATACATTAGAGTAATTAGTACTTAAGCGTATAACCCGAACGGGTAGTAAGACGCGGTGCTAAATAAATAAATAAAAAAATACATTAATTACTCATTAAATCCCCGGGGAAATAGTTTAGTGTAAAAATTTTTAAAAGGTTGAAAAAGTTCAAAAAGGGCACAAAGGTTAAATAGAGTAAAAAGTATGAATCTAATTAAATTTTTTATGAAGCACGTAAAAAGGGTAAGTAAAAAGGTTAAAAAGTGTAAAATAGGTTAAAAGGGTCAAAACTGTCAATAAATCAATCTTTTTGAATACCCGTTTCAAGGTGCACATGTTCGTGCACAGGGGCTACTAATTTATAATTTTCCGACCTATGTGGGAGGTAGATATACGAATATTAAAACCTGCATCGGTGGTCGCTTAGCCTGACGCGTTATTCTCGCGTTAATGAAAGTCCTTCCCTCCTCGTCTCTATAAAACTTCCCCAGACTTGAGGGAAGTTGTTTATTAATGAAAGTCCTTCTCTCCTCGTCTCTAGAAGACTCCTCCAGACTTGAGGGAAGTGGTTAATGAAAGTCCTTCTCTCCTCGTCTCTAGAAGACTCCTCCAGACTTGAGGGAAGTGGTTAATGAAAGTCCTTCTCTCCTCGTCTCTAGAAGACTCCTCCAGACTTGAGGGAAGTGGTTAATGAAAGTCCTTCTCTCCTCGTCTCTAGAAGACTCCTCCAGAAAAGAGCGGTTAGCTATTTAGCATTCCAAATGAGCTCGGTTTAACGCGCAGAGGGCCTAAATAGGAGGAAGAGAGAGATAAAGAAGAGATAAAAAAATATGAGAATATACTAGACATCAGCCACCGTGCACTTGTGTTCATCACTCTTTGCTCAGAGAGCATCAATATTGTATGTATACACCAACCGTCTAAACGTACTCCTTCTGACAGCGTTCGAAAACCCAAGGAGTGAAGAGGGGAAGAGGGGGGGGGGCACATTTCTCCAAACAACTGTTGAAACGTTCATTATATCTATACATTTTCTCTTTCAGATTTTATTATAAAAATAATACTCTTTAATTAAGGTCATCACTATAATACTATTTAGTTTTACTAGAGATAAACTACCATCGTTGGTTAAATAGATCGCTAGCTAGTGAAAATTAATGTTTAAATGTTAGCAAACATTAATTAATATTCATTTTCTATGTACAAGATATTGTGTCATTAGTTTTTTTCTAAAAAATACTAAGTGTATCTGTATAATACTATTACTACTAAGACTACCAATAATAGCCCTAATAGCAACGTAATCTAGGGCATCCGTCTAGTCTTGTCTGGTTTGCTGGTGGTGGAGAGGTCAGCGTTCGAACTCAGGCTGGGTCTACTAGAGGGAATTTTTTCCTAAATTGTTTTACACTTTCCCTTGACTCAAATGTAGATACATTTTATCTGAAACTACAACTTCCCCATCCCTACCACGTTGGTGAAAATATGTTTAAATCCAGATCAAAAAAATAATAAGATGCAGTGTGAGAACACACAGGCACATACGAGAATAATTACAGATTTAGTAAAGGCTTTTTAATTAATATGTATCCATGTCTTTAATTACCACTCAAACATTTGCTGTGGCTCACTTTATTTTCTGTGTTTCACTGGAAGCCGGTCCATTTTTGTGAATGTACTGTACTGTACATAAAATAAAATATTTTGTTTATAGTTTCGTCCGATTATTATCAACAAATAGCCTGAATCTTGTTTACTATAAAAAAATAAATATATGGTATGAGTTCATTACTTTACCACCAGGGGTGCTTTTTGTGTGAACTAAACCAAGCATGAACGAGTATTTGATAGCTCGTCTTCACAGAGGTACCAACAGCTGCAAACTAGAACCAAAATGTATGTGTGGTATTCACGCTTGGATTCCTCCTTTTAGAAAACATAAAACAATTACACAACAAGTTGTTTAGAACTTAATAAAATTCTGAAACGATGTTTATAATAAAAAGATCAAGATTCATAATATTAACATGAGTGTTTTATACCTCGATTTATACAAATATATGCAATTGTCACTCATTGAAACTGAGATCGGCATTTTGAAAATAGATCAATTTAATGTCTGCATCTGAGGATAAATTTGGATAGTCGACGTAATGTGCATGTAAGACTTATCAAACAATGTCACCTAATCATAACCTGTTTATTCCTTTTAACGACAGAATAGTCCGGTTACCTATAACGCGCCACTCTCCTGTTGGACTAGACTGCCGGGGTTCGATCTCGGTCGGGTGCACTGAGAGTGATTTTTTCCTAAACGGTTTTACACTCTTATTCACGCAAAGCTGGGTACACTTCCTTTAAATTATACCTTCCTAATTCCTAAAAATTAGTGTAATTAATATATATGCGTATAACTCAAACGGGTAGTAAGACGTGGTGTTAAAAAAAATCATGTTTATATTTCATGTGTTCAGGATATAAAGTGTCCTGTGTGTTTGTTATAACATGATTGTTTTACTTGCTCCACGTCTTACCACCCATCCGGGTGATTCACACATAAATACACTAATGGGGTAGGAATGAGGAAGGCAGAATTTCAGAGGAAATGTATCAGCCTTTGCATGGAGTGAGAATAAATCATTTATGAAAACCACTCGACAGGGATTCAAGCCCCGATCTCACCATCACACCGGCAATCCAGTCTAACAAGGGAGTGACGTATTAGACCACACGACCACCTATGCAGGTTAGGCCTATAGTCCTGTGTTGTGTGTGTAATTATGAAATACTTTGATGACATTATAATCACCCTTATAAAAAAAACTTCTCAGACGGAAAATTTTAAACTTTTTTCCTCTCACGCTTTTGTAGAAAAAAAAGGGAGTTGTATAAAATAAAGAAAGAGGGTGAAGGGGGAGTGAGGAGGAGGCTTGCTAAAAGCAATGATATCATTAGTTATGTTGTACCGTGATTAATTATACGCCCCTCCCTCCCCTCGTCCAAACCCCCACAGGGGCAGAAACATACCCACGTGCGTAGCAAGTGCCAAAACTCCCGCCATTTTGAAGCGTTTCCCATGTTCCTTCGGGCGTCCTATTATTATTTTTTGTTGTTGTTGGCAACCCTTGAGCTCACACCCGCGATGCCGAGCGCATGATGTATGGTGGTTTTCAACCCTTAACCCTCAACCCTCTCGTGGTAGCTAACCAACCCCTAGCTCGGCTTATTGCGATACGGGTGCACGGAGCGCATCCGGGCTTGTTGGAGGTTATGCCAAGTCTGGGGACACATGTTGCCAACTTAGGAAATTATTCCCCACGATGTATATTAACAGATTTTGATGAATTTGGGATTATTGTTATTGAGTCTACTATATTTGTGAACATGACGTGTTTGATGTGTGCCATACAGGGACGTATGGGACTCTTCTCCCATTGGGCAATGAATTCAAATATTTCACTGATATTCTGAAATCATTTAAACATAATTTTAAATACTTATTATAAGATGTAATTTATTTAAATTTTTGTAATTTTTAATAATAAATAATCAAGGTACAGTCAAAGTAAAAAAAAGTCAAATTATAGACCATTTAAATTGCATACGTAAAAAAACCTAAAACAATGAAAATGAAAAAAGCAGGCCACAACAATATTACTTACAAATCTTAACGAGTAAATAAAAAGATATTAATGTATCACCTTAATGTTCTGTTCTACTGTAGGAATGACAAGATCATAACCTGCTTTGGTGGTCTAATGGTCTAAGGCGTCACATTTGCAATAGAATGGACTGCCGATGACAGGGAGATAGGGTTCGTATCCCGGTCGGGTGTGGTGAAGATGGTTTTTCTAAATGATTTTATACTCTTCCTCCATGAAAATGTGGTTACATTCCCTTTATATTAAATCCTCCTCATCCCTAATTCACTAGCGTAATTAGTGTATATGCGTATTTAACCTGAACAGGTAGTAAGACAAGCCACTTATTGGAGAGAAAAAAAGAAGATTGTAGTGGCTTGCTGTGGATAAAAATGTATTCTAAGTGGCTAGAAAGTTAATTCTAATTTGCTAGAAAGTGTATTCTAATTTGCTAGAAAGTGGATTCTAGGTGGTGTTTGCCCACTCTCAATCCAACCAGGATTCAAACCCTGACCTTTCTTGTCACCAGCAAACCAGAAACTAGGTGATCTTGACGCTTAGTACGAGTGAGTGTTGGCCCAGGTCCACTCCCTTGGATTGAGTCTTTATTTAGACATGTAAACATGTTTCAGATTGATCTAGGTAACATTAGGTAAATATTGCTCCGACAAGAATTCTACATATACTTTTCATGTACTGTACACGTCGCTTTGGCGGAGGTCTAGTATTTATAGGTTAGTTCCTTCCCTTACCACCAGAATCCTGTCATAGTAGCGGTGTTACCAATTTAGCGACTTTGTCGCTAAACCTAGCAACTTTTACGGGTCTGAAACAATTAATTTTCATGTTTAGTGCCTGACGACTAATCTGGTGACAGGAGATTTTCCTTAATTTTCTGTAAAATTCATGTTCATTATTTTAAATTTTAATGATGTAGAATTTTGATTTTTTAATTACTGCACTGCAAGAACGCAAAGTGCATTGCTTCGGTCTATAGAAAAGCTTTAAGCTATCTATCTGTACACGAATGTATCTTACATTCTTACATTCAGTCCAGATTAATTTATGCCTTTTTTAGTTTGGCGATTAATCTGACGACTTTTAATTTTTCGTTTAGCTACAATCTAGCGACTTTCCGTACTAATCTAGCTACAACACTTATATGGTCGTTGGCAACACTGCATAGTAGGTCCATGCTACATCAAACATATCCTCCAATGCCTGAGAAAATACTCAGTTTATTTTTGTTGGTATTTGGTTACTTCAATAAATATATAAATAAAAATAACATCCTCCAAGTAGTAAATGCTCCCGTATCACTCCGCCGGGCCGAGACAAACACCGGAAACGAGAAGTGCGCACAATTAATTCTCTCTTTAGGTTAATAATGTTGAGTGTTTCCTCCTGCCCCCACAGGCAGTGCCACCAGGGGAGGAGAGAGAAAAAAAAAAGGGAAACGTGTTGCAGAAACGGTTGGCAGAATTGTCCGCGCTTGTCGTGGCAACACTGATGGAGTGACACGTGACACGACACTACACCGAGCTGCCATAATTTGAAGATAACGAGACAGGGAGCAGATATTCCTCCCCTCCCCCTCCACGGCCGCTAACAAACAAGGGAACATGGCGCGCCACGGTAACGACGCTAACTATACCGCGTGTCGGATAAGATGAGAGGGATACCAACTGTATATATTATATATATTATTATACGTATATCTGCATTTGTAGTAAGATGCGGTGCTAAAAAAAATCTACTAGGGCTGTCAACCACATTCTTTTCAACTGATCAAAATTTCGAGCTCTTTTTTCCCGATTCGGTATCAAAATTTACTTTTTTTGAAAAATTGACAACACTAAAATACTATGCGCTGTATTGACTTTTTTTTTAAAATGCATTCGAAATCTAAATAACCGCGCTAAGCTTTGGTTTGTATCCCGGCGGGTTCGAAACTAATTGTAATGTTTTATGAGTTTCGATTGATTTTGAATCTGTTTCCAATAGCGGACATATTATGTGCTAGTATAGCGTTTCCCAATTAAATTTAGTCACGGTCCTCTTTTATATCTTATACAAAATAGCGAGACCCCTTGAATATGTCTAGCGTAACAAAAAAAAAAAGCCCCATAAGTGAAAAACTTTCTTGGTTCAAGGTCAAATAACTTTAAATTGAAAGTTTACATTTTCCCACAAATAGATGCAGCCGCCCTTGTATACGTGCTTGTCAAGGAATAAAAAAAATTACATGGCTCTACTTTTTATTTAATTAAAACTATGGAATCAGATTCCTTGTTTATTATTATTAGTAGATAAAAAATAGAAAAAACTTCAACACACATTTTAATGAGCAGAGTGTAATATTTTCTTTTATGATAAATTTTGTATCCGGTTTAATCGGTGACAATAGTACTAACATGTCTGGAGGTGCACCAAGTTGGTTTCAATACTTCTTCTTTTTATCGTATTGTATTAATAACCAGGAGGGACATGAAATCCAGTTCTGTCCCCTGTATGTAGACTATTAGCCTCTCTGGTGGTACAGAGTACACCCATGGTACACCATAGGAGGTTGTATACACGTCGTAACCGCAATGAGATGATGTGGATGATAATGAATATGGAGGTGTGGGCCAATGGAAGTCTCAAACCTAACTTAAGACTAATTTACCAAACCCTGTTGAGATAATTTCTCTTGAGAGAAAAATACCCAAGGTACCGGCCGGGTATTGAACCCGGGACACCTTGGTTCGTAGACAGGTGCAATGACCACTACACCACGAGGCCGGATGATTTAGGTATTTCATCTTGGTTCCAAGTCTAGCGAGAGTCCGGTTTCCGCAAGTACGTGCTGGAGAATGGCAACAGTAGCCTTCTTTGACTGCCCGCCGCAGGATATCTCCACGCCACTCGCCCCGCGAGTGTGTGAACATCTGAGCACTAAACATGCTGATTCTCTGCAGGTTTTGGAATACAATAAAAAGGCAGTTTATAAACACACAAGCTGTTAGTAAAAGCGACTGACCCAAATATTGTAGCGTCCACCAGGTACAAACATACCCACAATATGTTTAAAACTTGTAATGTGTAAGGGGGCATTCAAGTATTATGTAAGCAACTTAGGGGGGAAGTATGTTTGAGATTTGCTTATTCTTGCTGATAAGGAGCTAGGGGGTCAGAACAATGCTTACGTAAGACAGAGAAAGGTGGACAAAATGGTTGGAGGGTGCATTGCAAGCCGTTTGGACTTCCGGGAGCAGTGAAGATACTGATGGCTAAACGAGGAAGAAGTAGAGAAGCCTATAGAAGTATCCAAAGCTTGAGCTACCTAGCCCCACCCCCCACCACCAACCCCAACCCCAATATAAACAGTAATTGAAAGTGTTGAGACGTGGATTCAAAGACCTTGGTCATCGTATTAAATGGAGTTAGGCCTTAGGGTGTAGTTTTTATAAAATATAATATTCATGTTTTCACTAATATTTTTTTATATCTTCAATTAAAAGTAAATTAAAATTTTAAACTTGTGATAATGTTTAACTTGTTTTAATTCACCTCTTCAATACATTATTAATTAAATTGTTACTGTGTTATCTCGCAATATTAATTTACACCTTTATGTTAATAACTACCAGAAATTTATAAATTGCATGAATTTTTAATTTTTTTTTTCGTGTGTCTTATACCTGTTCAGGCTATTTGGCAAAATTGCGTGAAAAAAATGAATGGTTATTCCTGTGAACAAAATTTAAAAAGTAGACAAATCTTACGTAAGCAAGATGGGGGTTCAGACATTTGCTTATTTTTGCTCACTATGGGGGTGGAAGGGTTAAAAATTGCCAAAAATATGCTTAAGTAATACTTGAACGCCCCTAAAATATTTTTATTTTTTCTCTAAACCCTTAAATTTACCTTATTTAACCCCATTTGAGAAAAGCTGTTCTAGTATCACCAATCGTGTATTAAGAGTGTGCATCACAAGCCAATCAACTCTGTGATACAGTCGGATGGAAATTGTAAATTTACACGAACACTATTGCACGTGGATCATTTCGGATTAAACATTAATGGAAATAAAGAGTTAATAGAAGTTCCTAATACTGAACATTGTTGAAATATTAAACGATATTTGGATGAAAACTGTAAACTGTTTTAGACTATTTTAGGATGTCTTCATAGATAAGCATTGTGCACAAATATTAATCCTGTCATAGTAGTGACATACTGTAGTTATTAACCAGAAACTTTGTCACTTTGTCCCCATCGTCAGCGCGGAAGCTTTTGAGTAATCATTCAAATACAAATGTATGAAACATTTCTGGCTCATCGTAGGTGTATTCTTCTCTCTTGACTCCCATACCTTGTTCGTTCACACACAAAATCATATACAACCGAGATCTGAGTTGGGCTTGCTATGATGAACGCTCTTAAGCACCTTGTTTTTGTTTTTTTTACATTAATATTTCTGTATGGACAAAATACAATCCATTTGATGATCGTGAATTATTGTTTGAGACCTGTGAGTTGGTATCTGCGTGCATTCAGCTGTCATTTGGTTGATTAAGGTTGGCAATATTAGTGTTATCTATATTTATAACACCATTACTGTTTTTGCATATCCTTTTTGAACACTTCTTCATGACAAAAGCAAATAAACCACTCACGCGACATTTGTTAAATATAGAAATGTCTTCATACCAGCCAACCAACCGTCTCATTTTATCCAGCAACTAATTTCCAATTTCTCTATTTGACGGGTGACGCCCGCTCAGCGTTCAGTCAAATGTACCCGTCGTCTATTATTTTCTAGTGTCTGGGAGAAAAAGCGAGAAGTGAAATAAAAGGAAGGAGAAAAATATGAAGAGATAGGAGGGGGGAGCAGGGGAGGTTTTTATTTAAAGACTCTGGTACGATGTTCCGAAAACGGAACTCCCCTCTACTCCCTTTACCCCCTTCCAGCAACCATCCTTTTCCCCCAAGTAAAGCTAAATCGAATTACGCGTATCTCTCTTATTTCAATTAAGAAAGCTCCCGACTTTCCCGGGGTTTGTCTTCTTCTCCCGTCTTGTCTCTTAGTACCTTTCCTTCGGGTCTGATGTACAGCTATGCGCACATAAACTGACAAATTAATCATTCATTAATATTTGTATGCACCTCTCAAAGTGAGTCTTTCTAAGATACATGAGAATGGACAGTTAGATCTAAAATTAATATTTTACTTTTTTATAAAGAAGATACCTAAATAAATATATAGTTGTATAATTTACTTTTCTGTATTTATTACCTTCCATCCTCTAAATGGATTTACTTATCAATTTAATAAACCTACCTTTCAGTAACTAAAATTATGAGAAAGTGGTTTAACCAATTTAGACAAACAACCACTTATTCCAACAAAAAACTCTACTTTCCTAACAAATTTCCACCTTTTCCTTCTTTGTGGGCAGTGGCTCACCTGTACGATCATTCTTTGTTTACATCACCATGGAAACCATGATTTGTGTATGATTGTGTATCAGTAAATAACATATTTCTCTTTGGTTAAAAATAATAACAACTCGATTATAACTTGAGTGGTTTGGTGCCACAAATAGATAGAGAGCTGGGAGAGGGTCATTTTAAAGTCCTCATCGGGGCGTGAAGCGGGAAAATATACGTTTTGATTAAAGTTAAACAGCAAAAGCTCAAAAACTATGAATAGTCTAGTCCCTTGGCTTCAAAATAGGCTTGGATCGATACCGGGCGGACACAAGTATGTAACTTGGCACACTTAAAGTAATTGGGTATCCAATTCGTTTTAGGGTCGGGTGCCAAATTTTTTTGTCCACTATTTCGAAATACGCCTCAATTTTGGATTTTTTGAACGCTTTTTTTAAAAGTTCACTATCCCCGCAGCCGATGACCCAATCGCGATGATATTTTTAATTGAAATTTAAGCTTCAATGTAATTGATAGTAGCAGAAATAAAGACAAGTAACCTTAATCACGACTAAAAAATTAGAGAAATTTAAGACTTTATGAAAAATATTTATGGATAAATGAATTTTTCTTGAAAATAAACCATTTTATGAAAATGTATACCCGATAACATTTGAAAGAGCATAAAAAGAGCGTTAATTTGATATATAATAAGTTAAAGGACGATGACAAATATTCGAGATATAAATTTTGAAACGCAAGCACAACACCAATATAATAGCTGGGGAGGTAGTCAACTTGGTGAAGCTCAGTGGCATCTGGATGACTTTTTTTTTTTGTTGGTAGCACTCTGCCAGTTTCCAAGCAAGTTGGATGTCATGCCTTGTATACGATATTACTGTTGTGAATGTGATAAGTGTAGTGTATTGTACATTGTATTTGCATTGTCGTGAGATAAATATTGTTCATTGCAGTGATATGTTTATAAATGTTTGCCTAAACAGCTTGGGTTTATACTGTGCATGTGAGTAGCAAGTTATGAAACATAACATAGCCTAGAATTTCGTGTAAGCCCCTTTTTTCTTTATGTCTACTAGAATATGGCTCCATACAAAGACATAGTAAGTCATTTAAGTGTAAAATTTATCAACACGTAATTCAATAGCCATTAAAGACAATAGTTTTGGGGTTTTCATTTTATTTCTGTAACATAACCTTGAAGAATAGAGTGGCCTGAGACACTTTCATTGGAGACGTGAACCAGTATTGCAAGCCTTGAATCAATTCTCCATCGCCCCACCCTGTCAGAGCCTCAGTCAGAAACTTTTAAAAATTTAGAGTAGACAAAACTACAAAAATTTAAATAAACTAGAATTGTATTTAATCCTTTGTAGGGATATTTATTACAAGATTATATATCATGTTTGTATATATCATGCCAATTCCATGAGGGTGATCTATAGGACTTATTTTCTCATGAAAATCATAGTTGGCCCCTTTCACACTGCCTGATCATGAACTTCTACTACCGTCAAACAAGTCTGCACTACTGTATATTTTCAGAATATCAAATGAAAACCCACTTCTTTTTCAAGTTAAGATTTATGATGGAAGTGCAGTGGTTCATTTATTGGAAGTAGGTACTGGAACTACCCTCCATGATTGTGCCACTCTGAGCTTTTCACCGTGGTTGATGAATCAACTTCAAGACTGCCACAGAGTTGACATTGTCCGAGACTCTTACCTTGAAGCTTCACTGAAGGAATCTTCCAGAAAAAAGAGAGGAATAGGGAAGAAGAGGAAAGTGACAAGGAATGGTAAGCTTCCAAAGAATTGCCTGCGTTTTTACGCCATAATGAGAACCAAAAAGAACTTTTCACTTTCCTCACTTGCTATGTAATGGAAATGAGTCTAGCACAGGAAAAAGAGGTTTACATTACATCAGAAAGTTTAGTGACTGCTTTGAACACACAAAATAAAATGGAGAATACTGACCACGAAGAAGCCGATACACGCCTTTGCCTTCATGTGCGTGATACTACATAACGTGGCTTCACAAAAAAAAATGATGGTTACGAAAGTTGACATCAATGTAGTCATTATAGTCCTTGGAGTATATTTTTCATACCGAGTCAATATCCTGACATACAGATGTGGGTGGCGTTTGGCCGAGGAAATTGATTCCGATTTTATTGTATTAACCAAGTGTAAGAAGAACTAGGACCTGACAAAGTGAAAGCACTTCCCATTTTTCATGGGTTTACTGGGTCGGACACAACATCTCAGTTCAGGGGAATGGGAAAGAAGTCTGCATGGAAGGCATGGCTATCTCACCAATCAGCACCTACGGTTTTCTAGTAGTGTGGAAAAAAGTATTTTTTGGCGCTCAGTCTTGACTGACATTTTTTCACAAGTAGAGAAATTCACGTGTGTAATGTATGACTAATCTTGTGCGGTGGATAGAGGGGTAAACCGATTGAGACATGTTCTTTTTACAAGTGGGAAGAAGATCAAGCTTATGCAAAACTTGCCTCCAGCCTACGATGCTTTACTTCAACACACGAATCGATCTCTATATCAAGCAAGCACTTGGGCTAGTAGCCTGAGGTCAAATATGGCAGCTCCAGGTCCAGTGAACTTTGCCTGGTTGAAGGAAAATGGTTCTTGAAAGTGTCTATGGATGATGCAACCAGAAGTTTCTAAAAGCTCCGAGAATTGCCTAAGTGTGGCTGTAAAGCACTTCATCTTCGTTCAAAACAGTGCTTATGCTCAACAAATAGTGTTTAGTGCACAGCTTTTTGCTTCTGCCGAGGCTCCTGTGAGCAGCAACAATGTGACTGAGCAGATATGTTTTTACTTTGTGGGACAAATTACCTTCTCTTTTTGCACTTATTACCATACTTTGTTGAACTTGTTATCAATTTTTAAAATTGCGATTTACTATTTATGTGAAAAATTTTAAGTTTCAAAATTATTCATATACACGCAAATACTGTGCTCTGACATATATTTCAATTGTCTTGTGTTTTAAAATTTAAACTAAAAATAAAACTAAGACTTTATTGGAACACATTTCATACAATTTATAGTTTTAAAATTTAACCATTATATAAATATTGTGGCAATCAAAACATAATTATACTAAAAATTTTAGTAAATTTCTGGTTCTATGTTTAATTTTTGTATTAAATATACATATGCTCATTGAATAGTTTCTAGAAACATTCCAGACATAGCGTAGTTAACTTACCAAGTTCCGAGCCTATTTTCAATCAGGTACCGCTGAGCGGGGTTGAGCTTGCCTTTCAAAATTTATATGTCAACTATTTTTCATCATATTTTAACTTATTATATATCAAATTAAAGATCTTTTTATGCTCTTTAAAATATTATAGGGTATACTTTTTCATAAAAGAGAACGTTTTAAAGAAAAAATCACTTACATCTAAATATTTTTCATAAAGTCTTAATTTCTTTAATTTTTCAATCGTGATTAAGGTTACTTGTCTTTATTTCTACTACAATCAATTACAATGGAGCTTAAGCTATCATTAAAAAAGATCATCGTAATTGGGTCATTGGTTGCAGAGATAATGAACTCTTTAAAAAGACGTTAAAAAAATCCATAATGAAGGCGTATTTCAAATTGGCGGACAGAAAATGTTGGCACCCGACCCTAAAATGAATTGGATACCCAAGTACTTTTAAGTGTGTCCGGCCGGTATTGATCTTGATCTTAGGGACTGGACTAGAATATTATAGCCTTTAGCGGAAAAACTTTTGACTTCTAGTCGAGTAGAACTTTTTCTAATAAAAAGTTTTGAATACATTTTAGCGAGATAATCTGCATCCATCACTGCAACGATACACTAGTTACTTATAACATACATGTTTTAGAATATGTTGTACAACATATTGTTTTTTAAAATAACGAGAGTAATAATTACTGTTGTGCATTCCTTGTCACAATACTACCTCATTTCACTATATGTATTTGCTAGACCATTTATAATTAGTATTATTATTATTATTACTATTTCACTGATACAAGGTATGTAGAAAATATTGGTATACATGTGCCCTTAGTTTATAAAAAGTGGCTTGTATCAATTATTTTTTATATTGGCTCGTATATCGCTTTGTTTACATCTGCAGAGGTTTAATAGGAGTTTTTTTCATCAACTTGAGTAGAACATTAAAAAATATATGCGTTCATCTCAGCGAAAGAGAGCTTAAATTCGGAAACATAAAAACATAATTAGCATATCTCATGAGACCACAATCGAACAAAACATGTTTGTTCAAAAGATGCTTTCAAAACTTTAAGAAATACCCTTCCCCCTCTTATAGAATTTAGAATAAAAATAATAATCCATAGTAAATGGACTTACGACGTATCTAACGTGCAAATTTGTTGGTACTATAAGATTAGTTTGACACTTTTAACAATTTTGTTACCTGTATTAGTAGTACCTACTATTGACCAAGGAGTCACTATAGCAAAAAATAATTCCCAATGATGGCAAGATTGAGGTTTGGAGACCGGACGGATGAACTGAGAATGATTTTTCCTCGATGGGTTTCCATTCACTCTCCACGCAAATTCCGGTTCACTTTCTATAAATTCTATCCTCCTCCTTCTTACTTATTAGTATAAATATTTATATGGACCCACCCGCCTCGGTGGCGTAGTTGGCTAACGCGCTAGTCATGTTGAGCTCGACCGCCGAGGACGGGAAGATCGAGGTTCGAATCTCGGTCGGGTGAGCTAGGGGTGGTTTTTCCCAAACGGTTTTCCACTCCCCTTCCACGCAAATGTGGCTTCGTTTCCTCTAAACTCAACCTTCCAAATTCCTAATCCATTAGCGTAATTAGTACTTAAGCGTATAACCCGAACGGGTAGTAAGACGCGGTGCTAAATATTATTATTACTATTATTATATGGACTCAGACGGGTAGTAAGCCAGAGTGTAGCAAAACAACAAATTAGATTTTCACTAATAAAGGTGGCGAGACGCCAACTATTAAAACAAACAAAATATATGTTTTTCAAAAGAAGGTATGTTTTTATGCAGCTTGTATTGAGCCGTGTACATTTCCCCCACCAACCCTTTGAAAAAATATTACATCCATATATTTTGCAATTACAAAACATACTTGTTATTACCATAAATAACTGGTAAATAAGCTTCCAGCCACGCTACCGCAAAACAGAAATTGAAAACGCAAAAATGTGGACGAAAATAAAAGATTGAATCGGTTAAATTAAATGAAAACTGAACAAATAAGCGAATTTTTTTTTTACAATTACGTGGGTAAAAGTGACAGTAAAATTATATAAATATTATCATACAATTTGAATGGAGGCATTCACTTAAGTTATTTGAACTGAATAAATAATAACCCATTTAGTTACGAATGTGTAATACAAATTGATTGTTTTCTTCTCGTATTATTTTGTTAAACTTATCTTGTTTTCACTCTCAATCGGAGATAAACAAAACATTGTAGCAACTATGAAACACATTTATCAATGTAAAATAACACAACCATGACACTGTTTATCTACACATTGTATCAGTGAATTCGTACATTAGAGAATCTATATAATGAGACTTGAGCGCTTCTTCCCTACAATTATGTAAACACGATTGTGTTTTTACAATCGCGTTTATGGGGTCACTTTTTATCAAGAACACATAATTTGACCACATTTATAATTAGGACAAACTTTTTTTAAATTATTTATATTTTTTGGGTAAATCATTTTTCGCCTTGTAGTTTCGTTTGAGTTTCTCCAGCATCTAAAGTTGTACTATTTATACTTGAGTCCACATGCAGTGGGTAAACGGGTAAAGGTGTCGGACTCGTTTGGTTTGGTTTGACGGAGATGGGGTTGAGGGTACATTGGGTGTAGTTTTTTCATTTTCTTTCCACTCTAATTAAGGTGCACTTCCTCTAAACAACCTTCCTCATCCTTACCACTTAATATTGAGCCAATAATAATAATAATAATTGTGTTTATCGTAATAGTAAAAAGAACTTTCCTGAGCCAAACTTTTGGTATAGCTATTTTTTGTTATTTGTACAATTTATATAAAAATTTTATGACCTTCCTCATCTTTTTACACTATCTTATCTAGAACAGGCAGGTCCTATAAGTCGCGGGGGAAATACAGCTACGGTATATTTGATCTATGTACGCATTTAGGGTATTCATTATGTTCAAGTATACATTCTTCCCACTTCCACTCACGAAATATTCTCGCCTTCACAGATCGCAACTTACCACTGTTGCTTAACAATCATAGCTTAGTTCTACATGGCGACATAGTTCGCTATAAAAGCGAGTTTTCCACTTAGAAGCAGTGATAAAGGGCGCGCATTCGTAAGGAATTGCCAAAATTGTTGCACAATGATACAAATATGTATTCGTGTCTTGAAGTAGTTTTTGTTTTTAGATAATATTATTTACAGTTCTCGATTTGGGGATGGTTGGTTTATTCATATAAATGGCCTGTAGAAATATTCTTAGAAGCAAACACAGAGAATACAAGGAAATATAAACGCTGTGAAAAGGGAATCAGTGGATGAGAGCCTGGGTGCTGTGCGTATGTATAAACGGAAGAGGGGAATTATCAACATAAAGTATAAAAACATACTAGCAAGGCCAAATACTCTTTGGCGAGGTGTTATGATGAATAAGGGGGGGGGGGGGAGCGCTCATTTCTCCAAAAGTTGTGAGTGAGGAGTTTCAAGGTCGTGAGTCTTGGGACGCAGCTCGTTCTACCGGATAAAACAGACACCAAAAATCCAACAAGAGAATAAGTTGATGCACATGATTCCGTGTTGAGTTGACTTTGGTGACTTGTGAGAACCATGCCCAGACCAGACTCCCTGATGAACTCCGGGAGGAAACATAAAATCGCCCGAGCTCGCAGACGGAGGTTTAAAACCAGAACAGAATGGGATCGATTCTCGTAAAAATGAGACGTCGAAAGGGGAAGTCAGGAATACGTTCAAAAAAATAAAATAAATATTGACTTTCAACTAAGCTTCCGGTGACCTTCCAGGTCGTCCTTAAAGGAAGAACTGCAACACAGCCCTTTGTGAGAGAATGAACAAGACATAAATATAAGGTTATGATTAAATGTACGGACAAAACGGGGGGAGGAAAACGTGAGGCAACGAGACAGAACTACAGATGAAAGGGAATAAACTCAAATAACTTAAGAAAGCAGACAAAGAAGAGGATTGTAAAAAGTTTATTGGTAGACAGACGAAAGTTACATTTTCTCAAAATTAAAATAAGAACAGACAAAATACAAACAAAACTGTAAAGACAAAACAAGGTGATAGTTGCTACGTGAGGGAAACACACATAAATATAGTTTGTCAGCTATACGAATATAACAGGTATAGGTGAGTGCTTAGCACTCCTGACTACGACGGTCAATATTCAGTAACGATCATATTTTTCCCCCACACAAAGTGTTTATAGACCTATATATTTTTGTATAACTTTGGGTACAAAATAATATCATAGTAAAATATTGAATACTTACTGAGCATACGGTATATTAATAAGTTCTTTAAATGATTATTTTGTCACTTTGACCATTTCCTCGCGGGGTTAGCGAAATAAGAAAAAAATGTGATAGGGAACATAAACTCGAAGAGATAAGGTTTGTGAGGGAGACCGGGACATTTTTAAACTCAAGACCACATCACATGATGATGTCGGTACTTGTATCAAAACAGTTAAGGGTTTAGTCTAAGGGGTAGGAATGAGGAAGGTAATTCATAACAAACGTACCTACATTAGAGTGGTTAGATAATGGGACGAATGGACATTTTTGGAGAAATTTTTTGAACTTATCTGATTTTTAAATTGTTCATTAGATAAAACACACACATATATACAGAAAGAGGAAAGGCTTAGCCCCCCACCCTAAAAAAAATGGGAATTTAGGAAACACACAAAAACCAAATTTGGTTCGAACCTTTAACAGGATCACAATTCTTTCTTTAAGCTCTGTGTACGTGAGGAAGTAAAAGATAATAAACGTCTTGTGAATGGCTTGTAAAGCTGAGATAAGAGAGATTTACCGAGTCGTAAATTCACTGACTCACTCCTTGCAGCTCATTTATGATGCATTAAGAATTCAAGTAATGAAGCTTCCAAGACTCCTTCTTATTGTTTGTCTTCTTTAAACACGCAGCGCAACGAGAGAGTAAGAAATAAGACAAAGAGACATAAATTGCAAGAGACAGTTACAGGTTAGATTTCAGACACAGGGTCAACATTGAATAAATAGTTGATACTGACTGAAAATATTTCTACAATCCGATGTTCATAGGAAGAGTCTTTTAGAAAATAAAAACAGCTTTTTTTTACTTTTATTATTATTATTAATTATTATTATTATTATTTAGCACCGCGTCTTACTACCCGTTCGGGTTATACGCTTAAGTACTAATTACGCTAATGGATTAGGAATTGGGAGGGTTGAATTTAGAGGAAGTGAACCCACATTTTCGTGGAGGGAGAGTGGAAAACCATTTAGGAAAAACCACCCCCAGTTCACCCGACCGAGATTCGAACCTCGATCTCCCCGTCCTTGGCAGTCGAGCTCAACACGACTAGCGCGTTAGCCAACTATGCCACTGAGGCGGTTTTTTTTTTACGATCAACAGTAAAAACTGGAGGCCGAACGCTAGGCACTAAAAAAAAATTCAAAATAGGCAGGCAAAAATTCACTAAAAATCTTGAAAATAGACACTATTTTTTAATTTAGTGTTGAGTCTTTAAAAATAAGTACCGACATTTTACGGAATACAGGTCTACAAAGGACACAATAGTGTGTGTGTGTGGAACATAAATATATTTTACAAAGAACTTGTTAACAAATTAAATAAATCTTTAAATCATGCCTTATTTATCAAGGACAACATGCTTGAGTACACATATGTTGACCTACACTTCATATAATGGAACCAAATCTAAATAAAATAATACATGCTTGACATTCTGACTAAATCACTATATCACTGTCAGCACACAGTGGTCCTTGGCAGTCACTAAGAAATAGTCATTGATTGTACATAACAACAAGATACTTCTTCAAATTTTCCACTTTTAATTATTTTTTTCTTCTATCAGACAACACATTTTTCAGTCCCAAAATTGATATCTCCGCTTCTACTGACGTTATTGGAGCATATTTAAACAGCGCTACGATGTTTAGATAAATATCAGTTGAACTATTGTTCTCACACCTAAGAATCATCCCGATGTCTTTTAACTGCTGAAAGTCCCAATTATCAGTAAGAACCCAATCACATTTTTCTCGTACATTTCGACCTGCAACAACTGGAACAACTTTAATTTCCTGCACAACGTCGACCACGACATCCAGCGAATTTACCAGTATTTTATTTCTCTTTTCAAGATAAGTGATCGCATCTGGTGATGCAGTATATTTGGCAGCAATGAAAGTCATGTTAGTTCGTAAAGTGTTCTTCAACAGCAACTGTTTCACAATATATATCGACGATATCATCATCTTCTCGGATAGTGTTAACAATATCCAGTATCTTGTTAAAGTTTCTGGCTTAATACAAAAACTGCAGCCTGCAGATAGCCATGCACAGCATCTAGCTAATGCTGGCTGTGGAGGTATAGCTATTTCAGGGAAACCTTCTTGGAACAACTGAATCCTTATTGGAGATTTAATAAATATCTTCTTTGTGTTGGAAATCGAAGCGTCTACTTCTGGGAGTAGACCATGAATTTCTTCACAAATTCTGTGCATCACGTGGTTGAGACACGTGACATTAATCATATTGAGGAACAAGACTTTCGAGAGTCTTGCCAGATTTTTTTTAAATGTGGGATGCAGCATCAGTTGTAAACAGAAGAATGTTCTGATGTTTACTTCCATCTTAGCTCATTGTACCAATCACAACATTTGCAATGAGCCAACCTTCGAGACTATCCCCAACCTGACATTCACACGTGTATGACGTTGAATGAAAGAAAGTGATTGACAGCTTAAGGAAGGGATAGGGTGGTGTTAATGGGGCACCGCTTGCTTTAGTTGAAGTAGGGGACTGACCTTGTACATTAGATAGAGCCATGAATAGGGAAAAACACACCCTTCCAGAAACAAGTTTGGGGTCACCAGAAATACAAGTGGAATATAAAGTGGAATTTTTACGACACGGAGTGACAGTATAACGCATTCAGAAAATATTGGCTACTGTACATTTCAACTGTTTTAATGCAATGCAAAGTTAATTCAGAACATCAGGTAAATAGGCATTTATAGGCATTATTCACGAAAATATATACAATTATCTTTGCTGTACACAACCTTAATACCCCGTCATGAACTTATATTAAGTCATTTTTATATCTCTAACAACAAAGTATAGGCATTTTGCGTAACATCCGGTTTCTAGTGACAACATTTTACTTTATTATTACTATTATTACTAGTATTATTAAGGCAGGTTAAGACTTGAAAAGAGAAGTTGTAATCTATTGGGTCACAAAATTTTAAGAAAAAAGAATAGTTTTAATTGCATTTTTTTAAAAAGTTAAATTATTTTGGAAATAGAATATTAGATACAGTTAAAATAACATGAAACATTATTATTGAAACATAAATTACAATATCAGAATATATAGATATTCTGAAAATTGAAAAATGACACCTGGACACGGGAATCGAACCCGGGACCTTTGGCTTAGTACGCCAATGCTCTAAGCTCAGTGGTTAGAGCATTGGCGTACTAAGCCAGAGGTCCCGGGTTCGATTCCCGTGTCCAGGTGTCATTTTTCAATTTTCAGAATATGATATCTAGATGGAGTAATTCCCACTAATAAGCATAAATAATAGCTCTGGCTATTAATTCTTAGAATATAGAGAGTTGAAAAAATAAGTTAAGAGTATGAAGATTTTTGTTTGGCAGATATTTATAAAATATATGTACATCAGTTAATATAAAAATGAGTATAATGGATTTGAAAATAAATTTACTTTTATTGAGTAGCAGTGAAACATGTGTTTACCCTTTCACATTGATAAATTAACGGTTGGGGACTAGATGTTGTGCCTGTTCTAGACTTAAATTAGATTATCAGGCAAATGAAGCTACGACAGGCCTAACAAGTCGGTAGTGGAAAATATATGGCTTGAATAAAAAACTGATCCAGACCAAAGGCTGGAAACAGTAATGGATATAAGTAAATTACTGAGCCATATAGATTTTTCCTTTAAAAACAATAAAAATAGCCAAAAGAAAGAATTAAATGTGAAAAACAAATAATAATACTTTAAACAGACAAGTAAAAAGCCAAGTATAAATTACAATAAGAGTAACTTGTAGATCGTAAAAAGTATTTTACTTAATTAAAACAAGTTAAAAGGGAATTCAAATAATAAGCAGTGAGTTGATATTCTTAAATTAACAAAATAGTTATTTTAATTCTAAAAGAGGTTAAAGTTATATTGTATTATATTATAGTTTTAGAAGTATTATAGGAAAATGAAGAGAGTCTCTTGCTCCTTTACAGCTAAGGGGGTTGTTAAGATCCACCTAATTATTTTCTCGACATGTTTCGGTGTAGTAACTAAAAACATCAGGAATATTATATTGACAGAAATAATTAAAGGGTAGACATTAGAAAGTTAATCTTAATAAACGCTCAAGAAGTTAAATATTAAAATTAAATTATAAATATGAAATTCTTAGATTATGAAATATGAAAAGGACTGAGATATTTTTAACATACAGGGTGGGGCAGAAAGTGTTAACACATTTAATAACAATATATTTTTACTATTTTAACTACTAAATTATTCAAATTAAGGTGAGGTGGAAGAGGACGTGATAAAAGTCCACTGTTTTTGTAGTTTTTATAACAAAACTTTTATTCGACCAAAATAAATAAAATATTTCTCCAGTACAGACATAGACTTTAATTTTCTTCTTATGGTGATATCACCAGTTGTTGGATACTTGTCATGAACATAGCGGTATTATATGACAAACTTTTTGAATTAAGAAAAAAGTTGTCATTAAATTCCAGGGCACCCTAGACAGATATTCAACAGCTGTAGAGGTCACCTTGAAGACATTATCGATCCAAACTAAATCTCCGAAGAGACTCCCCGAAAGGCTTTCCAGCACTGCATATAAGCTCTGAGGCTTTTCGCAGTGCAACCAGTGATACCCATCGGGAACGGCACCTTTCTCCGGACATGGACCTAGGTCCATGAGTTCCAGTCCTGGGACCGGATGGAGAGAGGAGTTGGCTCCTCCTAGTGATCGCCTATCACGAGGAAGTCAGGAGCTCAGCCACCGCACAGCCTTCTCCGCAATCTTCGTTCTCTCAAAAATCTATTGTCTTTTCTCTCACACCTCCTTAGCTGCCGCCACAGCCTTATTTGAGACAAGCTGTCCGGAGTTGCCCGGCGGGGACCTCGTGGAGGTGCCCTGACGGGTACGCACCACCGACCGCTTAGTGTGTGTCTATAAGGGAGTATCTCCCTCCTCACACACATTAGACCCTTCGGGGTCTTAGCTATGCCGGACCTCGTCCGTCAGATTGCCCAGGGGCTATGCCACCCCGTGGAGGCGCCCCGACAGGATTCTTAGAGCTCTGTCAGTACCGGAAGGTGGCAAAGACAGTCTAGTGCTCGTTTATACAAAACGTGCACAGACCCAGGATGCGTCCCGGCCGCCGTACGTCGGGCCGGTGCCATACACCCGAGTTTCATGACCCCCACCTCGTGAAGACAATTAAACTCTTATGTATTTACTGGAGAAATATTTGATTTATTTTGACCAACAAAAGTTTTGATATAAAAACTACAAAAACACTCGCCATTTATCGCGTCCCCTTCCATCCCACCTTAAACTTTTAATAACAACACATGGCTGACAGTTTTCTACTTACCCTTGAATTATTAATTTTTTAAGAAACAATGTCCCTAATATGGCTACCATTATATGCCATACACTGATGTATGCATTCCTCAAATCTTGACATGACTTTGTGTAATGTTTTTGGTTGAATTGTTTCAAGTTCCTAAATTGTTTTTGGACTCTTTAACGTGACCCACAAGAAAAAGTCAGGCACTGTTAGGTCTGGTGAGCGTGGTGTTCAGTCGATATCCCTAAATTGTGAAACAAGTTGCACAGGAAATATTGTGTGAAGCACTTCCATTGATGTTCGACCTTTCTGACCCCTGAACTGGAACGTAAAGGAATGGATGCCAACAACAAGTGCAAGATGGTGTTCCACGGCCCACACAGCCGGAACATCAGCCAAATCGAGGACCGACTACACTCCGGCCGGCCGCCCGAATCCGTCACAGCCCAGGTGGACGGCACGGACTTTTTATTGTGGGGCATGTTCGAGAGTCATGTTGTAACATTGCAACATGTTACATCATACTACCCCCTCCCCATTTTATGCGTCACGCGAAGGTTTCCCTCAAGAGTCATACTACCCACTCCATATGAAACCTCAATAGTAATAAACTTCCTGCAATAGTAAGCTTTTCTATTGTAGTCCTATGTAGACTCTCTTTAATCTGTACGAATTCAATCAAGAACGAAACTCCCCCACAATCACAAAATGTTCATGTACTTACCGCTTGTATTTCTTCTGGTTAGAACAACCTTCAAGACTGGAAAGCCACCTCGCGTCCTAAGTCGATGAGGAGGTTAGATACCAGCCACCGTGCACCAACAGCCGAGGTTCCGAGTGGACAGGTCAAATCGGAACTGACTGAGATCATCAATTAAATGGAATTATCCTGGTGTCCGGCGTGCAAGACGAATCTAACCACCAACTTATCGCGTGATGTCTGTTTGTTACCTCCACCAACCAATGGAGCTTTAACACCTATGCGGCTCGTGTTGGAGGTAGCTGTCCAATCCCAGACTAGTCAAGGATGACGTGATCGTCTGGATGTTTGAAAAATGATCGTTGAAAACCATCGACCAATGTGAACATTCCCCCCTTTCATTCCTAAGCGACTAGAAACACTATTTAAACCTTGCGGTTCTTAAACTCAGAGACGATGGGAGTGCAAGGTATCGTCTTGCCTCCCTTACGTGTTCCGAGCTTTCCGAGCGTTTCCTGAGCATCTACTGCGATCGACTGGATGGAACCTGCGGTGAAGGTGAAGAAAGGAGTCGGCGTCGGGGTCGGGAGAAGACCGCCGGATGAGGCGAAGAAGAATCCCGGGCCCCGGAAGCGACCGGCCCCGAGTCGGAGGAAGCTGGCGGCGAGCGTCGGGGGAACCGCCGCCAGTAGCAGGCTTGTGCTGCCCGTCCAGGCAGGGGGGGTCGAAGGTTTCCGCTCGCGGGGACTGAAGGCCCCTCCGGTCAGGAAGGAGCTGGTGCCGGGTGGCAAGTGGTCCGCCACGAGCCCGAAGGCCGAGGCTTTAGCGGCAGCTGCCCTTTTGAGGGGCAACAAGCCTGCAGGCGAGGCCGAAGTCAACGGGGCCGCTCCAACTCCCGGAGTCGTGCGTGCCGCTGGCCGAGGCAAGCAAGAGTCTCCCTCGGGGGACGAATCGGCCCTTTCTAGGGCCAACAAGGCATCGGCCCTTTCTAGGGCCAACACGGCTGGCATTACCAGCCCACCGGGAGCAGGCAGCGGGGCCCCTCCAATTACCGGAGGTGAGCGTGCCGCTGACCGAGCCCAGCGAGAGTCACCGCTCGGTGACGATTCGGCCCTTTCTAGGGCCAACATGTCGGCCCTTTCTAGGGCCAACACGTCGGCCAGCGTGACCTCACCAAGTACCGGTGAGGTGGGCGCAGATGGCCAAGGGGAAGCCAGCGGGGCCCCTCCGACTTCAGGAGGGCTGCGTGCCACTGGTGGAACCACCGGGGCATCCGGCGATACGTCCTCGGGTCTAGGCCCGTTGACCAGCGCCGGCCCCCAGCAAAGCGTCGGCAGCAATGCCGATGCGGGCGTGCCCAGGGGGGCCCCTCCGGCTACAGGAGGTGAGCGTGCTGCTGGCAGCCAAGAAGTACTGGAGGCCCTTTTCAGGGCCACCAGCCCGCAAACCGGGATGGACGGCGAAAGCTCCCGCCAGCACGATGGGTGGAAACCTAACGGTGCCAACGGAAGCCCTGACCAGGGGGAGCCAAGCCATCTGTCGCCGGTAAAGACCGCGGCAAGCGGCGCTGACGCACGCGTTAACGCAAGGGCCTCACAAGCCCGCGTCAACTCCGACACCTCCCACCAAGGGGTGTCGGCAGGCAAGAAGCGCCCGGCTGAATTCTCTTCAGACTCTGAAGACCGGGTCACACGCTTCCCGCGTGTTGACAGCTCGAGCGAGTCCGTGGACGTGGAGGGACTATCTTCAAGATCAGACCTCCCGTTGATGCGAGGCGAGTCGAGCCAGGGGTCGGATGATGAGTCTGAAGGGTTTCAGACCGTAAGACCCCGCCGAAGGGGTAAGGCCGGCAACACCAGGAAGCTACCGGGGGGCAACCCTAACCATTTAGGCGGTAGCTCTGGTGATGAGAGCGAAGACGGAGGTGGCCTGGGCCAGGGTGCGCCAGCGCTGACTAAAGGTGAGAAGCGGCGGAAACCTAAGGGTAAGAACGCAAGCCGTGCCTCGCCTCAGCCTGGTACTAGTGGTTCTGGGCCGGCTCCCAAAGCCAAGGGGAAGATCCCTCCCATCATCTTGTGTGATGTGGAGGACTACTCCAAGGTGGCGAGGGCCATTCGAACCAAGGTTCGAGAGCCTGTGGAGGCAGTCAGGCAGCCGGGGGATCGAGTGCGCCTCCAGTGCGGGTCGGAGGAAGATTACCGCACCCTCCAGAAGTTCCTGCCGAGCTTGGGGATCCAGCATTGGTCCTACGAGCTGGGTCGGGAGCGACTGGTCAGGGTCGTGGTGAAGGGACTCCTGAATCGGACCAGCCCTGACGACATCCAGGAAGAGCTGGCGGAGATGGGTTTCCCCGTGAAATCTGTCTCCCAGATGCTCTCCCAGTGGAAACGGAACCAGAGGACCGGAGAAAGGCAACGGTTGCCGAACTTCGTTGTCTCTCTGACTCCCGGGGAGCAAACCTCAAGGCTGTACTCCATATCAGTCCTGTGCGGGCTCCGCGTCAAGGTGGAGAAGTACAAGTCTCCCGGAGGCCCGGTGCAGTGCAAGAACTGCTTCCGGTTTGGGCATGTGCGGAGGGATTGCCGCGCTAATCCTAGGTGTGGGTTCTGTGGTGGTGACCACGAGAGGGGCGGGTGCCCGGAGGAGAGACGATCTCCTCCGAAGTGCCTGCACTGCTCAGGAGCTCACTTCTCGGCTTGGCGTGGATGTCCCACGTACAAGTCCTTGCGGGCGGCAGGGACAGTACGGGCTTCCAAGGTTAGCGAAGGGAGGACGGATGGCCTTAGTGAAGGCCAGAAACCCTCGGGGCACGTTGCGGTACGGAAGGTGACCGTGACTCCAGCTCCAAAGCCAAAGCCACTGGTGCAATCTTTCGCCAGTGCGCTGTCAGGGAGACCAACCTCTCCATCCCAGGCCGAGGCACCTGCCAAAGCCACTCTACCTGAACCGGTCGCATCCATTTCATCCCTATCGGTCGAGGACCCGTCCAAGACTGCTCCTCTCCCAATCCCTTCCCTACCCACCACCGCACCCCGCACCACCCTCCCCAAACCCCTTCACCCTTCCAACCCCTTCCTACCACTCCACACTCCAACCCCTGTCAACCCTGCCACCCCCACACCCAACCCCACACCTGAGGATGATGCTACAAAGCTCAAAATTTGTATTGAGCTTCTCAAGGAGATTTCGGGACTGGATCCTTGGGACTTTTCATCGAGTCTCTTGAGGAAGGTCCAGGAGTCTCCGAGGAGTAACCGTGGCCACCTGGTCATGGAGCACATCATCCTCTACCTGGTCTCTCATGGCAGTGCACCCGAATAGAGGACCCCCAGTGCTGAAGGAGCTCACGGTCGCACTCTGGAACGCAAACGGAGTCGCGGGGAAGAAGGCTGAGCTGGAAAGTTTCCTGGCAAAGCATCGTGTCGACGTAATGCTGTTGGGAGAAACCCACTTGCGCTCCGCAGTGAGGTTCTCGTTGGCGGAGTTCATCTGCCATCGGAGTGACCGAGCGGGGGATGTGGGAAGGGGTGGGACGGCGGTCCTGGTCCGGAGGGGCCTTGACCATCACGTCGTCTCTCTTCCTCCCCTCCAACACATGGAAGCAACGGCTATCCAACTGGTGACCTCTACCGGCCCAGTGCGTCTTATCTCCATCTACTTCCCTCCCTACCGCCGGTTCAACCAGGCCACGAGGGCTGACATGGAGGTGCTGCTTCGAGGTACCACGCCTGTTTTAATCGGTGGTGACTTCAACGCTAAGCACCCTTCATGGGGCTCTAGGATTATGTGCGCTCGCGGCGGATTGCTCCGCGACGTCATAAATCTACACGGCTTGGTGGCTTCCGGTCCTCCGACCCCTACCCACTTCCCTCTCAATCCCATTGGCTTCCCGGACGTCCTCGACTTCGTTGTCTCCAGAGGGATCAGAAGGCGGTTGGTGCTGAAGTCTCTAGCTGAGCTAGACTCGGATCACAACCCCGTTCTTGTGAACTTGGGACGCGCGGTGTCCTTCATAGACCCCCCCGAAAAACCTGACCTTAAGCGCAATGACTGGGACAAGTTCACGAATGTGTTGAGAGAGAGGTTGGGACCCACTCCTACCTTTCGAACAGCAGCAGAAATCGATCGCGGTGCGGAGTTCATAACTTCCGCCATCAAGGGGTCGCTCGAAGCTTCGACGCCGAGGCACCGTCCTAAGAGGGCGCCACAGGCTTCTTTGCCCGATTCTATCCTCAGGCACGTCCGGGAGAAAAATCGGCTGAGGAAGGCTTGGCAAACCTCGAGGGACCCGGTAGACAAGGCCAACTGGAGCCGCAAAGTCCATGCGGTTCGCGAGATGGTCAAAGAATACAGGAACAGTGTCTGGGAGGACAAGATTGAGAGCTTGTGCGTACAGGACAGGTCCCTGTGGCGCATGACGAGGAACTTGATGCGGGTCCCCGCACCAAGGCCGCCTATTGTAGGTCGTAATGGGGTGGCCAACTCCGACCAGGAGAAGGCCGATGCTCTCGCTGAGCACTTAGAGGCGCAATTTGTACCGACTGACGACCCGTCAGACCCGGTGCACATTGGGCACGTGGATCAGGTCATCGCAGCGGTCTCGTACAGACCCTTGGATGAACCAGAGCCCACGGAGGCGGCAGAAATGTCGCGGGCGTTAGCCGCTCTAAGATTAAACAAGGCCCCCGGACGCGACGGCATCAATAACGCGGTCCTCCGAAAGCTGCCCTTGGAGGCGATTAACTTCCTCGTGGAGTTATTCAACGCCGTCCTGCTCCTGAGTCACTTCCCAGAGCTCTGGAAGCACGCCAACGTCCTTTGCTTCCATAAACCGGGTAAGGACCCGGCCCTAACTTCGTCTTACCGACCGATCAGCTTGCTCGACTGTTTGGGCAAGTTGTTCGAGAGACTTCTACTGACGAGACTGACCCGACATGTTCGCGAGGCGGGCATCTTGGTGGACGAGCAGTTCGGCTTTCGGGCGGGACACGCCACGTCTCATCAACTTGTTCGGCTCGTGGAGCAGGTCACGAGGAACTTCAACATCAACAGGCTGACTGGTGCTGTCTTTCTCGATGTGGCAAAGGCCTTCGACCGTGTTTGGCACGAAGGTCTCCTTTTCAAACTCCTCTCCTTGAACCTTCCCTTCTACCTAGTTAAGATTGTTCAATCTTATCTATCCAACCGGACCTTCTCCACTACCTTTGGGAACGCCACATCCCAGGTCAGAAGCATCCGGGCTGGAGTGCCGCAGGGTTCCCTCGTGGGCCCGGTGCTCTTCAGTCTGTATGTGAACGACATTCCGAAATCCCCAGACACCAAGTTAGCACTGTATGCGGACGACACGGCTCTAGTAGCGGAGTCGTGGCGAGGGCAGCTGGTGGAGAGGCGACTCCAGACGCACCTGACGCAGTTGGAGGGGTGGCTGACTACCTGGAGAACGAGTATTAACGTGGAGAAGAGTACAGCAGTGCTCTTCACATGGAAAAGAAAGTTCTACAGGCCGGCCCCACTCCGGCTGTTCGGAGAAGAGATCAGATGGGCGGACAGTGCTAAGTACTTGGGACTTACGCTGGACACCAAGCTGACCTGGCGACTTCACTGCACAGAGAGACTGACCAAGGCGAAGCAAAGGCTGGGAATCCTAGGCCCACTGCTTAACAGGCGTAGCGCCCTGTCCACAAGGAACGGTCTGACACTGTACAAGCAGCTGCTCAGACCGATCCTCGACTATGCGTGTCCCGCTTGGGGCCACCTGGCGGACACGTATATGAGAAGGATGCAAGCATTCCAGAGTAGGTATTTGAGGATCATTGTGGACGCACCTTGGTACGTTCGGAATGTGAATCTGCACCGAGACCTGGATATGCCGACCATCAAGGACCACTTCCGGAAGCTGGCGCAGTCCTTCTACGCCAGACTCCCCGGTGCCACCAATCCTCTTATCCAGGGGCTTGGGAATTACGTCATCGACCCTGGGGGGTGCCACCGACGTCCCAAAGCCCTGCTCGGATAAGCGAGAAGTGACAAACGTGGTCTGGGAGGCTCTCACACAGCCCCCCATAGAGTAGTGTCTCCGCACGTAACTCTAAAAACCTCTTAGTCGGTTCCCAAAATTTTTCTTTTATCTAATAATATTAATTAATAATATTCTTTTTGTTTGTTTCAGTTAACTTCGCGACATGCGACAATCCGTCTTAGAATTCCCGAAAACCACACGGTGTGACCAATTGGTCGGTACGTGTTGGAATTTGCTCCCGTGCACCCCTTCAGGGTGCATTAGAGCATGCTTTATGAGTCTGAGTCTGACTCAGAGACTATTATAATTCTACACCTTCAAGAGAAGCCATGTCTTAGACTTTATTTATTCATCACCGTCTGGAGAAGTCCTGTCCTGGACTTGGGCAATGTACAGGATGGTGACGTAATGTTTTGTATCATAGTAATTTAATAAAATTGAATTATGGGCAATTCAATTTTGAATTAACGTAAATATAATTTTTTTGGATTAAGCCTGAATAAGCGTAATTATTTACTAAACTTTTTTTAAAAATCGAATTTAATTATGAGACAGTTAATTCGTTTCACCGCCACTTGGGCGCTAGTGTCACTGAAAAGACATAGATAGCCACATTTATTAACTTGTTTTGTTAGAAGTATTTAATTTAATTTGACAAAGTTTTGGTCTCCAAGTAAATGTAAATTCCTCCTTTTTGTATTATGTTTTCATATTTAATTGTTGTTTGAATTAACGTAAAGTTAGCTGATTGTTTGATTTAGACTAAATAATTTTCCAAATCATTTTCCACTACCAACTTGTTAGGCCTGTCGTAGCTTCATTTGCCTTATAATCTAACTTAAGACTAGAACAGGCACAACATCCAGTCCCCGGCCGTTAATTTATCAATGTGAAAGGGTAAACACATGTTTCACTGCTACTCAATAAAAGTAAATTTATTTTCAAATCCATTATACTCATTTTTATATAAACTGATGTAGGTACATATATTTCATAAATATCTAATCATTTTTGTATGTCATAATTTTTTGTTGAAATTTAATAGTCCCGCGGGAGTTTGACTTAATGCCGGAAAGCCAAACTCTCGTGTTTATATTAACATCTGTGTGATGTTAAAAGTAAATGTAACTAAGTCTGTATTCAATGCGATGAAGCAAACACCTTTATAACCATGTCAAAATAGCCCATCAGGCTCTTTTTTGTATTTAAATAAATATAAGTCTAGATATTTATAAGCTTATGGTTTGTTTAAATGGTCAAACATTTTAGGTTGTATTTTCAATTCACTGTTGTGAAGCCGACAGTGTAGTTTGGTCGAGTTGTTGTCTCTTCAAGACAGACCGATTTGACTTGATTGATTGAACTTGATTGAACGATTTGATGTAAAAAAACTTTCACATTAAGACTTTGGTATGATTTCCAACATGCTTCCGATGGATTTTTGAGGCCATGTAATTTATTGTTTCTGTTGTTATTATGAATAAAACATTCATATTGTTATTTAATTGTTGCTAATGTCTTGCTCTCTTTGTCATTTAGTTTACCTCCCACCTTTTAGTCTAGTGTGGCCGTAGCTAAGAGGTAGTAGAGTGGGTGGTAACAATGTTTACACGAGTGACCCCAAGAACAATTCAGGAACTTAAAAAAAATTCAATCAAAGACATTACATAAATTCATGTCAAGATTAGAGAAGCACACACAACAATGTAGTGCATATTATGGTGGCCATTTTAAGGACATTAAAAAAAATTAAAGACTATGTATAAAATTGTCAAACTTTTGTTGTTATTTTTTAAGTTTAATTTTAAGTATCTAGTAGTTAAAATAATAAATATATAGTGTTATTTAATGTGTTAACACTTTTTGCCCCACCCTGTACTATTGAACAACAAATTTACGTTTCGATCTAACTGACAAGAGTTCTGTGTGATACACAGAGATGAAGTCAATTAATTAAAATTAATTGAATTGTGGTTACCTCCATACGGGAAATCCCGTCATTACAGTTATTTGCAAACCGTATGTTGATATTCATTTATATTCGCTTTAGTTACAATTTTATATTACATACATGACAGGTCTCCCAGGTCGCACATGACTGTAGTATCTATTAGCTCAAGATATCAAATGAAGCCTTACATGTAGCTGACTCTTTCCACACGTCCACCCCAGACTCTGCCTCAAGCTAGGAGTGAAGAATGACCTCGGGCACTGGACGAATCTTGGATAGCTCACTGGTAGAACATTGGTGCGCTAAGCCAAAGGTCCCATGTTCGATTCCCGTATCCAATAGTAATTTTTCAATTAATCATTGTTCATTATATAAGTATATTGTTAATTTGAATCTTGTTACGACTATTTGGAGCCATCGTTATATTCTTTCAAAGGATGGATTTGTGGTTAGGAATAGTAGTTATTTCTTTATCAAGTTAAATAGAACTTAAGTTTCTATAATATGTACCCATATTTATGTCGGAGGGAGAATGAAAAAACCACCCTAGGTTCAACCGACAGGGATTCGCGCTCCAACCTCTCCGTGCCCGTCAATCCGGACTATTGCGAGAGTGACGCCATACACCGTGCGACCCCCGATGCGCTCTTAAAGGATCAAGTCGTCTAATTGTCCCCCCCACCCTCCCAGTGTGACAGAGCAGATAAATACCAGCGCAGATGTCCCAGGCACGTTCCTGGCTAAAAAGACCGCAGGTTTCCTTAGCTCCAGATTTACATAATATCTACAGTAAACACCGAGCACTCCCAACTAACCCGGGGGGAATACATTAGTGGCCTACTTCCACTCCTCTAGTCTGATTTGCCGGTGAACGGGGGGTCGGGGCTAGGCGTAATCAGGGTAGTTTGGCCCTCAATGGTTCTCCACTCTTCCTCCAGGCACATTTCCTCTAAATTCTACCTCCATCGTAAGTGTCCCACTGCTTATAGGCCGGAGAGGTAGCGAGACTCGATGGGCAAATAAACACCACCGAAAATTTGTGGTTCGGACGATGAGGACTTTGGTTTGAGTCCAGGAAGTTTCGGAAGTTGCGATTATCAAAGAGTGGGTTGATAAGGAAGGGAGGATTAATAGATAGGGGGTACAGAGAAAAGGGAAGGCATGTTTAGATAAGAGTTTGGTTATTACTATTTTGCTTTGCACCTCAGTATCGAAAGAGAAAAAAAAGGATCATTATATAGTCCTACAACGCCAAAGTTAATTTATCATAATTACGATTATTCTAAATTAGGTTTAAAGATTGTTTATTAAATATCAAACAGAAAAAGATGTTTGATTTATATAAAAATGTGTCCTTATTCTGCCTTTCTAACAAATAAATCACATTTGATTCTTCATAAGGGTGTTATTTTCACGACATATTACGTCTGATTGAATATTTATATCCCTTACAAGGAAACATTCCCAAAATTACGGACTATCTGGAATCCCAACTATATGAATTTTACTTGATCTCATCAAATTCAACTGAACAAATTTCTAGTTTTTTATGGAAGGTTGAGTTCAACTAAAGTATTAACAGTTGGGTGAAATATTACAAATTTAAAATGCCGATGAGAAGTTGAAGGAAGGAATGTAAAATAATTGATAAAAGTGTTGTGGTTCATCATTACTTTGTAAATATACCATGGGGCAATGGGCATGTTTGGTTATTACATTATTTGTATAAATCTATCCAAGCAAATTATGTAAAATTTAGTTTGAAAAATAATATTTAACAATTTATTTAGGCCTGCTAAAAATTAAGTAGTTTTTCAGATGATAAAAAGTTGGGAGCTTAATAAGTTTATAAAAAATTTAAAACTATAAAAACGAACTTAAAACCTATTTTTTAAATATGTTCTTTAAATTGAAAAATAATATCTAGACATGGGAATCGAGCCAGGGACCTTTGACTGAGTACGCCAATGCTCTAATCACCGAGTTATCCAGAATTCATCTCATACACAGGGTCATTCATTACTCGTATTTTAAGGCAGAGTCAGCCCAGTGGTCAGAGCATTGGCGTACTAAGCCAAAGGTCCCAGTTTCAATTCCCGTGTTCAGTTTTAATTTTTCAAATTAAAGAACATACGGCTATAATTGTAATTAACAAAAATAATAGCTTAGCTATTTAATCCATTATGTTAATAACAACCAACATTTTAGGCTTATCACTCCACTAAGCTACTGGCTTAAATATCAAGGTTATATTGCCAAATGACTCGAACTACTTTTGAGTTTACTGTTCCTCTTTTAGGTTAATTCCAAACGACAGTTCTAGATTTTATCATATTGATTTGAGATAACAAGTGCATGTTTTTTTTATATATTCATAGGACAGTACATTGTGTTTTAACTTTAGGTTACTCAGTTAAGCTACTCTTGCACGCTTCTTCTTTACATGTTATATAATATTACACTTCTCATCAAAGAAGGTTATTTACAGGTCTTTATTTAGTAACGTTTAAGTTACTCGGAACTGGAAGGATTTAATATAACATTTTTTAAATTAATAAATCCCGAGTGGGAACTACTCTAGCTACCGAGAAATCATTTCATGTTTCCAAACATTTATTTATGAATATTATAAGACTCCGGGACAGGATTTCCGAATTGATATTTTGTTTGTTGAAATACTAAAGATTATAAACGGCCATGTTATCCAATGTTACAGGATGGGTAAAGTGAATTTTGAGATCATGCATCAACATTTTCGCCAAGAGAGGATGCGTACTTGATCAGAGATCGAACACCGACCTCCCAAGTGAAAATACGTCCTAGCTATCCACGTACTCAAATAATGGTGTAAGGATGAGTAGGGGATGATTTAGAGAAAATTTTCCCTCATATTCATGAAGAATGAGTGGGAAAACATTTAGAGAAAAGACACCCGCCTCGGTGGCGTAGTTGGCTAACGCGCTAGTCGTGTTGAGCTCGACCGCCGAGGACGGGGAGATCAAGGTTCGAATCTCGGTCGGGTGAGCTGAGGGTGGTTTTTCCTAAATGGTTTTACATTCCTCTAAATTCAACCTTCCCAATTCCTAATCCATTAGCATAATTAGTACTTAAGCGTATAACCCGAACGGGTAGTAAGACGCGGTGCTAAGTATTATTATTATTTAGAGAAAAGATCTTTTCTCTAAGGTTTTCTACTTATTCTTCATGTGTCATCAGTACACCCAACCGGGATTTGAACCCTGGTCTCCCAGTCACCTGCAATCCAGACCATTTCGAAGGGATAGTGGCACTTGAACAGGAACTTTACAGATAAAAACTCGTGTTCAAATGCAGCTATGAACACGACAGATATAAAATAACTGTTGAGATGACTACTGTATGTGTAGAAAATTAAACTAAAATATCTATTGGAGCAATATTTTATTTATTTTGACAAAAAATGTTGTTTTATTATAAAAACTGCAAACATATTCACATGAACTCTCGTTGCCTTCCGTCCAACGTCGTGATTAGAGCGATAGATAATATTCCCATTTTGAATGATATTGGACACTCACGCTTTTTTCACCCATTACATGTCGGCTGTACACTTGGACACACGAATATGTACAGCTTTCCTCAGGCTAGTTATGTATGTAGAACACAGGTGTACACAGGTTCTAGTAACGAACTTGTAATTACAACACGTCTGGTTCAAATTATTGAGTGCTTTTAATTTCATAGGTTTTATGTAAATTTACTTGACCAATTATTGGAAGCTTTTCCATATAACATATTTGATTGGACAACTTAAATATAATATATTTATCAAGCACGTATCAAATGAACCTTAATTCCATGGATATATACTTTCAATATTATCAAACTTTTTTTTTTAACGCTTGCAATTTTTAAAATGATATAGCTTAATTTTGTTGAACATGAATGTGATTAACTATACGAGACTCTTAATTACATTCCCTCATGACATGAATTTTAGTAATGGCGTGAAACTACTGAATGCGCATGAATATAATACTATCGACAACCCAAATGTGGGATATGAGGCGTGGATCTAGCATTAGCGTGGATGGAGGATGGGAGAATCACAAGGATAAATCACAAGTAGGAAACTACCCACATCGCACCAACTCCGCATCAAAGTTGACCAAGTGCCATGAGAGTTAACGTCGCAGTAATAATTAGTCAATGGTCGGCAAGTGCTGTGCTAATACCAGGTCAGTGGTCAGTAAGGGCTGAAGAAGAACTAGTCAGTTGTAAGCAAGTGTTGTAATATTACCAGGTCAGTGGTCAGTAGGTGCTGAAGAAGAACTAGTCAGTGGTCAGCAAGTGTTGTAATATTACCAGGTCAATGGTCAGTAGGTGCTGAAGAAGAACTAGTCAGTGGTCAGCAAGTGTTGTAGTAAGACAAAGTCAGTGGTCAGCAAGTGTTGTAGTAAGACCAGGTCAGTGGTCAGCAAGTGTTGTAGTAAGACCAAGTCAGTGGTCAGCAAGTGTTGTATTAAGACCAGGTCAGTGGTCAGAAAGTGTTGTGGTAATACCAGGTCAGTGGTCAGCAAGTGTTGTAGTAAGACAAAGTCAGTGGTCAGCAAGTGTTGTAGTAAGACCAGGTCATTGGTCAGCAAGTGTTGTAGTAAGACCAGGTCATTGGTCAGCAAGTGTTGTAGTAAGACCAGGTCATTGGTCAGCAAGTGTTGTAGTAAGACCAGGTCAGTGGTCAGCAAGTTTTGTAGTAAGACCAGGTCAGTGGTCAGCAAGTGTTGTAGTAATACCAGGTCAGTGGTCAGCAAGTGTTGTAGTAATACCAGGTCAGTTGTAAGCAAGTGTTGTAGTAAGACCAGGTCAGTGGTCAGCAAGTGTTGTAGTAAGACCAAGTCAGTGGTCAGTGCGGCTGACTATTCTGTGTGAATCTGGCCATTGCTCCTCTCCTCATCTTCAAATATGAATTTATCTTCCCCAAGCCTGAGTTTTTCCCACAGCCGAGGGTGGTGTTTGTGTAGCTACAATGGTTGTTTTGTGGGAAGGGGAGGGGTTCCAGGAGATACAAACGGGAGGGGGGGAGCTACCGTCAGCCAGTACAACAGCTATTTTTAAGCCATTACTGGATTCTTCATTACACTAATTGCTAATTAATGTGTTTGCGGAAGAGCGCTCTAAATGACAAGTTTTATAACTAACTATCCATCGTAATCCTACGGGAAAAGCTACAAAATATATATGTAGTAATATAAATAAACAATCTTCTTGCTATCATCTCTTTGAGTGAAATAATCAGCAGATTTCTGTCATATCTTTTGAAATATGAATGTGTTGGAGTGAACTGTATCACATAACATTATCATTATCTCCGTAGCTAGTGCAGCGTCGAGCAAAAAGGAGTTAAAATTCAGTTATTTTAATATTTTATAAACTGAAAATGAATTTTACAAGATATTATTCAACTAATAGCATCACCCAATTCGGTTGCCACATGGTCTAAGGCGTCACCCTCGCATTATACTGGACTTCCGATGACGGGTAGGTTGGAATTTGAATTGTTTTCCACTCTACTTTCACGCAAATGTGGGTATACTTCCTCTAAATGCAGCCTTACTCATCCTTAACGCGTAACGCGTTAACTTAGTACATATGCGTATAGCCCGAATGGGTAGTAAGACGAGGTGGTAAATAAACAACTAGAAGCAAACATAGGTTCCTAGCACTTCACGAACACCATTTTATTTATTCATTTAACACCGCGTCTTTCTATCCGTTCGGGTTATATGATTAAGTACTAACTACGCTAATGAGTTAGGAATTGGGAAGGTTGAATATAGAGGAAGTGAACCCGCGTTTTCGTGAAGGAATAGTGGAAAAACATTTAGGGAAAAAACCACACCAGTTCACCCAAGCGAGATTCGAACCTCGATCTCCATGTCCTCAGCAACCTAGCTCAACATGAAACTAGCGCGTTAGCTAATTGCGCCACTGAGACCGGTGCGAACACTATTTGTTTTTATATTTTGCTAAGAGATAAGAATTGAAAATATAGCAATATTTTACAAAGCGGGTGTATTCAACGTGAATATTTTAGTGACCAAATATTAGGTAGCTTAGTGTTTTTTGTTTTTTTAAAAAACACATTTTTGGAGTAAGTCATTTATCGAATTATTTGTAAACTCTAAACTTAATTCCTAATAAAGTAACCCTCTCCACTTTCTGAACCTTAATTTTCTAACTTGAGTGCTCCCGGTATGTTTTTGTCAAGATTCTTCCATTAATTGGCAACAAACAGCCCATTAATGTTAACAGAAATAGATGTAATTATAATGTAGCTTTAATTAAAACGTAATCGTGGGTTTGTTTGACTGAATCCCAGCCCGGGGGGTAAAAGGTAGGGAAGTGTCTTTGTAGAGAAGTTCAGAAAGAGGAATAAACAAACCAGAAAATATCAGTACGTGGGAAAATGGTTTATGTCCCTTCTAAGTAACGGCACAAGTAGTTTTTCAGCAGTACTTGTCATGAATGTCAGGCTCAGATAGTTTGGGATTTTCACCGACGAGGATTTCGGGATCCAAATACTAGTTGAGGATGTATTTCTTCTGGATGGTTTCCTACTGTCTACACGCAAATGCTGGTATATTTTATCTCAATTGGACCGTCATCTCCACCCTATTTACGTAATTAATATGCGGCTAGCCATATGGGTAATAATGACCCGGTAAAAACATCAGTATATTGGTATTAATGTAATGATGTTTCCGTTGGATTTAGTACTGAGCATTTAGGTTGAGTGTGATGACGCAAGAATCCGATCCATGCAATTTTATAACCTAGGGCATAAAGTCTATTTCAAATCCTTATCTAAACTATATTCCAACAGGAAGTGTTTTTTTAGCACCGAATCTTACTACCAGTTCGAGTAATACACTTATTCACTAATTACGCTAATAAGTTATGGATGAGTAAGATTTAATGTATAAAAATGTACCCACATTTGCATGAGGTGAGATTATAATCCGACCAGGATTCGTACCCCGATCCCCGTTATCAGCAATCAGGTCCATTGCAAGAGTGGCGTTTTAAACCATTATCCCAGGAGTCCCCTGTTCGAATGGAGATGTATCAGGTAAGATACATGTTCTGCAACCTATGTGCCCGAATAAACCACACATTGGTAACCTTCAAGTAAACCAGAACAGTGTACTTAGCGTTCACGTCAAGTTCTATGGCAGACTCCAGAAGTAAGATGGCTGCTCACCACCGTGTCTACGTTTCAATAGGAGCTTCAGTTAAATAATTCAACTCCGGGTTTGAACAGAGCACTCCCAGACAATAACCCCGGGTTCAGAGGTCGGGGGCTCTTGTCTCACTTAGGGTAAACACTCCGTTATCTCCTTGTTCATATGGAGGAATAGAGACAGGATCATTCCATGGTTAACGTGACCGACTATCGAGTCTGCAAACCTTGATTTAGTATTGTTACCCATACACCAAAGATAGAAATTATTTGTAATAGGTGTACTCGTTTTCAAATCAGACCAGTTCCTTTGACCGCCTTTATATTCTCTCTTGGCAGTAAGTGCAATACCAGGGTTGTTGGTGTGACGAGTAGCATATCTAAAGAAACTTCACCCTAACTAGCTTGGAGAATGGCTGGGTAATGAGTATATGTAAAAAACAAACCCCAGTACATCCAGTCAAGATTCAAACTCCGAACTTTATATCACTGGTAAACTAGACTAGAAGAGTATGAAGTTCAGTTCGTGAACCCAACAATACATGGACTTTAGGTGTCAGCTGTTTGTCTTGTGGCATCGTTCCGAGCTACAAGCATATTAATAGTAAATAAACATAAAATAATAGTGAACAGGGTAGTGTAATGGTTATTCAAACTTACCATGTGCCCCAATTTTACCGTGTTCTCCCGAACCGCCTATCTACCACACACATGCAACCAACAATGTGTTCGTCCAACCACAACATGATGCACGGCTATACTGACCAACACTCCAGGACAAGATAGTTCCCGCCATGAACGCAAAGTGGCGCGTCCTGTGCTAGAATCTGCCATCACCTTCGAGAAAAGTCCAGATGGCTCTTCTAGGCCATTCCAGTCTGGCCTCGTTACACATTACCCTCACATGTGATACCCCTCCTCACCGTTACTCAGGGGGTGTTATCGGAACTAGCTCTCAGTCACAATGTATGTCAAGTAGAATGTTGTTTACAAGTTACTCAGGGGGTGTTATCGGAACTAGCTCTCAGTCACAATGTATGTCAAGTAGAATGTTGTTTACAAGCTACCCAGGGGATGCTAAAGGAACTAGCTCTCAGTCACAATGTATGCCACGTAGAATGTTGTTTACAAGTTACCTTGGGGTTTCTACAGGAACCATATATTTGTCACAATGTATGTCAAGTTGAATGTTGTTTACAAATTACCTGGGATGTAAAGAACCACTTCAGACATGTAGTCCAATAGATGTTGTTACAAGGAACCCAGGTCTAGAATACTCTCAGTAACAAGTTGTCAAGTAATGTTGTTTACAGTTCAGGGTATAGGAACCAGCTCTAGACAATTATGTCAAGTAGAATTGTTTACAAGCTACCCAGGGGATGCTAAAGGAACCAGCTCTCAGTAACAATGTATGTCATGTAGAATGTTGTTTACAAGTTACCATGGGGATGTTATAGGAACCAGCTCTCAGTAACAATGTATGTCAAGTAGAATGTTGTTTACAAGTTACCCAGGGGATGGAAAAGGAACTAGCTCCACCCCGTATATTGGATGGGTTATTCATAAGCTCGGTGTAAACGTTGATATGAAGATAATCTTAGGATAGTCTGGTCAGTTCGGATAATAATCCTTCCGGGTAAGGGAGGATTAGTTCCCTGATTCCGTGGGTCGGGAAGAGAGGTCTGGGGTTCGTATTCAGCCCTTGCAAACACCCCTTCGTCCCTCTCTGTTTCATGCAAGCCTTGATTGTGTGTACTCATTAGAGAAAGGGCTACCTTTAAACGTTGGGCTTAAGTTCCTCACTGGAATAATTAGTAGGGATGGAACGCTTCTGTTGACTAGGCCTGGACCAAGCTATTATTACTATTATTATATAATTGTCTTCGTAAATATATTCAAAGCGCTATTTAAATTGTATTCTATATTCTAATTTTCGCTGAGAGATTATTATAAATAGCATTGTTCAAGTTTGTAAATAGATCATTAACTTTGTGAAACCTATGATTTACTATCCATTTGCAAGAAAACTTTATCCCCAACATTACAAGGGTTTAAAGATTTTTTTTTTATATTATTGAAACATAAAAAGCTATCAATATTTTTAGTTCATGACAGAATTGTCTGACGAAGGAATAATATCACCTCCAGGATACTTCTGTCGGGTGTTTCGGTAAGATCGCAAAATATCGGATTATAGTACGTTAGCTATTATATTTATCTATTTATTAATCAATTTAGATAAGTTGACAATTTGATAAGTTTTATTTTCGATAATGTTTTAGATGCTGATAAATCAATTTTAATCAGTTTTTTATTTAATTGATCAAATAAAGCGTTTATCGAACACCATGTGTCAAATATATTTTTAGATATAAATTAAGTATGTCATCACTAAAATAAGATTTATATTTTTCAAAGTTTAGATTGTACATGAACATGATGTAAGTAAAAAAAAATCGTATTTTATTCTTTGGTTATGGTTCCAAAATGTAATACCAAATAGTTTTGATGCGTTAGTAAATTCCTCAGTGAATGATTGAGTCAGATTTATTTTAATAATAGATACAGTTTATTATTATTAATATTATTATTATTATCATTATTTTTAATGTTTTCAATAGCAATATTTCTTGTAAATTATGCATTGATAAGGTAATAATTGATGTCCCTTCTTGTGTTACTCCTATTCCAAAATGGTTTTCTCTCAATAACTCTTACAAGGTTAGAGGTGACCTGGTGGTCTAGGTGTAAGGTGTCGGACTTCTCTACTGGGGGTCCGGGGTTCAATCCTCGGTCCCGCCACAGATTTATCTGATTGCCAAACCCTTACTTCACCTCTGACAAGACGTGTATTAATCACACCTTGTGAATGTGTGGAATGCCAGGCTTCCACCGTGGTTCGGATTCCACGTTAAACTGTAGGTCCTCCATTTCATCTCACAATCACCCTAACATTGAACATTGGCGTAAGTGCGTATAACCCGAACGGGTAGTAAGTCACGGTGCTAATAATAATAATAATAATAATAATAATAATAATAATAATAATAATAATAATAATAATAATAATAATAATACAAGGTGAGCTCTATAGGCCGTTCTATTCATGGCGCTAACTCTTGATCTGTTGAGTTCGATTTTTATCAAAAAAGAAAAACCAAACTCAGTCACAGATAGTTTATTCAAGGAACTCGCTTTATCATTCGTCTACTCAGTACATGTTCTACCTCTAATATTTAAACTGAATATTAATCTGCTTTTTATTGTTTATTTGCTGTTTTTTGTTGTTGTTTCCTATTATGTTTAAATTATGTCAATCCTTTTTTAATGCTTGTGCCTTTATCAATACCCTTTATTCATGTAATTTAATTTTCTATTTCTTACTCTCTTTCTTTATCTGTATGTATGATTATTTAATTATGATTGCTTATTTTATTTTATCACGTAAAATATTCATGCTCACATGTTAATTTATCTTTTAGCACCGCGTCTTACTGCCCGTTCGGGTTTTACGCTTAAGTACTAATTACACTAATGGATTAGAAATTGGGAAGGTTGAATTTAGAGGAAGTGAACCCGCATTTGCGTGGAGGGAGAGTGGAAAACCATTTAGGAACCCCCCCCCCCCCAGTTCACCAGACCGAGATTCGAACCTCTATATCCCCGTCCTCGGCTCAACACGACTGGCGCATTAGCCAACTACGTCACCGATGCTCACATGCTACTTGTGTACTTTCCAGTTCTGGTCTCTTACAGGTCTTACTATTATTATCGTTGTTATTATTATTGTTGTTAATATGATTGTATTTGTTATTTGGATGATTATTTTACCACGTGCCAAAAAATAAAGTTAGGGAATTATTTACATCAAACAATATTACAAATTACCCGCTTCAGTGGCCGCGTGGTCTAACGCACAACACTTGTAGTAGACTAGACTACCGATTACGGGGAGATCGGGGTTAGAATCCCAGTCGGGTGAACTAAGGTTGGTTTTTACTACATGGTTTCCCCCTTTCTTTCTCCGCAAATGCGCATACACTTCATCTTAATTCAACCTTCCCAATTCCTAACATATTATCATAATTAGTGCATATGCGTATAGCCCGACCCGCCTCGGTGGCGTAGTTGGCTAACGCGCTAGTCGTGTTGAGCTCGACTGCCGAGGACGGGGAGATCGAGGTTCGAATCTCGGTCGGGTGAACTGGGGGTGATTTTTCCTAAAATGGTTTTCCACTCTCCCTCCACGCAAATGCGGGTTCACTTCCTCTAAATTCAACCCTCCCAATTCCTAATCCATTAGGGTAATTAGTACTTAAACGTATAACCTGAACGGGTAGTAAGACGCGGTGCTAATTATTATTATTATTATTATTATTATTATTATTATAGCCCGAAAGGAAGTAAAATTCGGTGACAAAAAAAATGCACTTTAACTTTATTTTTTTATAAGTATTTCTTAATCAGCGTGATATAATAAGTATTGCTAATATAGCATCTGTAATCGAACAGTCTCTTTTTGTTGGCTTACCTGTACTGGGATGAGCCTGATTTGAACCTGGCCAAACAACCCCCTACTCCTTCATTCCCCATCTCTCACCCCCACCCCCTCAGACCGCTTCTGTTGTATAATTCAGGAGTTCCACGGAAAATCTCTCCTCCCCTAACTCGACCAGACTTTACGATTGTCTGGGGCCACCCGCGGCTTGCTAACCGCGAGTTACGCACTGCCAGTTATTCTCCTTCAAACCCCCCTTCCCAACCATTCTACAGACCAACCCCTACCAACTGTGTAAAACAATATACATCAAACTTTCTTCTCTATTGGCTCGTATAAGGTTTTCCCTACTTGTTTCAACTTACGTTTTTGGCCAACGGATTGTTTCAACAAATTTCTTTGAAACATATCTCATTCAGGACAGGCACGCTTAACCTAAATATATAGATCGTCAGGCCATGAGATAGGATACACCCACACACACAACGCCACTGGTTTTAAATCCGAGTGAAGTAGTTCCAGTAACTGTTGAAAACTTAGGCGTGCTTGGTGCTTAAAACAATGACAAGTCCGACCCAGAACGAAAAATAGCCTTTGACTTTATGTAGGCCTACATTTTGTGTGTTTTAACACAAGGGCTATAAAACGGTTCATTCTATTATCTAAAGATGAGGGTGTATTAAGAGAAAATTTACCCAGATAAGCGTGCACAGAGGATGGAAAAACCATCCTCAGCCCACCTGGTAGAGATTCGAGCCCCGACCTATCAATTACTGCAAGTCCAGTAGATTGGAAACCCATACCCGCACCTCTGGCCACGTGGACTCAATGTAAGGCTCATCTAGTCTGGTTTGTCGGTGACGAAAATGTCTGGGTTCAAGTCCCGGCTGGATATAATGATGATGTTTTTTTACTAAATGGTTTTCCCACCCTCCTTTCTCGCAAATGCGGATACATTTACTCTAGATTCTACCTTCCTCATCCCTACCCTTCTAGTGCAGCTGAATATGGACGGGTAGTAAGATGAATTGTTTACATAAACATATTATTTTTTTAAACTCGTCCCTGCCTTGATCTATCGAGTCAACTACACATAACCCGCCTCGGTGGCGTAGTTGGCTAACGCGCTAGTTTCGTGTTGAGCCAGACCACCAAGGACGGGGAGATCGAGGTTCAAATCTCGGTCGGGTGAACTGAGGGTGGTTTTTCATAAATGGTTTTCCATTCTCCCTCCACGCAAATGCGGGTTCACTTCCTCTAAATTCAACCTTCCCAATTCCTAATCCATTAGTATAATTAGTACTTAAGCGTATAACCACGAACGGGTAGTAAGACGCGGTGCTAAATAAAAAATTAAAAAACTACACATAGATAAACAATTAGTTGCCATGGTAATTCCGGCCGTTGTTACTGCAGCTCTCTCTTGTAACAAGTTTCGTACATTTTTTTTAATAGTGAGAATCAAATAGTCCCTTGCCCCTTCCCACACCACTTCACCTTCATCGTCACTTTTTTCAAGATATAAAACTGTAATAAAGTAATATCTGCTCCTCCCAAGCGCTTTCCGCCCTTCCCTGTCTCAATATATTTCCTCTTTCATTTCCGTTCCTTTGTCCTTCCGTCTCATTCTTACGTTCAGTCTGTCGCAGCTTTTGAGTGACACGGTCCTGGCAGGCAGCTTCAATTTCAACCCCCTCCGTGGCACAATCATGCTATCTAGCATTTATTGCATTGCTATGGCAACCATAGCATTTTTGTTGGCATGTTTGTTTTGGGATTGAAACTCTACAGGACGTGTAAATTGAAATCAGAATCTACGTTTAATTTATATTAAATGATGATGATGATAATAATAGTAATAATAATTGTTGTTCGTTGTTCATTGTTGTATTAGTTTATATACACAAAGTATGTACTATATATTATGTATATTAATTTAGAAATACTATATTTGTGTTTTGTTTATTTTAATTCAACTCTCTATATTTGATATATTAACTTGACAGTCGTACAAATAGTAGGTATTGTTTATCAACACTAAAATGGGGGCTGCCAAATAAATTAACTTAATAACACCCGCGACTAAATCTCAGGCTCATATGGTCTGGTTAGCTGGAGACGGTAAGAGTCGGGGTTCAAATCCAAGCCGGGTGTACTGAGAGTGGTTTCACCTAAATAATTTCCCACGCTCCCTGGCGATTGCGTGTACATTTCTTCTTCATTCTATCTTTATCATTCCTACCCTTATTTTTTTATCAGCACGTCTTATTTTCCGTCCGAGCTATAAGACTATGTACTAATTAAGCTAATGTGATGGGGATTAAGAGGGTTGAGTTTATTGGAATTGTGCCCAAATCTGCGTGGGTGGAAAAATACACCCATAGTTCATCCGACCGGGATTCAAGCCCCAACCTTTCCGTCATCGGGAGTCCAGTCTATTGTAAGAGTGACGCAAAAATGTTATGCCATGGCGGCGGGGTAGGTGTGCCGCGCGTGCGGCCCCGCCCAGAGCATAACGCGTCACTGTTAAATAAGAACATGAATAAAGTCAGTACAAGCGACTGCCATGCGTGCGGGCCCCACCCAGAGCATAACGCGTCGCTGTTCAGTAAGAACATGAATGAAGTCAGTATAAGCGACTGCTATACGTGCGGGCCCCACCTAGAGCATAACGCGTCGCTGTTCAATAAGAACATGAATGAAGTCAGTACAAGCGACTGCCATACGTGTGGGCCCCGCCCAGAGCATAACGCGTCGTTGTTCAATAAGAACATGAATGAAGTCAGTACAAGCGACTGCCATGCGTGCGGGCCCCACCCAGAGCATAACACGTCGCTGTTCAATAAGAACATGAATGAAGTCAGTACAAGCGACTGCCATACGTGTGGGCCCCGCCCAGAGCATAACGCGTCGTTGTTCAATAAGAACATGAATGAAGTCAGTACAAGCGACTGCCATGCGTGCGGGCCCCACCCAGAGCATAACACGTCGTTGTTCAATAAGAACATGAATGAAGTCAGTATAAGCGACTGCCATGCGTGCGGGCCCCACCCAGAGCATAACGCGTCGTTGTTCAATAAGAACATGAATAAAGTCAGTACAAGCGACTGCCATGCGTGCGGGCCCCACCCAGAGCATAACACGTCGTTGTTCAATAAGAACATGAATGAAGTCAGTATAAGCGACTGCCATGCGTGCGGGCCCCACCCAGAGCATAACGCGTCGTTGTTCAATAAGAACATGAATGAAGTCAGTACAAGCGACTGCCATGCGTGCGGGCCCCACCCAGAGCATAACACGTCGCTGTTCAATAAGAACATGAATGAAGTCAGTACAAGCGACTGCTATACGTGCGGGCCCCACCTAGAGCATAACGCGTCGCTGTTCAATAAGAACATGAATGAAGTCAGTACAAGCGACTGCCATACGTGTGGGCCCCGCCCAGAGCATAACGCGTCGCTGTTCAGTAAGAACATGAATGAAGTCAGTACAAGCGATTGTCATGCTTGCGAGCCCCGCCCAGAGCATAACTCGTCGCTGTTCAATAAAAACATGAATAAAGTCAGTACAAGCGATTGTCATGCATCATCCACATTTCGAACTTACTCGCACTTACTGATATTTTAAATAAAGCAAAAAGCTTTTTCGCGAGATTAGATTATGATTTACCCAAATTACTAATGGTTTCGAAGAAATGTTACCAAATGTTAAAGAAGTGGGCACAGAAAAAGAACTTCAACTTTTTAATCTGGGAACATTTAAGTTAATTCAGAAAAAAATCAATCTATATTTTCCCAATTCTGATTAACCGCACAAGCGTTGGACTGGGTGTGTGATCCACTTTCTGGTGCCGCGGCGCATAATCAAAACAAAACAGTGTACAGCAAAAAATTGTAGGATTGCTAAGTGTACCGTGAACTTAAAATGTTTGTGGAACACTGCCTCTAACCATTCGACCACCGAAGCGGATCCTACCCTAATAGTGTAGTTAAAACTGTGTGAAGCATGACATTTACAGTAGAACTCTTATATTCTAAGTTCAAGGGATATATTAAAAAAATTGAAATATCAAAAAAATTTAATTAACCATTTTCATGAGTATACAGGCAGCTGGTACACAATAAATCAATAACCCAAAAATAGACTACATGTAGGGGAAAGTATGGCAAAGCTGGGTACCTAAGGGTCCTAGTTCTATAAAACCACTTTAAAATGCAAAAGGAACTAAACAAAGCAACAGCAGCGTCTAAAGGGGTCTAGACTATTGAAAAATGACACATGTTGAGGGAAAACTATGTTATCTTGGACACAAATTTAAATTTTCTGAAGGTTCTAAAATTTGTTACTATCGCACATGGTGGAGTAAAACCGGGTTGTCATAGAAAAATCATACACACATCTCTCAGTAACAAAATTTCTCAATTTATTTCAAATTTCACACTTCAGACATTACAGATATTTAATTTAATAACATGTTTCAGTAAATCTTTCATTAATTGAACAATACTGAGATCTATTTTAGGTTAATTTGTTTGGAAACTTCAGTGCAGGATTCATGTGACCATTCTCTGCACACCAAGCACTGTATCCAACCTTCTCCTGATCTTGAGTGCATCAACAGTCGGTTGAAAAACGTGCAGCCAATATCTATATCGTCTTCATCCTCAGAGGGTGACCACTCTTCATCTTCGGAGGACGACCACTCTTCTTGACGCGTCTTTTTTGTTTGCTTCTTTGCTGTTTGTTTTCCTGTTGCTTTCCACTTTGGTTCTCCTGTGGTTTGCTCTTCTTCCTCTGGTCCTTTTATGTTCATCTTCAAATGTTTTCATTTTTTAACTGGTTTTATAGTCTGGACCAATTATTCTTCAAGTTCTTTTTTATAAGGTGTCGAAGTCAACATTTCCATTCTTCCTCGTGTTATGTTGTCATTCGTTTTTTTGGCTTTTCGTTTTATTTTGGAATCCGCATGAGTAAGAGTGGGGAAACCTTGACGCAGATCCATCACTCTTGGACGTTGTTGCCTGGGCTGTGTCAATTTTAGATGTTGATGAATTAGCAGTGTCAATTTCCTATGTTGGTCACTTGGTAGTGTAAATTTCCAATGTTGATGGCTTGGTAGTGTCAATTTCCTATGTTGGTTGCTTGATAGTGTCAATTTTAGTTATTGATGGCTTGGAAGTGTCAACTTTATATGTTGATGGCCCTCATGAATGATAGCTATTATTATAGCAAATGATAATACTGTGCATGGGGTAAAATTGGGTACTACTCAGATTTTCTCCACCCCTAATTACCCGGTTTTACCCCGTACGACTAGTAAAAATAAATAACGCGTCCCTTCCACGCAATACAAGATAGAAACTTGGACAAGGCGGAAAATTAACGTGCAAAATCTACAGAAAACAATGATGTATTTACCACAACGATGAAATGTTGCAGGAATTTTGTATGAAGTCACAAAGATATGAAAATAATGAAAAAACTTTTCACAATTTCTAAAAGTTCTCGCAAAATGAAGACCGGCAATCTCACCCTTCTGTATCTCAAGACAAACTGTTTACATATGCTCCTGATGTGATTTCATGCCACAGGCACGAGATCGCAGCACCAGTTGGGAAGAAACGCGGGTACCCGGTTTGACCCACATACCCGGTTTTACCCAACTTTCCGCTAATCATACAAATTCTATGTATACTATATAAAAAACACATACATAACAAATACATAAATCAAAAAATAAGAAAAATTCAAGCACAATATTTAAAAGCTTGGAAGAAACTATCATACGAAAATTACAGACCTAAATCAGAATTAATGAAAGCCGAACTAACACATCCCCTATATTAGGCGACCCGCTCGCCGCTGGTGTATATCTCCCCTGCTTTCTTATTTACTGTGTCATAAGGCTAACTCCAACTTTATGGTCATACTCGGCATATGGGCGTTTGATTAGGTTTGAAATAAGCACAATATAGACTAAATTAACAATGTAAAGGCTTTGAATTATCCAAATATTTCCTTCTAAAATTAGAACTAAACTTTTTTTTACCCTTGATTTAAATAGAAATTTCATGGGGAATCATGGTTGGTTCGCATTATACAATTTGTCGAATTAACCAATGAATAACTAGCCAAATCCTACTGTATTTGATGTTAACTTTTTCCTGAACTTATGAGTCACAGTGAAGGACATACTGAGCTTCACTTCTTGTTCTCACCCTCTCAAGCCAGGGTACAATACATATTGTGTTTTTTATATTAGGATTTACGATCCTGATATAAAAACTATCAGTCGCGAACAGGACAAGATTTCCCCGGCCTGAGTTGCAGTTTTTTAAGGCAGTAAAGTGTTTCAAGGGGAGAAGACCATCCCTTGGACCGCGGCGAGGGTGGCAAGAAGATCTCGCCACTTCCACCGGAAAAAACACTCGCGGTCAAACGAGCATCCGGATCAGACGTGTGATAGGTTCACGCAGTCGAAGGGTAGAGAGGTGGAATAGTCACTCTAACTCAACTTTCATTATTAATATTTATTCCCGCATATCGTTGCCCGTGACTCACTGTGGTATAATAATTATATAACCCCCCCCCCTCCCCCATGGTGCCCGATTCATTTCTGAAACTTAATTCTAAACCAGATTAACAATATTTTCTTCAAAAATTTGTTAAAAATAGCCCAATTAAAAAGCTAATTAAAAATTTAAAAATCCTGTTTCGAGGTGCATTCGGACCCCCTTCCGTCCACCTATGTTGAAAATTTCAAATCTCTGCGTGCCATAGATTTGGCTGGGTATCGCACACAAACAAAACAAACAATCACACACACAGACAAACACTTCATTTTATTATTATAGCTATAAAATATTCATTCTTTAAATGTTAATGAGAATCAAAGTATGCAATACATTAACCCTAATTATTAATCTGTGATCTTTAATTTAAATCAAAACCAGTATAATAGTTGGCGAAACTACCCAGTGCCCGAACACTGTAAAAACTTAATAACATTTCCCAATTCAATGATTGCTGTTCACAAAATGTTTATTTAATATAGATGTTGAAAAATGGCACGTGGACATGTAACTGTGGGGCAGAGTCTGTAATGGACGTGTGAGATCTTTGTGAGAGGGATGTACAGTTGAGGCTCGCACGTTGTTTTATAGGCAAGTTAAACTTGACATGACTGTACTAATAAACTGTTTGTTTTCTTACATTATGTATCAAATCACCTTAGAAACTAGCTATAAAACATTGGTTAGTTAAATTATTCTGTGTTTGGATTTTGTGATGAATAGTGAGGCAGTACATTACTATCAGGCCTTGCTTATTCTAACAACCCACAAGTTACCCCAGGTGATGTATGAGAGAGACAGACTGCAGGTAGAGCATTGGAACGCTAAACCAAAGGTCCTATACTCGATCCCCGTGTTCAGATGTCATATTTAAACATTTATCTGATTATATTTTACTAGGTTTCTAGATTGTAATTATAAGTATTCCAGGGATGGCTAGCGGGTATATAGGGATGAACTCAGAAGTTTCGATGTAAACCTGTTACACCCAATAAAGCAGGTGTGATATTCAAAGTTGCCAACTTATCATTCATTACTGTAAGCACATAAAGCGAACAATCCCACTTTCACTAACCCAGCTCCACTCACAACAACAAGGTAACAGTAAACATTCTCGCTGCAATAGATCATTTACATTTAAATATAAAGTTACCATGGGAAATATATTTGATAAAATATATTATTTTAATATAAATTGATGAAAATAACAGGTAAATAATTTTTCAATAAAAACGTTTGGGAAAAAAATGTTAATTAATGTTTATTATTAATAAATGAAATGAACTTATCTATAAAAACATATATTAAATATAAAAAAATTAAAGAATGTAATTCATGAATTTGTATGCAACATATCAAATATGTAAATATTCAAATTTAATTCAAATTTTTCAAGTTTTTGAGACATCCCCCTTTACTAATCTAATTATAAAATCGACGAAACACGAACGTCATCCCTCGTTATCGACTCAGTTGGGGAACTTTCACTAAAAAAAAAAAGCTCAAGTAGGAATTCACTCAACCCTAATTTATTCCCACGCTTGTTCAATGTTAGGTACAATCAAATTTTAATAAACAGAACATTATCTGACAGCTAGAAATGTTACTTTACGTTATCTAATTTCAACTGTTAATAAGTCAAGTCATGTGATCTACAACTGTCACTTTTGATGCAGGCCTATACTAATGGATCGTTGCAACAATGGCTGCAGATTATTGCAAGAAAATATATATAATAAGTCCTCACTCGACTTTTTAGTTAAAAGTTTACTCGTCAAAGGCTTTCAAACTTACATAGATACTTAACTTTCGATGTTTAATTTGAATCAAAACGTATATTTTCACCCTTCACGCCCCGATGAGAACTTTAAAACTACCCCTCCCCCAGCTTTCTATCTATTCGTTGCATCAAACCACTTGAGTAAGCGTCGAGATGTTATTAATTTTTTACAAAATATTAATATTTTATGTACCGATATACAATCGTACACAAATCATGGTTTCCATGGTGATGTAAACAAAGAATAACTGTACAGATGAGCCACTGCCCACACAGAAGGAACATATGGAAAGTTTGATAGGAAAATTGGGTTTTAGTTTTAGGCTACTATTTTTACCCTCATCCTGGACCCCTTAGATTTTAATTTCAAGTACCTACCGGAAATGGGCTTATCAAATAATATATAAGATATATAGAGAGAAAGAGAGGAAGGGATTGAGAACATGTGAGATATAGATTGTGTGCGAGAGAAAGTGAAAGATATGTTTGTGTGATAATATGTGTGAGAGAGGGTTTGTGAAATAGTGTGTTTGTGTGATATAGAGTGTTTGTGAGAGTGTCTGTGAGAGTGTGTGAAGAAGATTGTGTGTGGGAGGAAGTGTGTATGTTAGTGTATGAGAAAGTGTGTGTGAGGGTGTTAAGAGAGATTGTGAGAGAGTTTGTGAAGAGAGAGTAAGTGTATGAAAGAGAATGTGTGTGGAAGAAAGAGATAGTGTTTATGGAAGAGAGAGTGTGTGTGGAAGAGAGAATGTGTGTGGAAGAGAGAGAGTATGTGTGTGGAAAATATAGTGTGTGTGTAGAAAAGAGAGAGAGTGTGTGAGTGAGTGTGTGGGGTGTGAGTGTGTTGGTGTGAGTGTGTGTGTGAGTGTGTGTGTGAGTGTGTGTGTGAGTGTGTGTGTGAGTGTGTGTGTGAGTGTGTGTGTGTGTGTGTGTGTGTGTGTGTGTGTGTGGTGTGTGTAACATTACTTTGAAATACTATCCACTCAAATTAAGGTGTAGCATGAAAACAAAATTGAACTTATTTGCATGGTAGTACTATTTGAATAAAACGAACACCAAAACCTATACTTAAACAATTAAAATGGATATCTAAACACATTTCAAGTTCATATTATCAATTTTTGGAATTATAATATACAGGTTTACCATAGCATATTTCTACATCACTATCGTTTATAATTTATAATTCATGCGCGAAACAAAACGCAAGAAAATATTTCCGTGAATTTGATTATTTAACCCTTTAATTTACGAAATATCCGTAACCGGTCTTGTTCAACTCAAATTAAACAGTTTGATAAATATAAAGTTGGAATGATCTCAGGTAACGGATGCGGCCATCACTGACATATTTTTCATCAATTAATTTTTTAAATTATTGAAATAGAGTGTTAAATAATGATAATAAAAATCTCTCCCCCGTCCCAGATCCCAAGGGAGCATACGAAAATCTGGAAATAAACCTGAAATACGGTACGACGGTTTAGTGGTTGGAATAAGTAACGGAACAAGTACTTGCTTTAATCCCAGCATGAGTGAACTTGGGGGTACTAGGGGTGCGGGGTGATACAGACACAATAGCAAAAACAAAAAACAGAAGAATAACGTGTTAACGAAAAACTGAAAAGGGAGGGATATTTAATGCAGTGCTACCAGCCTCACTGAACATTTTGGCTTGTGGATTTAATAAGGTTTATTTGAGATATGTTGAGAGTAAGGGAGTTGTCACAGAAATGAAACATGGCGTGAGTGGCTCAGTGAAACTAGGGTTGAAGCGATACTGAACTTTTAGATGACCTACTGGTTTGTTGGTAGGTCTATTAACAAGAATATGACCTACCTGGTTGACCTAATGGTTTGTTGGTAGGTATCTTAACAAGGTGATGACCTACCTGGCTGACCTAATGGTTTGTAGGTATGTGTTTCTTAACAAGTTGACCTATCTGGCTGACCTACTGGTTTGTGAGTAGTTCTCTTAACAAGGAGGGGACCTACTTGGTTGACCTACTGGTTTGTTGGTAGGTCTCTTAACAAGGAGATGACCTACCTGGTTGACCTAATGGTTTGTAGGTAGGTATCTTAACAAGGTGACCTATCTGGCTGACCTACTGGTTTGTAAGTAGGTATCTTAACAAGGAAGTGACTTGTCTGGTTGAACTACTGGTTTGTTGGTAGGTCTATTAACAAGGTTATGACTTACCTGGCTGACCTAATGGTTTGTTAGTAGGTCTATTAACAAGGTTACGACCTACCTGGATGACCTAATGGTTTGTTGGTAGGTATATTAACAAGAATACAACCTACCTGGCTAACCTAATGGTTTGTTGGTAGGTCTATTAACAAGGATACAACCTACCTGGCTGACCTAATGGTTTGTTGGTAGATCTATTAACAAGGATATGACCTACCTGGTTGACCTAGTTATCCAAGGGCTAGGGCATTAATTTGAGGTATTGTAATAATTTATTAGACTTAACATGGTTTATAATAATTTATCGCTTGGAAAAAGTATTGTAATCGTGAACCTTTTTAACCTTAGTATTGCTATGTGTCTTAATGTTTTTATGTGCCCCTTACTCAAAATGGGGGGCTTGCAATTCTTTATGTCTCCCTCCCCGGGGCTACACCCTAAACTGTTATATGGATTTTGTTCAAAAGTTATATTATTTAGATGTTGTATGGTCATTCCTCAGTTTTTATATAGTTTTTGATTCTACCCTTCAAACTAAGATTATTTGACTGATAATTGATTTTTGTAAATTCTAAATTTTAAAAAAATTGCTATAGAAATATCGTTCAACATGCATATCGGAATGTTACATATTATTAACAAAATAATGTTTTTTTTTCAGGAAAACTTATCTAGAATAGTTTACTCCTACCATTACAAATAACTATCAACTATTTTTGGTTACGGAATATTAGGCTCGTGTTAAAATAAGATTTTTTTCCCACCCGTTTTGGTTATAAGCTTATGTACTAATTACGACCCGCCTCGGTGGCGTAATTGACCAATGCGCAAGACGTGTTGAGCTCGACTGCTGAGGACGGGAGATCGAGGTTCGAATCTCGGTCGGGTGAACTGGGGGTGGTTTTTTCCTGAAAGGTTTTCCACACAAATGTGGGTTCACTTCCTCTAAATTCAACCTTCCCAATTCCTAATCCATTAGCGTAATCAGTACTTAAGCGTAAAACCCAAACGGGTAGTAAGACGCGGTGCTAAATAATAAAAATAATACTAATTACGATAATGGATATAGGGATTAGGAAGGTTATAATTTCAGGAAGTGTTCCCGCATTTGCGTGGATGAAGGGTGGAGAACCATTTTTTTAAACCACCCTCAGTAGACCCGACTGACATTCGAACCTCGATCTCCCCATCATCTGCAGTCTAGTCCAATACGACAGTAGCGCGTTATACCACGTGGCGGTTTTATTTATTCATTAGACAGGAACGAACGAACTAACTATAAGGTTGGTCTTATGAAACAAGTAAAAGGTGGACCAGAACCCGCTCGTGTGAACCGGGCGCTCTACTCGGTGACCGGCCCGACTGTAAAAGGTGAACTAGAACCTGCTCGTGTGAACCGGGCGCTCTACTCGGTGACCGGCCCGACTGTAAAAGGTGAACTAGAACCTGCTCGTGTGAACCGGGCGCTCTACTCGGTGACCGGCCCGACTGTAAAAGGTGGACTAGAACCCGCTCGTGTGAACCGGGCGCTCTACTCGGTGGCCGGCCCGACTGTAAAAGGTGGACCAGAACCCGCTCGTGTGAACCGGGCGCTCTACTCGGTGACCGGCCCGACTGTAAAAGAGCTTAGTGCGTGGTCTAAGGGATGGGGGAAAGGGGAGGGGGTTGATGATGTAATTGAAGAGGTTTAGAGTGTGGCGGCGATGTACAGCGTGTGTACAACAACTGGTAATCCTGCGGAACCATGTGTTGGAGTGGAAGTGCGCGCGCACACACATGTGTGGGACAATCCCCCCCTCACCCCATACGCCAGGGTAGAGAGGGGTGGGGACTCATATTCCTGAACAAACAAAAACAAACATCACTAAAACAAATATTTACAATAATAAGGACTTACAGGCGGGTCCTATGATATCCCCATAGACTAATAATTTACCCCATTATTATTTTTGTCTGGGAGGATGGTAGGATGTGGGGGAGGGTGGAGGGTGGAGGGTGGAGGGAAGGGCGAGGCGTAGATTCTGAGGGAAGCGTCATTTTCAGTTTGTGTTCTATGCAGGGGCCAAATGTAAGCAACAAGAGAGCTAATGGTACTCAAACCCAACACTACGCCATAAATTGGAAATTCGATTTCATCAAGGACCCGCACCGGTGGACAAGCGGATAAAGACGTCAGGATCTGGTATACAGGAATCCCGGTAGGGTGTACTAAGATGTTTTATCCCTGTATGGTTTCAATATTCCCTCTCTCTCCACTCCCGCAAATGCGGGTGTATTTCTTATATATTTATTTATTTATTTAGCACCGCGTCTTACTACCGGTTCGGGTTATACGCTTAAGTACTAATTACACTAATGGATAAGGAATTGGGAAGGTTGAATTTAGAGGAAGTGAACCCGCATTTGCGTGGAGGGAGAGTGGAAAACCATTTAGGAAAAACCACCCCCAGTTCACCCAACTGAGATTCGAACCTCGATCTCCCCGTCCTCGGAGGTCTGGCTCAACACGACTGGCGCGTTATGCAACTACGCCACCGAGGCGGGTTATTTCTTATATAATTAAAGCTACCTCACACCTCTTGTTGTTTAGTTTTATCCCCCGCGTCTTACTACCTGGTCGCGCTGTTACGTTCTAATTACAAAAAAGTGGTAAGGGTGAGTAAGGTTGAATTTAAAGTAATCTAAGTGTACCCGAATTTTCATGAAGGGAGAGTGGAAGACAATTTAGGAAAATGAAACTCAGAACATCTAACCGGTATTTGAACCCCTATCTACCCATCATCGGCAGTCCAGTATATTGCGAGCGGAGCATTACAATTGGGCCACGAGACCAATTTCCCCCATAAGCTCACGGGTGGATTGGGCCACATTCGTTGACCAGGAGGATTATAAAACTTGATAACATTGCAGTTGTCCCACGTCTACCTGTTACGATACAAGGTTGTGCATAGACGTATGAAAACATATAATTACAAACTATAGTAATAAAATAAGTATGTAACTACCCTTAATTTTAGGGCTACGGGCTACGGTCACAATAAAAAAAAACTACTGTTACAGACAGACGTCCTGGTATGGACAGACATGGGAACAAACAGAATAAAATATCCACTTTTTTATGTTTGGGCTCACTTACTTGCTTTAATTAAATTCGTATTTGATACACAATAAATGCTAAACCATGTCAAACACTTTACAATTTTGCTGTCGGTAAACATTTCGTCACCCGAGAATGTAAGTGTTCTATCTCCAAAATTGTTAAATTTGAGATATTTGGTGTTTACGTTTATTTAGAATGCATATGATTCGCCTGCGGTGAAATTGAGACTACTATATAGTTTAAATAGCCGAAGCTGTTATTAACTTTAGAGAGGAATTCACCATCTAGATATCATATCTTGAAAATTGAAAAATGACACCTGAACACGGTAATCAAACCCGGGACCTTTGGCTTAGTACGCCAATACTCTAACCACTGAGCTATCCAGGAGTAGTCCCGTGCTCAGGGTCATTCTTCACTCATATTTTAAGGCAGAGTACAATAATAATAATAATAATAATAATAATAATAATAATAATAATAATAATAATAATAATAATAATAATTGTACGAGGGGCAGCAACAAGCCAACTACCGAGTCGAAGAGGCTGCGTTATCTGATGGCTCGTGAATAAAGCTGACGATATTCACACGTCCATCATAGACTCTGCCTTAAAATATGAGTGAAGAATTACCCTGGGCACGGGACGAATCCTGGATAGCTCAGTGGTTAGAGCATTGACGTACTAAGTCAAAGGTCCCGGGTTCGATTCCCATGTCCAGGTGTCATTACTCAATTTTCAGAATATACAATATAATTACTTAAGAAGATACAAGCTTGAGTTTTCATCTAGTAATATTGGTTTTATACACAAGGTCAAACTTCAATGCTTTTTTTTTTAAGTGAAAAATTGGACATAGAACACTTGCATTCTCGGGTGACGATTCGTAAGAAACTGCTTTTACAAACTGGCACTTAGTTACTAATCCATTATTTAAAAGTTATATTTTCGACCATATTAAATCTTGCTTTACCGTCATTTCTTTCCTCACTCTTTAGTAAGATTTTGGTTTTTCCTTAGCTCTTCGCTTTACACCATTGCTTATAATTTATCTATTTATACTTTTCACCACTTCGTGATTATGATTTGTGTCACCATCAACTATAACATTGCTGACTATGTTGTCTGTGTACACTTTTTCTGAACACTTTTTGTTCGCACATCTCCAACGAACTTTATCATCGGTAGCAGCATGAGCCATTGAAAATTTATTACTTTCTATGACAAGCAATTTTTTGCCCCTTTCACTCCACATAAACGAATATTCCATTATTCAATCACTGGAACACTACACGAAGTGATTTCTATAGTTTAGATGTCTTGTCTATGCACAACCTTGTCTCATGACTGGTATACGTGGCCCAACTGTAATGTTTATATAAAATTTATACGTGGCCCAATTGTGATGTGGGACTAACATTACCCATTTTAAACGCAGATCATAACATATTTACGTGGCCCAATTGTGATGTGGGACTAACATTACCCATTTTAAACGCAGATCATAACATATTTACGTGGCCCAATTGTAATGCGCTCATTGTGAGAGTGACGCGTTAGACCATTCGACCTCCGAAGCGGGTCCTTCCCCCTTAATGCAAATGTGGGTGGACGGGTGGTGAGGCGAGGGGTGTGAAAAACAGAGGGAGAATATACAAACAGTTATAAAATAAAAAGTTACAAATTGTTTGATTATATAACTATGCACCACAGCTTACTACCCGTCCGAGTTATCAGCATTTAATTATGACAATGTGGTAGGAAAGAGTGAGGTAGAATCTATAGGAAGTTTATTCCCATTTATGTGGAGGGAGATGGGTAAACCGTTTATAAAAAAACACCCTCAATACACCCGGCCTGGATTCAAGCCCCAGCCTCCCTGTCACCAGTAAGTCTACTAGGTGAGCCTGGAGTTCAGTCTGCGTGACCACCACTGTGGGGAACTTTTAAATTATATAACTTTTATTGTTCTTTTAGTTGTGACACTTTTAGTGTTTAACTATCCAAATTAACACGATAGGATGAGGGGGATGAATTGTAAGGAATTGCTCCTTTGGTAAAAATGTTATCCTACAATCAGGGTGAATTATTATTTTCCTAGGAAGAAACTCTTATAAAAAAACAAATATGTCTATTCACGGTCAACAATGGTAGCATAAAACTATATTGTTATCGTTATTTTATATGTATTGCTAATATATCACATGTGTGAAAGTAGATATAATAACTTAATAACTGTTCTAGCTGTCAGACAAGGTTCTTTTTTAAAATAGATCTAATAACTGTTCTAGCTATCATACAAGGTTCTTATTAAAATAGATCTAATAACTGTTCTAGCTATCATACAAGGTTCTTATTAAAATAGATCTAATAACTGTTCTAGCTATCATACAAGGTTCTTATTAAAATAGATCTAATAACTGTTCTAGCTATCATACAAGGTTCTTATTAAAATAGATCTAATAACTGTTCTAGCTATCATACAAGGTTCTTATTAACATAAATCTAATAACTGTTCTAGCTATCATACAAAGTTCTTATTAAAATAGATATAATAACTGTTCTAGCTATCATACAAGGTTCTTATTAAAATAATCTAATAACTGTTCTAGCTATCATACAAGGTTCTTATTAAAATAAATATAATAACTGTTCTAGCTATCATACAAGGTTCTTATTAAAATAGATCTAATAACTGTTCTAGCTATCATACAAGGTTCTTATTAACATAAATCTAATAACTATTCTAGCTATCATACAAAGTTCTTATTAAAATAGATATAACTGTTCTAGCTATAATACCAGGTTCTTATTAACATAAATCTAATAACTGTTCTAGCTATCATACAAAGTTCTTATTAAAATAGATAAAATAACTGTTCTAGCTATCATACAAGGTTCTTATTAAAATAGATCTAATAACTGTTCTAGCTATCATACAAGGTTCTTATTAAAATAGATCTAATAACTGTTCTAGCTATCACACAAGGTTCTTATTAAAATAGATCTAATAACTGTTCTAGCTATCATACAAGGTTCTTATTAAAATAGATCTAATAACTGTTCTAGCTATCATACAAGGTTCTTATTAACATAAATCTAATAACTATTCTAGCTATCATACAAAGTTCTTATTAAAATAGATATAACTGTTCTAGCTATAATACCAGGTTCTTAATAACATAAATCTAATAACTCTTCTAGCTATCATACAAAGTTCTTATTAAAATAGATATAATAACTGTTCTAGCTATCATACAAGGTTCTTATTAAAATAGATCTAATAACTGTTCTAGCTATCATACAAGGTTCTTATTAAAATAGATATAATAACTGTTCTAGTTGTCAGATAAAGTTCTTCCTATGAACATTAGAGTGCAGCTTGTTTCAGTACCATCCCTTCCGCGGTATCACATCATCCACCCGACTATAGGCTCTGAAGTGGGACTATATCTCCAAATAGGCTTCAAGAGCGAGTTATCGTTTTATGATGAACATTGGTTCAATAGACGACTTAATATATGGAGCAGGTCCAAACTGATTCACCAGCCCGGGAAAACAAACCCTTTATATAATGATTATTATTTAAATGAGATGGTTAAAATACGGTAGTGTACTCCCCGTAAATAACGACGGAACCGCGCGCGCGGCTAATAGCAAGTGAATCAATGTGGCGCCCGGGTAGCTGAAAAGGTCGAGAGCCACGAGGTGTGGTTTGAAGGCTGACTGTGTTAGCGCCGTGGTTAGCCAACTTAATAATGCACACACAGAGAGAGTGGAATTAATTCATGACTTGTTGTGAAAATTTCAAGTCATACGTTTGTTTTAGCCGGCCGGGTGACATGTTTTTAAATGAAATAAAACCTCTCTACTTCCCCTGACGTTTCTACCAACAATTGTATGTATCATGTGTGAGATATGTATATATGTACATACACATTATCTCCACACAACACAGAGATGTGTGTCCATGTATACATTGCGTGGGTGTCATATTGCGGCTATTTTTGATGCTATCAAAATATTGTGCCGAGCGGGTGATGTTGGTGTTGGTGTTGGTGGAGGAGGGGTGTGGTAGGGGGCTGGTTTTTATCACAAAACAGCAGTGGACTAACATTTTGTTCATCAAACACCAAATTTGTCACTTTGAATGTTTATAACTATTGCAAATTGCGGTTTAGATGACAAACAAGAGCGAAACCGAAAACTCGCTAGAGTTGGAGAGAGTTTACAATATTATTTTAATAATTCATTAGGGCCAAAATAAACTTTACTACATGCAATTTATTTATTTTAACTTACGTTTAGGTAAAGTAATTAGTTTTTAATCTAAAATATAACAATCTGAGACTAACCGTGACAATAATTACCAACAAATAAACCTTGATATTAATTATAATCCATTTTCACAGTTTGAAATGTACACATTTTGCCATTAAAAGTATGAAGAATCCATATTTGTTCTTAATGAAAAGTAATTAACAGGCCCCAATTGTTTACATACATGTTATTTTATCTATATCAACTCCGTGGACACCGCGTGCCTGACTGATAAATCCCCTTAAAAAAGGAAAGGAAGGGGGGAATCACATGGGTACCAACTTACAGCACCAGAGTCAGAGGATTTTTTAAAATACATCATTCTCAGTCCATCCATCCCACAATCCCTTTCAACGTTAATCAAAGTCTTTCTCGGGATGTTCACCGTGACACGTCCTGATTCTAGTGAAACACTGGCTTCAACCAGACAGTGATCACTGTCCAAGTGTCTTCATGAAGCTTGACACGGCCTGTGTCCTGATTCTAGTGAAACACTGGCTTCAACCAGACAGTGATCACTATCCAAGTGTCTTCATGAAGCTTTACATGGACTGTGTCCTAATTCTAGTGAAACACTGGCTTCAACCAGACAGTGATCACTGTCCAAGTGTCTTCATAAAGCTTGACATGGCCTGTGTCCTGTTTCTAGTGAAACACTGACAGACAGTGACACAACCAGACAGTGATCACTGTCCGAGTGTCTTCATGAAGCTTGACATGGCCTGTGTCCTGATTCTAGTGAAACACTGACTTCAACCAGACAGTGATCACTGTCCAAGTGTCTTCATGAGGCTTGACATGGCCTGTGTCCTGATTCTAGTGAAACACTGGCTTCAACCAGACAGTGATCACTGTCCAAGTGTCTTCATGAGGCTTTACATGGCCTGTGTTCTGATTCAAGTGAAACACTGGCTTCAACCAGACAGTGATCACTGTCCAAGTGTCTTCATGAAGCTTAACACGGCCTGTGTCCTGATTCTAGTGAAACACTGACAGACAGTGACACAACCAAACAGTGATCGCTGTCCAAGTGTCTTCATGAAACTTGACATGGCCTGTGTCCTGTTTCTAGTGAAACACTGACTTCAACCAGACAGTGATCACTGTCCAAGTGTCTTCATGAGGCTTGACATGGCCTGTGTCCTGATTCTAGTGAAACACTGGCTTCAACCAGACAGTGATCACTGTCCAAGTGTCTTCATGAGGCTTTACATGGCCTGTGTTCTGATTCAAGTGAAACACTGGCTTCAACCAGACAGTGATCACTGTCCAAGTGTCTTCATGAAGCTTAACACGGCCTGTGTCCTGATTCTAGTGAAACACTGACAGACAGTGACACAACCAGTGATCACTGTCCAAGTGTCTTCATAAAGCTTGACATGGCCTGTGTCCTGATTCTAGTGAAACACTGACAGACAGTGACACAACCAAACAGTGATCGCTGTCCAAGTGTCTTCATGAAACTTGACATGGCCTGTGTCCTGTTTCTAGTGAAACACTGACTTCAACCAGACAGTGATCACTGTCCAAGTGTCTTCATGAGGCTTTACATGGCCTGTGTTCTGATTCAAGTGAAACACTGGCTTCAACCAGACAGTGATCACTGTCCAAGTGTCTTCATGAGGCTTTACATGGCCTGTGCCCTGATTCTAGTGAAACACTGGCTTCAACTAGACAGTGATCACTGTCCAAGTGTCTTCATGGAGCTTGACATGGCCTGTTGTCCTGATTCTAGTGAAACACTGACAGACAGTGACACAACCAGACAATGATAACTGTCCAAGGTGAAATGAGAAATGAAGAACCTCCAAGAATGTGAAACCTTAGATGCCAGACAATATTGATGCTATGTATCAGGAAAGAGACTATTTCAGATGAAGAGGAGGTCAAAGTTCGAATACCGGTGATGTCATGTAAACGCTCACTGTATTTCCTAACACCTTATCTTCTTTATGCTATTGAAGATGCACTTATCCTAGCTCAGTTTTTTAATCAGTATCCATTAAATTAAAGAGCTAGTAGCCATGCTGTTAAAGGAGACAGTCACAAAACAAGAGAATCAAAAAAAGTATAGACCTATTTGTTTTAGAAATATTGTAAGACGTTTTTGATACCTCCTAGGTTTGAAACTATATCTGTAGAAGTATTGACCACCAGCTAAATAAGAGCATGACGCTCTCGACCATGGGTGAGGTGTGTGGTCCCGGTCTTCGTATAAAACGGTTGCAACAAATCTTCATTTTCTTCCAAAACCCCTAACACTGGCCGTGAGAAGGAGAATGCCTGGGAAGCTGAGGGAAACTGTGAGCGTGCTTTATACCCCCACCCCCCGGCCCCCCCCCCCCTTGGTTGATTTATGAGAAACTCTGTCCTGGAAGAAAAGGGGAAGGACCCCCTCCCCTCTCTTGTTGGTTATAATCCGGGAGATTCTTACCCTAGCTATTGTTTGATAATAAGTGGCCCAGATACTGAATTTATGGAGGTCGCTAACACTAGACAAGGCCAAAATTCCGGGTCGGGTGGATTTCTTGTGAACACAACCAGAACAAGGTCACTGGCCAGTGAGTCTAGCAGTTACAGCAAGAACAAGGTCACTGATCAGTTAGTCTAGCTATTACAAGAACAAGGTCACTGGCCAGTGAGTCTAGCTATTACAAGAACAAGGTCACTGGCCAGTGAGTCTAGCGATTACAAGAACAAGGTCACTGGCCAGTGAGTCTAGCTATTACCAGAACAAGGTCACTGGCCAGTGAGTTTAGCGATTACAGCAAGAACAAGGTCACTGGCCAGTGAGTCCAGCTATTACAAGAACAAGGTCACTGGCCAGTGAGGAGAACTAGAGAGAAAGGAACTGATAGCACAGAAAAGAGAAGAACCAATACTGAGGTAGTTCCCTCTTGACAGCATATGAGGGAGAGGAACTAATACTGAGATAGTTAGTTCCCTCTTGGTAACACAGGAGGGAGAGGAACAAATACTGAGGAGTTCTCTCTTGAATCACAGAAGAGATGAACTAATCTGAAGATTCTGGCACTATACTTGTTCCAGTAGCGCACAAGTGGAGTGTTCTGTCAGCAAAGAAGGTCACTCACTATCTAGAGGCTTCCATTCCCCCTCCTATTCTTCTTCCCACAGATATTCTGAATGCACCCTCTTCTTCAAACAGAGGAGAGTCACTTGGTAATGTTTGTCACGACTTTACTCAAAACTTCGCCCCTTGCTCTCCTACTCGTTACCCTGAATCCCCGGACCCTCACACCCCTCTGATAGCGGTTTCTATTTCTACAACCTCCCCCCCACCCCACCCTTACCAACCCCAGTTCCTTCTCAATTTTAGATGGTCTCTACTCTTCTTCCCCATTCTGTGAGCTTCTCGTAGGATCAATTAGCATTGAATACCAACAGTGCTATGGATACCAGTAGTACCAACACTATTATAGATACCACTAGTACCAACAGTGCTATTGCTACCAGCAGTATCAACTCTGTTATAGCTACCAGCAGTATCAACTCTGCTATAGCTACTATAGTAACAACAGTGTTATAGCTACCAGCAGTACCAACACTGCTATAGTAGTACCAACAGTGCTATATCTAGCAACAGTAGCAACATTGCTATAGCTACCAGCAGTATCAACTCTGCTATAGCTACCAGTAGTACCAACAGTGCTATAGCTACAGCAGTATCAACACTGCTATAGCTACCAGTAGTACCAACAGTGCTATAGCTACCAGTAGTATCAACACTGCTATAGCTACCAGCAGTACCAACACTGCTATAGCTACCAGTAGTACCAACAGTGCTATATCTAGCAACAGTAGCAACATTGCTATAGCTACCAGCAGTATCAACTGTACTATAGCTACCAGTAGTACCAACAGTGCTATAGCTACCAGCAGTATCAACACTGCTATAGCTACCAGTAGTACCAACAGTGCTATAGCTACCAGCAGTACCAACACTTCTATAGCTACCAGCAGTATCAACACTTCTATAACTACCAATGGTATTAACAGTGCTATAGATACCAGTAGTAGCAACACTGCTATAGCTACCAGTAGTACCAACAGTGCTAATGCTACCAGAAGTACCAACGGTGATATATCTACCAGCATTATCGACAGTTCTATATTTTTTCGTAAACATAGTTATTGAAAATGGTTCCGAAATGCCAAATTTCCTTCTCTCATCCCTCCCTACCTGTGGTTAGGATATTATTTTGTTGGTCTACTTGTGCCCTTGTAGCCCTGAGTGGCATCACGCTATACAGGGTGTCCGAGAGAGGAGACAAGGACACGGTCATATCCCCAGACGCTGTAATGAGTCGCTCGACGACTTCTAGACTCACCCCCCCCCCGCTTGGAGCTGACGTGGGGCGGAACAATGTTACGGGCGTCGTTCGTCATCGTCAACGTCAGCGACACCCCCATGCGCGTCTTGGGAGCTTACAGTACGCCTCCTGTGGCAGAGCGGTTTAGAGAGGCTGACTGGGAGTCTGGGTACACGACAGGTGTTGACTGAAATAATGTATTCGTTATGTCCTGTTACTGGGTCTGAGTGTTTACCTTGCTGTCTTAGGTTAAGTTGGCTTATACAATGTTTGTTGATCTAACCCTGGTCACAGATGTAAGACGGAAAATTTTACACTTTAAAGAAGTTCCCCCTCTTTTTTCTAGAAAAAAAATTCCAGCTATTTAAATATAACAAAATGCAATCAAGAAAGCCTAAGTTTAATTTCTCCAGGGGACGTCAACACCGGAAATATCATCAAATGAGTTACAATAACAGCGATAACAGCGATTACACTTCCTTTATCACACTCACGTATCAACTAATGCAGCGCTTGGTGTTTTAATGTGTCACTAACATAAGGTATGTTGTAGCTAAGATTTTTTAAATCAATATTTTAATCAGAGCCTCAAATAATATATCCACTTCAACTAAGATTTAATAATCTGAAAATTATACCGAAAAACTTTCAACTTCTGTTACCATTATTTGTTTGGATTTTATTTTCAGTTTATCATCAATAAGATGATTAAAGTAATTTTAATCAAGGTATTCTTACGTAACCTTTGCCCCCCCTCACTATTCCCCTGACCCACCATGTTATTTATATATATATTATATTATAAACAACTGTATATATATATATATATATATATATATATATATAAAGAGTGATAATATATTAGAATCCAAATTAGTTAGTCTTATTATAAAAAGAACTATAAATAGTATTTGATAAATGAATAAACTAATGTAATGGTGGTCATGTCTCTAATTAGAGAGGATTGAAGTGAGACCATCGTGTCAGTTACCTACGTTAATCTAAATAGAACCTGGATTGATACCCGGGTGGTCCACCTGCACTTGATAATTCCCGTTCACGGCCCTGCATGGTAGTTTCGTTACTCGGTCTCTACGTGTGTATGTTAACTACACACTGATCGTAATCATCGGAGTTAATTCATTAGAGCTGGCCTCCACCACTAAGTTTTAGAACGTAAAAACATCGAACTTCTAGTAAGTTTAATGAATGCCTCCGGTTAGGTCACACTCGTCTTTATTACACTCGATAAACCCCACGAGTGGATCATAAGATTTCTCTATTTAATCACCAGGAGAGGACTGCTTACTCCTAACGGTCTAGTGTCCAACCGATCAACAGTAGACATTGTTTAAACACCTGTAACGACGAGCTTATTTGGCATTAAGTAATACATAATAGGTGACCTGGCGGTCTAGAGGTAAGGTGTCAGACTTCTGTGCTGTGGGTCCAAGGTTCAATCCTCGGTCCCGGCACAGATTTATCTGATTGCCAAACTCTTCCTTCACCTCTGACAAGACGTGTATTAATCACAACTTGTGAATGTGAGGAATGCCAGGCCTCCACCATGGTTCGGATTCCACGTTAAACTGTAGGTCCTCCATTTCATCTCACAATCACCCTACCATTACACATTAGCGTAAGTGCGTATAACCCGAACAGGTAGTAAGACGTGGTGCTAATAATAATACATAATATATTGGTTCAATTGGGAGAAATCTTTGTTATTGTTTTGGTGCTAATTGCTTGGGTTGCTGACCGTGGATGGTTTACTTTGACAATATTTACATTATATAATGATTTGAAGAGCTGAGTGCTCAGCCAACATTCTTGGGTCGTTTACAATAATGCCTCAACCTACCCTCTTCACATACGTATTAGGCCGTAAATCGTCAATGCGGACAGTTGACAAAAAAAAACTTTAATCCTTAACCTTGGTATTTCAATTAAATTTCAAATAAATATATATATATATATATATATATATATATATTATATATATAATATGCAACTTAGGTGATGAGTTATTATTGACGCCACTCTCACAATAGACCGGGCTACTGTTGATAAGGGTAACATGGTTCGAGCCCGGGTGAGTTTACTGAGGATTTTTTTTCTTCTAAATAGCTTTACTGTATACTCTCCTTCCGCGCAAATTCTGGTGCATTTCTTCAAAATTTTACCTTACTGATCCCTCCCTACCCCATTAGTATTAATTTGTGGATTTCCCGGGCGGATAGTAAGACTCGGTGCAAACTTTTTTTTTTTAATATTTTAACGCGACAACTCGTTTTTCTTTCAAATTGATTTTTGGACGATTGAACGTCTTTAACACGTCTTTGTTACGTTGAAGAAAAGTACTAAGTGTATTCATCCTCAAAACTACAATTACAATCAAAAGTAGATAAGTTTATAAATAATAACGTGAATGTTAAAATGTGTCAGCAATTCTACAACTAAGAACTTCCTTTTAAATCCAGAGTTGTGACAGTTTTGGTTCAAACTTCCTTAAGTAGGGTTGCTCCTATTTTCTCAATATAAAGTTCCCTTTATTTCAAGGTTTTTCAAAAGGGAATTTCCATTTTTTTAAAAGACACTTCAGACAGTAGTATATAGGAACTATTGTGAATTCAAGTGTTTTAAACATGATGATTTGACTTTGATTGGGAAAAATGTATGTTTTTGTTGAGCATCCCAATGTTTCAGGGAGAAATAAGGGCGTAGGGCGGTAAGACATTTGTTCAAATCAGCCTCACCTCGCATTTTATTCTATGAAAACCTTTAAAGTTGTAATGTTGTAATTCCGCCCCGGTGGTCTTGGGGTAAACTACTCGCCTCAGGACACGATGATCATGGGTTAAAACCCAGTCAAGGTAAGCAGATTTTTCTTGAGCGATAACAATCCGTAGCACAACTTCCTTCGGAGGAGAAGTGAAGCCGTCGGTCCCATTCCAGTTGTGACATGTAGTTAAAGAACCCTGGAAGGTATGAGAAAATACATTTCCCGGCAAAATTGATAGGCTCTTATGCTCTCGCTCAAAGAAATTCTGGTGTGCTGATATGATCAGTAGGTTCAGAAAGTGCACGATAATACTACAACTAAATGAAAAATGAGAATTAATGTCGATAATTTACAAATGTTACAGTTATTTTGTGTGAATAAAATTCCTTGTGCTTCACAGTTTTTTCCATACACAAAAAATCTCCTGCGTTTTCTCAAGTTTTTCCAGACAAAAAAAAAATTCCTTGCATTTTTTCCGGGTTTTTTTTAGACACAAAGAAAATCCGTGCGTTTTTTTTTTTCAAATACAAAACATTCCCTGTGTTTGCCCAAGTTTTTTTCAGTCACCAAAAAATTCCCTGCGTTTTCTCAAGTTTTTTTCCAGACATAAAAAATGGCCTCTGTTTTGTTGGTTCTCTTGTCATGAGATGCAAGTAATTCCCCCCAAGCCCTCGTTTTTGTAAGTTGAATTAAAGAAACAGTCTAGTTCATGTCTCCATTGCATTGCACGTACAACACTGCTGTGTTCCGAGCAATAAACAATGCTCGTTCATAAAACAACGTGTTATCGAAACAGACGCGAGAAAATTTGATAAAAAAAAAAGAGTTCAATAAAAAAAAACTTGAAACGTTTTTGAAAATGCTCTGTAGATGGCCGAACGTAACGGTATGTGTACGCAATCCTACCCCCCCCCCTCCCGCCTCAAACTCCGCACCCTAGTCGCGGCAGTGAGAGGGGGCGGAGGGGGCCGAGAATCCATACGGTTACCATAGCAACCGCGGGGGTTTGGAGGTCAATGCTCCAGACGAAAGGGATGCTGTGTATTTTTTTCATTCCTTTTTTTTTTACCCTCTCTTCAACCCTCTTCTTTTAAAAAAAACTTTCTACTTTTTTTTTAAATTAAAAAAAAGTTTTTTTTTCCATACACATACTTATTCTCATTTTGTTTTGGTTTTTGTATTTCTTTCCCCCCTCCTTCTGAGCGAATTTGGTTAATTGAGTGTTGCCTATAGAGAAGGGGAGGAAGCTATTTAAACACTAGTTGAGAGGGGGGAAAAAATTGATGATCATAGAGGAAGTTGTTTACGTTTAACATTTTAGAAAGTGTTGATAAAAAAAAAGATCGTTGAAAATAATATAAAAGCAGATGGAGAAGTTTTATTCCATGTTTTTCCCCTTTACTGAATGGATTGCCGTTTATAAATAAGAGCCCGGCTAATTACAACGATTGATTCTAATCTAGTAAAACACTCCATTCTTTAGAGTGTTTGTTTTTAGACTATTCAATAGGTTTTTTTTGTTCCACTCCTTTTTATTTTTTAGAACCGCATCTTACTAGACACCCGCATTAATTACACCACTTGAGTAGAAATAAGGAAGGTAGTATTGATGAGGAAATGCAACCGAATTTCCGTGAAAGAAAAATGGAAATATCCAGCTGGGATTCAAAACCCCGCATTTCAAGGGCAAACCAGACAAGATGAGCTCGAAGTTTAGTGCGTGGGCCCACCGGGGCTGGATACCCATTCAATTTACGGTGTAAAGTATAATTAAAAATAGCCTTAGGCCTAAATAATGGATCTTGGAGACCCTGGTTTGTAATAAAGAAATACTGTTTCTTATTTTAATGTCATGTATTTATTATTGTTCATTATGTTGAAAGTGTAGGATACATCCACAACTGTCTTATAAAATAATATGCTAATACACTGTTAATAAAACTTACATATTTTATTCGCCACATTGATAGAAAAGTAGGACTGTAATAACTAATCAAATGTGTTCCACTCCCCCAGTTTAAACTACCTGATTAACAAACATTCAAGCGATTTACTTAGAATTTTTTTAGTACCTCGTCTTACTGCCCGTTCGAGTTATACACCTGTGTACTAATTACACTAATGTGTTAGGGATTAGGAAGTCTACTTAATCGGGGTTCAAATCTATGTTTTCCATACTTGGTTGGACACTGTCTATAGTTGGACGTTTCGATGAACTCAGCCACTGTCCTAGGCCTTGTACTGTTACATATTGGTGAAGTATTAATTTGTTTTTACCTTAACACACAAGTATCATAGCTTTGGTGATAGAGTTTTAAACAAGAAAGTAAAAGGTATCATGATTGATCTAAGGTTAATTCAATATTTTAAATTTTATCTGAATAAAAGAGGACTTGTCGATTCAAATTTTGTATTAAAAGAGTCCTATTTTGATCTAGTAACTTTTTTTTTAAATGAATGTGGCTAGGCCAATAAATTGTTCAATATCCCAATAAAAGTTAGGTACCTTTAAAAAAAATAAGGATATTTTTTATAATCAAATCCATCCGTTTATTTTTTAATTAATCACGTGGTATAAACGGTGAGATCATCCAGTCTTGATTGCCAATGACGGGAAGGTCAGGGTTCAAATTTCAAGCGAGTATACCGAGGGAATATTTACCTAAATTGCTTCTCATTCCCCCTCCTTGTAAATGTGGGTTTCCTCTACATTTTAACCTCCTCGTCCTTACCCCAGTTAGTATAAATGTGCTAATATCCCGGACGGGTAGTAAGACGCTTGTATCCGACCTGTTTACCCGTCCAGCCCCTGAACAGCGACCCGTGTTGCCCTGGTACACCGTGACTTGTAACTGGTCATGTGATATGACTCAGCCGACCGGAATATCAAAGCACACAACGGAAACTAAACAAAAACATGGCGGCTAATATTGAAGGCGTTGAAGCAAAAACTAGATAACTTAACTGAAATGAGTTATGAAATACACGTTGATGAAAATATAGCTCAACGTATACCCCTATATTTTGTTCACCCGCCAAACAGGGTTCTCTAACACTGTCCTGCGGGATACATGCCAAGTAGGGATGGCGTTTTACATAACATATCGAGATATTTACAATTTGATATATCGCAACAAAAAAAATATCGATAGCTACGATATATCGATTAAATCATATTGATATAGTGGCTGTTTTCGATACATGAAAAGAAGAGGTCTGGGCGAACTTGAATAGCCGCTGTTCTGTAAATCTTTACAGCTTTTCACTTTTGATTGTTTTATTATATTGTTGGAAATGACTACAGTAGCCCCATGGCTTCTTTGGTGATGACTGACAGCTGACGGCTTTGAAAAGCTACCAGACCAAATTATGTATCCCTACTCCGATCCATATGATTTGCAAAAAACATGTGTTTAGCAGCTGTCACTTCTGACAGTCAAAATTTAGGTATATACCTAAATGTTGACTGTCAGAAGTCAGCTGTGAACTATCAGTCAGCACCAAAGAAGCCATGGGGCTACTGTAGTTTAGTAAAGGGAGGGGAAAAATGTTCAATTTATTTTTATTCACAAGCTTTTAAAGCGTATGAAATATTTCAGTAAAGTGATTTGTATATCTGATACTAAAACATTGATATAAATATGTTGTCACTTGTAATTAAATACGCCCCCTGCGAAGTTTGTTGGAGATAGCCCGTTTTCTTCTCGTTCTTCCAATTAGGAAGACATTACCCATCGCTTGTTCGGTACCTCGCTATATTTACCTCGGCAAACACCCTCATCCCTCTGTTGACGAAGATGTGTCTTGCATCCTCTAACGACCCTCGAGCAAAAGGTTCCCCACGTGTCCTTGTTGACCATACGGAATTGGTCAAGGGATGGTCACTTGATTTCAAATTGCGAGTAATTTGACGCATAATTTCCTGTGGTTGTCCTTTTCATTAGCCACGCGCCACAGATTAATACAACCGGACGTTGTTTATATGCGCTTATCACTTACAGCTTTTGAACAAACGGACTGATTTTCACCAAACTCCTTAGAGGGAAGTTTCATTACTCTTTCAAAAGAATCAATGAAAAACTATTTAAGTTATATTTTAAAGTATTAATATTAAATTATATATCATATATAAGAATTTGATATCCAAATAAAATAATTTATGTAATTATAAAAAAGGTTTATTAAAAACTAGCTCTATATACATGTAACTCACCTCGGTGACCACATGGTCTAAGGCTCCACTCTCGCAACAGAGTAGACTGCCAGTGACAGAGAGATCGTGGTTCAATCCTGGTCGGGTGTAGTGAGGGTGTTTTTTCCCAAATGGTTTCCTACTTTCTCTTCACGAAAAAGCGGGTACAATTACTTTAAATTTAACCTTCTTCGTCCCTAACCCCTTAACGTAATTAGTACATAAGTGTATAACTCAAACGGGTAGTAAGAGGTGGTCTTAAACTATATATATATACCAGTATACCTGTATACTCATATTTACTTGGCGTTCTACAAAATTGATTAGATTCATTACTTCCTTCAGCTGGCTATCAACCGATAGTTTGGTTATTCAACAATTATTATCAATATTGGTATAGTATTAATTTATTTTTAAATAGGCTTAAATTGGAAAAAGTTCAATGCTTCACGCTCCTTGAAATACACGTTAAGAACAAAGTATATTTTAGAAATGAATGTTTTGTGATTTTCATCAATCACAGCTGCTAACAGGACTACTACTCACACCTGTGGCCATGCGGTCCAAGGCCTCAGGCTCGCCATGGACAGAGTTGCCAGTAGCGCGTAGGTCCAGGTTTTAATCTAGGTTAAGGGGAGAAAGGTAGTATTGTATAGGAAACTGCACCCGAATCAGCGTGGAGAAAAAGTGAGAAACCATTTATTGAAAACCACCGCGATACACCCAGCCGGGATTGAAGCTCCTACTTCCGCGTCATCTTGAAACCATAATAAACGAGCCTGATGACCTTTTCCGCCAGCCCCCCGATGCGGTCACTTAATCGCGCATGCGCTGTAAAATTATGGCGAGGTATTACCTGAACGATTCGTTCAAAGCAATGTCATCATGTCAAAGAGAGGGGAGGACTTTGTAGTTGAAATCAATTAAACAATTGTTGATGAGTATTTATTGAATGTGTTTGATTGAATCAATGCGCGCAAGCTACTTCAGTTGATTTGATGTGAAGCTGCGGACGTCCCAATAATTCCGCTGATCCATCTCCATTCTGGACCAATTTCATGTGACGTTTCAGATGAGGGGATAAAGTGCTTAACACGAGAAACACACTTTTACAACATGGCTACCGGTATCAATCTAGGAGGAAAGTATTTCAAAGGAACTGCACCATTTAGACAAATGAACCCAGCCGAGGTTTGAAACTCAACCGTCCCCTAACCGACATTCCAGTGCATCGTGACACTGGCGCCTTAGACCGTGTAGCCTCATGTGCGATTTGTAATAGTAGTGATAATAATAACAATGAGGTATCACTTCTCCGGTTCTTTATTTTAAATTAGAGGAGCTATTTTCTGGAACATGACTATAGTGGGATTCTGGTTAAGAGTGTGATTTAAACTATTTTTATGTAATCATGCGTCAAGTCATATTATATCACTTATGACCAGTAAAATTGATTCATCACTAGAGTGGTGGTAAGGGATAGGTAGAGTACATTCACCACCCGAGTTTACTTGGATGACAGATCAAAAAGCTACTAGAAATAGTCCCTAATGTATCCCTACGCCAACAGCTGACATCTGTCAGTTTGAATAACTGTAATGAAAGTATATGGTAATGTATTAATATGATAGCTAACCACAGTAATTTAGGTTAATATTATTTATATTTATTTGAGGTCAGGCAAAAAGCTTTTTTATCGTTTTATTCCACTTAAAAATGGCGAGACGAATTTAAACCATGTGATTGATCATGACGCAAACGAGTTCTTTACAATTGTACACCCACTTAGTTAATACAAATATTTTATTAAGTTAAACATTTCAAATTACAATGAAATAATCATAAAATAATTTATTATGTATAAAAAAAAGTAAAAGTATATTTTCTTTTCCAAGTAAATACGACGCCTTTATTAAAGAGTATTAATGTATGTACTATATTACACTTTATTGATAACATTCCAAAACTAAGAATAAATACTTTTAATTATGTTCAAAATGTTGTTTAGAATTGGATAGAAAGAAATGATTAAAAGTAATGAAATAATGTGAGAAAACTTAAGTTTATATTATTTTTAATGGAAAATATAACACGTAATTAAAACTTATCATTTATTACAAAACCGTTATCTTTTACAAGTGCTGGCAACCCAAATCCAAACATATGATTTTTCAACTGTCATTCAGGTAAAAAGCTATGACGAATATACTCTAGTAAAATTTCCCATATCTGCTTTCATGTATTCATTCGCTAAGCCATGTGTTGGTTTGTTGTCACTTTTGGCAGCGAAAACTTTCACAAAATAAAAATATGTTTTTAATCATGTCCACTTAAAAATGATTTACAAACTAGAGCTTCCAAAAGGCTGCGTTCTCTTCACAAATTAAGATGGTGAACCAGACGAAACGAAGGCCATTGATGACTTAACATAAACCGTGTTTGGTTTTGTATATGCGATGTTTACAAAATAAAAGTTTTATTTTGAAACTAATATTTTTATTGAAACTTTTTCCAGGTTATAATAACTTGTATTTATTTTGGTGATCAGTTATAAGAGGATATATAAGAAACATATGTGAAAAACTCGTTTGGACAGAGTCAGTAATGAATGGGTGCTGAAGGAGTGCGGCTTGAAAAGGAATCTAATAGGTAAACGGGAAAGAAGCGTCTTACGTTGGTTTGGGCATGTTGAGAGGATGAGTGTGGATCGAGTGACGAAGCAAATATATGAAGGTAGAGTGTGTGGATCAAAAGAAAGCGGTAAATGGATAAATGGTAAGTGAATAAATGTTATGTGGCTAAATGTTGTAGACGAATGTGTGAAAAAGAGAAACATTAAGAGTTGTATAAATAAAAGAGCATATATGACTCGGTGTATGAATGTTGTTGAACCGAAGGGAGTATGCAAGGGTAGGGAAGTGTGGAGAAATTCAGTGAGAATAGATTAAGTATAGAGTTGTTTTATTAGCTATATTCACAGTTTCTAGTCTACCCTGTAAGGAAACGGCGTGGTTAGCTATGTATGTATGTATGTATGTATGTATGTATGTATATATGTATGTATGTATGTATGTATGTATGTATGTATGTATGTATGTTCTAATATAAATGTCCTAATTGTGTCTTATCAACAAAAAGGGGTAACGTCGAGATTAATAAAAAAATTTGTGTTGGGCGCCACTCCTGGAAACTAGGAGAAATAATAATAATAAAAAAAACACAATAAATACAAATAAACTTTAGCTCGACTAATTTGAACAAATGCACGATGACTCTAAATGCTCGAGACCACTGGGTGTGCTCGGGAACGTTTACCTGGATATTACATGTAAAATGTACTAATTTAGATTACAATAAAAAAAAACAATTGTTGAAACTTTTGTGGGTTATTATTATTATCATTATTGTTTCCCTTTTATTACATCCCAAACCTACCTAAGGATATCCGAATAAATATAATGCTAATATGACAAAATAAAATATATGGTATTACATAAATTCTTAAACAAAGTTAAACAATTAAATGAACAATCTCTGAACAGGATTAAATTTAGGAGTTTTAATATATATATATAATAATAGAGTGAAAGAAAATAATATATGTATAGGCTAAACTTTTATAGAATATATAGTTTTGAGTAAGACAAAAAAAAATGTATTGTTGAGGAACAAGAAAAAAGAAATCAATAGAATTAATATTTTTACATAAAAATAAAATATTAATCAATTCCCTGGAATAGATAGAGTCTGATTGTATTTAGTCCTTTCTGAAAGTTTTTGCATATATCCTGATAGCTTGATAAAAAAAATTAGAAATAAAATATATTTAAAATTGAAGATTTGGCTGGACCTCACCAATGAAATCATCCATGTTGAAACAGAATGTCTGAAGTCTGTTTCCTTTTATTTATTCAAACTCGTCCACAATTTGAAGAAATAAACACTCTAGTTCGTCTCCAGACACTTAACTTTCCATTTGAGTGCTTGCACTTTTACTTTAGAACCATTGTTCCACTTGAAAACTAAATTTAATTAGGAGCTATATAAATTTTGCTCCATGTTAAATGACACTCCGGAAGAAAGAACCCACATCCTCTTCAAATAATGTTCTAGGAATCAAATTTAAAAACGTTCTATTCTCTACTAAGTCCAAAGAGAAAACTAATACGTTAAAATAAAAGATAAAGTGTTGGCTATGAACTGTTTATAAAATAAAATACAAATTTAGTATCAAGATTTAAATATATGTCAGTGTTTCTTAAAAGAATTAAATGTTTATTTTAATCTGTCACAATTGAAATGCGTGCTATTTTGGAACGTCTTCTTTTTCTCTTTTTTTTTTCTTACTACTTTTACAAGCACGAGACTCGCCACTCACTTGTTCATCATATCTGCGCATGCGTTAAAATAAATCATGGCTGACATTCAAAATAAATAGAAGAAGAGTCAACAGACCTCTTGGAAGGAAATTAATATGTTTAATAAAAGGTAAGTGTTCTTCCTTTGCCAAAATTAATTGTTTAAATTATTTAAAAACAGTGTTAGATGTTCTATATTCTGTCCTTTTAATTTATTTAAATGGATGTAAATATTATTATTTGTCACGCCGGCGACACAGCGTGTTTCAAACGAAAATAAACTTGAAACTATTTACAAAGCTTGGGAAAAATATAAGGAAATAAATGGTAGGGTGGCAAATAACGTTACAATGTATGTATGTATGTATGTATGTATGTATGTATGTATATAATTTATTATTTTATGCACTATAACATATCTTGTTGCCACAACCATGAAGCAAAAAAACCTAACGGTTTTATTAATATAACTTGTTCTTTTAATTAGTTAAGGAAAAGCCAATTATAGAGTAATGCTTATGTAAGTATTATTAGAAGCTTTATTATCACTTTTGATTCATAATATTGTAGCGACAAGCACTGACTGCAAACAAGCAGGTAGGGGGGAACGTTGCCCTTACAGCTATAACGGGACAAGTCTCCCTCCTCTAGTGTTCGTCAAGACAGAAGTGTTGGTGGCACATTCCAGCAGCCAAGTAGTGCGAGCTCTGGCCTTGGAGCGGTGACTAGGCTGGTACTGTATGTCTTGTACGTGAATGCAGAATAAAGTAATATTACTCTGGTGGCATGCGGTGCGTGTAATAGTTTCGTATAAAAGTGATATGCTTAGAAAGATAGTTTATTATTGACTTGTAATCTAGTACTGTTTATTTCATTTGAGTGTTTAGTAGTGGATGTGCTTCCAAGACTATTACATATTTTTACTGTTATTATATTCTCTCTATATTTGTGCGTGTGTGCTATCTGATAGCTAATGCGGCTGAACGGTAGTCTTCACTATTATAAGCTACTTGTGATGGTATTCATTTATTTATTTAGCGATATGGCTAGTTCAACTTTGTTTCCGTCAAAATCTAGCGGGGATACGGATGAGTCTTTTGAAGACTAGTTTTTTACTTTCAAGCTCCTGGCCGCAGCTAACGGGTGGAAGGAGGAATCACGTCCTCTGTTTTTGGGACTATCGCTTACTGGGTAAGCGCAAAGCGTCTACCACTCTCTCACATATAAAGACAGAAAAGATTTTGATAAAGTGTGTTCTTAGTTGAAGATTGTTTTAGAAAAACCATTACTGCCATATTTAAAGAAATCAGCGTTCGTTTCAAGCTACCGCAAGACAAATGAGCATTTAACAACACTAGCAATTGACCTGCAGCGCTTAGCAATGTAAGCTTACCCGCAGTTTAATCCAGAATATCGGAATGAAATAGTCCGTGACCAACTAATTCAGGGTATAGAAGTCAGTGACATTTGCATAGCATTGCGCTGGGATTCCGCCAAAACTGTGGTAGATCTTGTAAGTAGCGGGGAAATACTGGAGGCAGTGTCAGAAATTGATCATGCTGTGCCAGTTGAACGTGTAGTTGCCGCCACTATTCCTGTAGCAGAGACAAATATAACACCTGTTTTATTGCAGCAGTCGATTCAAGAGGCAGTGGCGGGAGCATTTCGTGTGGTTTTAGAAGATCTCATGCTACGTCTCTGGTGAGTCACCAAGAACAGCTTGATCCTGCACGTCAAGTATTTAAGTGCAGTTACTTAAATATCGCGGCCATCGAGAGGACGAGTTTCGAGAAAAGAAACGCGACTTTCGGGATGGAGTTACACGGGATCAATCGGGACTACGTTGCTTTCGATGTGGAGAAAGAAGACATGTACGGTGGAAATGTGTGGCAACATTTTCGGGAAACTCGCGATCACCGATGTAGATTGTTTTCGCCTATTTACATCGGCCTCCAATTAGGCACTCAAAATTTCTACGATAAATAATCCAGTGGCGAGCTATGGGTCTGGTAATATTCGCTCTATTAAACTGGATTTCCTAATTGATTCCGCAGCTACAGAATGCATAATACAAGAAGACTTGTGGGAACTCGTTAGGAGTCCAAAGGATCAACTTGTCTCATCAACGATATCAATACATGATGTAAATGTACGTCAGTTATCAGTTTTAGACCGGGTAGCCCTACCCATCATATTCGATAATACTACGTACACACAAACATTTTTTATAGCTAAAGATACTTCCAGTCTGCACTGTTAGGTTTCTCATTCATATTGGCCCATAAGTGTGATATAATTACTTCTCAGGACGTCCTCAATATCGGTGGAGCTAAAGTTCCATGCCATTATGTTAAGTATTCAAACCCTTAGAAACCCCTATTTCAAACATATGAGTCACATGTTAATCTTGTGGAAACGGTCACCGTACCTGCCAGAAGTGAACTGTTTTTACCACATGGTGGAATAGTGGCTTCAGGATTTGAAGAGTTGGAAGGTTTCTTTGAGCCCAACCTACAAGTAGCAGCAAAATACTGCTTTTCTCTGCCTGTATTTTGGTCACAGCTCGCAAGAATAGGGTACCTTTCCGACTTCTAAATACATAATCACACCCTATTGTGTCTCCCGTGTGCTTCTCTCTCACTTCACAAACCAAACATCGTCAAGGAGCTGTATTGTTCAACCTTACCCAAGCTAAGGTTTCTTAGGTTACATGTGTGGAAACAAGAGCGCAATTAAATGAGTTTGCGGATATTGTGGTGCAAGATGATTCTGAGTGTGGTCGTACACACCTAACATATCATCGAAATGAAACAGGTGAGGCTAGACCACCAAAGCAACATCCGCTTCGCGTTGCTTATAAATACCGGGAATATATTCGTAAGGACATCAGTGACACAGAGAAAAAAGGTAAGGTGAGTCCCTTTAGCTCACCATGGGCATCACCTATAGCCCTTACAGGAAAGAAAGATGGTGGCGTTCGTTTCTGTTGTGACTACAGAAAATTTAACGAATTGACTGTGAAAGATGCCTATCCATTGCCACGTATGAATGACATACTTGAGGATTTGTCAGGAGCAACATTGTTCTCATCTCTCGACATGGCAGCCGCCTATCATCAAGTCGAGATAGCACCAGAAGATCATCCCAAAACAGCATTTGTTACAGAATATGGCCTCTAAGAATTTAACGTAATGAGCTATGACCTATGTAATGCACTGGCTACCTTTCAACGCCTCGTTGATTTGGTGTTAACAGGTATCAAGTGGAAAACCTGCATGGCGTACCTAGATGATATGGTAATATGGAGTCGGGATGAGAAACAACACGTGGAACGTTTTCGTCAAGTTTTTACACGATTACGTGATGCTGGCCTCAAAATCAAGCCTCGGAAATGTCAAATTATGCGGGATCAGATTACTTTCCTGGGGCACAGAGTATCAGCTTAGGGGATTGCTACATCAGAAAAGGAAGTAAATAAGGTTCAATCTTGGCCCATCCTAATATCTGTGGAAGAATCACGTGAACTCTTTCCTGCAAACGGCCGGATACTATCGCCGCTACATCCACAACTTTGCAATGATTGCTGCACCTATGCAGCGACTCACTCTCAAAGGAGTGCCGTTTGTTTTCGATGCCACTTGTGAAACAGCCTTTGAGGAGTTAAAATGAAGATTAGTGACCGCCCCATTTTAGGATTTCCCCGTCCGGAATGTGAATGGCTGGTGGATTGTAATGCAAGCGCAGTTGGAATCAGGGCAGTACTTAGCCAGACTCAAGATGACGAAGAAAAAGTAATTTCATATTGGAGCCACCCTCTTACTAAGACAGAGAGGCAGTATTGTGCGACACGTAGAAAACTATTAACCCTGGTTGACTGTCTCCACTTCTTTCGTTACTACCTTGAAGGAAGTGAGGTAGTGTGTGTGCGTACAGACCATAGAGCACTAGTCTGGCTCCACAATTTCAAAGAGCCTGAAGGGCAAGTAGCTCGGTGACTGGAACGTCTATCGCAATTCAACTGTACGGTAGAACATCGCCCAGGTGTGAAACATGGTAACGCTGATAGACTTTCAAGAATGCCTTTTCGTCAGTGCCAATGTGTGGATGAAAATTCCGATGTGATGCCAGGTCCAAGCTCTCTCAACCCAGAAGCACAGTCGTTGAAACCCTACAGCCAACTTCAGTGTAGGGGCGCTCAGAAAGTCACAACAACCATGCCTTTTCAAGATGTCAAAGCAGCACCCATAATTTCTGCTGCACCTATGTGTAACTTTGCTGTGTCACCTAATGAGCTATGTCAGTTACAGTTAGAAATATAACGATCTGTCCTGTTATAAAGTGGAAAGAGGCTAACGATCGCCCACCCCATGAGGATGCCGTTGCACTTGGAAGAACCACCACGAGTTTGTGGGCCAATGGGACCAATTAAACTTGAGCAAGGCGTTCTTTATCGACGTTTTGAAGATGTTGGAAATACCCATAGACTTCAGCTGATTGTCTCACGAGTGCTTAAAAAAGACATCCCATGACTCCATGATACCCCCACGGGGGGACACTCAGGTATTCACAAGACAGTTGAAGAGGTTCGCTCACGTTTCTATTGGCTGATCTCCGTCAAGACACCTCAATGTGGGTCCAGCAATGTCCTGATTGTGCTGCTAGGTAAACTCAAATAATGGCTAAGGCACTACTAAAGCTTAGGGTTGGTGAACCACTGCAACGGTTGCCTTATATATTAGGCTCCTTTCCAAGGACTAGCGGGGAAAGAAAGTAATTATGGTGTATCAGATACTTTACTCGTTGGGTGGAAGCATATTCTCTGCCAAACCAGAAGGCAATCACAGTTGCAAGAGTCCTGGTGGACGAATTCATGAGCAGGTTTGGTGTCCCTACTAAAACTTCACACCGGCCAACGCAGAAATTTCGACGGGACAGTAATAAGGCACTTGTGCGAATTTATTACAGATTGCGAAGACGAAACAATAGCTTACCACCCATGTCCGATGGACTTAGTGGAACGTTTTAATCGTACGTACTGGACATGATGTCTCAGTGGGTAAATGAAATCTAAAATGACTGCGATGTAAAGTTGCCTCAGCTAATGATGGCTATCGTACGAGTGTACATGAAACCACTAAACACACCCCTTTCGAGGTTATGTTAGGAAGACAAGCTCGTTTACCAATTTATATAGTGTTAGGGAGACCAACGGAACAAGTGGAAGAAGAAGTTACATCCACTTCATATACAATGGATATTCGTAATCGCTTAGAATCTACATATAACAAGTCCGAAAAAATCTTAAAGTGGGACAGGAAAGACAAAAAGCGTGTATGACCGCCGTTCTTGTGAAAGCATATGAATTAGCTGACAAAGTGTGGTTATACACACCAGCATAAAGAAGGCTTGACTCCTAAATTGCATAAACCATAGCAGGGTCCCTACGTCGTCAGGAAAAGATGATCGGATGTGACGTACCGTATTCAATACACACTAAACCAAGAAAACTCCCTGTGGTTCACTTCAATAGGCTTAAACCATACTCAGCCCGAGATCCACCGCGAGAAGAGGTTGGGCCATCATCGGTTGGTCAGAATAAAGGTGAAGGTTACAAGGCTGGTGACGATAGATGACACTTCTTTGGAATCTCAAGCAATTGCATCAACCCCACCGAGGGGTGAACCCAGGCTCTTCACAATAATGCAGTGGACGTCAACACAGATGAAGAAGTACGATCGATACCCGCCCGGAACAGAGCACAGACAATCCATTTCAAGCCGGTTTTAGATTGAACGAAGAAAAGTGTAAATAAACAGATTTAATTTTTAAGGATAGTTCTTGTGTTGTAGAAATGTATATATGTTGGTTTCTATAAGCTATTGTGTTTTAATATTAAACTGTGATTTTTGAATAAGGGAGGGAATAGTGTAGTTACAAGCACTGACTGCAAACAAACAGGTATGGGGGAACGTTGCCCTTACAGCTATAAGGGACAAGTCTCCCCCCTCTAGTGTTCGTCAAGACAGAAGTGTTAGTAGCACATTCCAACACAGCCAATAGTATGAGCTCTGGCCTTGGAGCGGTGACTAGGCAGGTACTGTTTCTCTTGTACGTGAATGCAGAATAAAGTAATATTTCAATATAGTATCACTAAGAAAATAATAAATATCTCCAGATATGTTAACATTAGTGAGTGTCTACCATTGTTTGTAAGAAACACCTTCTGTTAGCTGTATATAACCACCACTCCAGTCGTTTATCGACTGTAATATCAATATCTATAAAATAATACTTTTTACTTTCTCTCATTCCTTGGATCGTCAAAAAAATTCGAGCAAACACGAGATTTTTATAAATATCGACGTTTCATGCCCCTTGAACAAAAAAAAGTTAGTTTTTGATGCCATCTGTCTGTACCTCGGCTAGAGCCGAAACTATTTTACCGATTGGGATACAACTTGGTATCCAGGAATTTCATAAGGCCCCCACTCGTCCCCCACGGGTTTTTTGGAATTAGATGTCTAACCATAAATTTAAGTGTAGTTTACTGAGGGCAAAAAGAGAAAAAAATATTTTTCAAGAAAATCTCTAACGATTTTGATTAAATTTGATATATAAACACTGTTGATTAATACAAACAAGATGGACACTATCATTTTCCATGGAAATGACTTTGAGGGTACTTTACATAGGAGGAACTTTCCAATTTTGATCATTTCTCCGCAAATGTTTGATATATGAAATAACTTATAATTGTAAAGTTGTAGTACTATTGAAGATAAAAATATTTTATTCGAAATATAATTTTATAAAACCAATAGTTTCTGAGCTATAATCAAATAACTTATATATACTTGTTAATTATTTCTTTGGAAATTAATTTGATTTTATGCTCTTTGGTGGACAAAGATATTTCTATTTTCTTAATTTCTCTGTTTAACATGTTTCCTAGTTCCCATTGCCATGGAGTAAGTAACGGTGTATATTATTTCATTTATGATCTTTGGTGTAGTGTTTCTACAAAAATGTATATACATAATTATTTATTTTCACAAACCTGACGAGTTTTTAGTAAATGTTTTTTAGATAAAAGTGGGAGAAAGTATGTGCGGTGTACCTTACCATTTATTTTAAACATTGATGTTTTAACTATCTTAAAGTGAGCGCACTAAACAAACTTGAAACATAAAATTGTATAAACACATTTCAATTACACTAATGTGGTAGGGATGGATATGGTGGAACTAAAAGGAAGTGTACCAGCATTTTCATAGAGGCAAAGTGGAAACAAATTTGTAAAAACACTTTAACCCTACCAGTGAGCATACTGAATAAGTTGTCTGTCTATTATGGTATATTTTCCGGTGACGGTGAGATCAGGGTTCGACTCTTAGTTCGGTATACCGAGATATATTTTTACCATGTGGTTCCTCATTTCCCCTGTAAGAACATGCGGGTACACTTACTATAAATTCTACCTTCTACATTCCTATCAGATTAGCATAATTTAAAAAGAGAAAAGATCGGATGGGTAGTAAGGCCTGGTGGAAAAAGACAAATAATAATATGTTTCTATAGTTCACATACGTCAAAATAATTGTTTACTCTGGTATAACATATTTCTAAATCAAATCCAATCTTCTAGAAACTTCTTTTTTTTTTCATATTTTATTTCTAAACCATTCGTAAAAAGTAAATACATTTTCCGATGATATTGTTTACTCTGTTATCTGACACAATTTGTGGAAAAAAGTAATAATATAAATAAGAAAAAAACGTGGTTGATATAGAAGGAAAAAGGAGGGGTGGGTAGAAGTAATAAAAAATATTGTATTTACTTCATCTCGTGACTACACGCGTCCTGTAGTCGGGGCCCTGCGAGGTCACTTCCCCCCGAGGAACTGATCAACTTTCGATCACATCCCTGCAAGTCCACTGAGATACAGTAATAACAAGGACAGGGAGGAAAGGAAAATTGAATTTTATCTGCCCGCCGACCCCAATTCCAGCCACGACTTCAAGAGTTCCCTAACCCTCCACCCCCCACACCCCCTTCCATTTTTTTAGACCAACGTTGTTATTTTTCTTAACCAATTTTACCTCTAAATTGATCATTTTGAAATCGCAGGTAGTTTTTTTCTATTTTTCTTCTAGAAGAAACTTTTTTTTTATGTATAAATAAAGTTTATTTCATCCAAACTAATGATTGTGTAATTTCAGTAAATAGCTTAGAACAAATGATTAGAGAGTTTAGAGTGAAATAGAATCAACCACAGGTCTAGGAGACACCGGCCAGTTCTAATTGCAGAAGTATTACGTTAATTGAGTATGTGTATAACATAAATACACTTATGCTGGATAGCAAATATAAATCCATTCACTATAATTTTGGCTTTTTTTAACAGTTTTTTCATCTACTATTATTCCTACCGCACCTCACTACCCGTCCAGGCTTACCGCTTATTTATACCGTTGGGGTAGGGAATTAGCGTGGAGGGAGATTGAGAAACAGTTTAATAAAAACAACTTCAGTATATACGGATGAGATTCCCACTCCAACCCCCTTTCCACGGTAAAGCAGACGAGACGAGACTGACGCTTTTGTCCGCGTGCCCACCTGTGCGAATAAGTACTGTGTTATCATCGTATTACAATTTTTTTTCTCCAATGTTTGCTGTAAGATTGTCATAACATTGTTCTTCAATTATTTGGTGTTTAATAACCAGGTGAGGTGGTTTGTTATTTACCAAGCTCAAAGTACGATGTATTCAAAACAGATGCTGTTGTATCAAGGACTGTTTACTTGGAGGTCCAAACTCACCTTTCAACCTTTAGGTCCGTGTTGAAGCTCTAGTGAAACATTGCGAGCCACAGAGAAGAGTAGATAGTCCCCAGTTCGTACACAGGGCGTGTTTGTACCGCTAGTACTGGCGGAGCATTGCGATAGCATTTGTGTAGGGACTGGCTCTGTTCATGCACAGTACCTTCTTGTTACTCACAGGGTAACTTCTTTATTTATTCTTGCTTTAGTTCATATTAATTTGTGGTTTTTACGGTATTTTTTTTAAATAATTTAAGAGTAAATAATTTTAAGAATTTGTCATAATGCCTGGACATTAAGCCGCGCCCCATGAGTAAGATCGACAAGAAATGTTGATCAACGTGTCAATTTGTTTCCTATCATTGTCGGTAAATATCAAAGGAAGTCGAGTCCACCCTAGTTGTGAGAAGTGTTTCAGCAATCAGTTGACATCAAACATCACAGGGTATAGTTGTTTATTTAAATTATATTTGATTATATTTTTTAAATGGAGTGGGATAGCCCAAAGGTGCTTCTTTTTATCAAATTTCTTTGGTATGTGGACGCTAAAATTAAAGATCATTAAGACATAAGTAAAAGGCATGATTAAATTATTTGTTTTGAAATTTTGAAAATATACCTCACCGAATGATAAGAATTTTCCGGTCGCTAAGAATCGTAAAGCTAAGTTTCCTTCGTGTGAGTAGCTCGTCTGAAGTTGGTGTTCCTTTTATGTATCTTTAGTTCAAATATGTGTAGTAAATTTTTGAATTGACTCTCGGAAATCCAAAAAATCCTTCAAGGTTCAGAACATCGACAGCATCCTATACTGTTTTAAATATTCTGCCAAACAGCCACCACTGTATCTACTTTTACTTTTAAAACTTGGACGTACCCAAAATATTCATTGACGCGGTAATTTTGATTTTTTAGAATCGATAATATTGAATACGGAACAAGCAATAAGTACGCCATCGGTCATCCTCATAAAACATTTTTTCTTTCGATTTGACCTTTTATCGATCCAATGGAGAAAGGGAAACCAATCAGATCGTTGATCGACAGTGCCGATTCAATGGGGACGTGGCTTCAGAACGTTTCGTACCAGATGTGCCGCGAGGTATAGGGTAGGTATCAAAGGGTGCTTCTTGATTCCCGTGCTAAGGCTCACTTTTACCTTAATCAAATAATTGGGTTTCAACCAAAATCCCACAAGGTCATTTTTAAAACCACAAGTTGGCTTAGTGTTTATTTATGTTTTGAAACTGTGCGAGTTTTCCGCATGACGTGGGAGGTAATTATAAAATCTGCTTCAATCATTTATTAATGGAAATGGAACGAAGGGCGTGTTATGTAAACATCATCAACCCTGGTCCCTGTGTCAACTCATACTTCAACACGTTTTATAATAAAAATTAAACGCAAATTTACATCCGGCCAACGATAACATCATCTTTATTACCATGGAGAAATTGAAGAATTGGCCTTTCACACGGAAGACAAATTAGTTTGGGACGCGGGCGGGTTCGGTGAAACTCAGCCCTCTGCTATAGGGAGGGGGGGGGGAAACCTTCATCCCACTTCCCCTTCTTTTGGTTGGATGAAATAGTGTTATTTGATTAGGCCAGCAACAGAACACGCGCACACAAAGTTTAGGGGTAGAGGGGGGGGTGTTAATACCTCAATATATAAACGTTACATGTCCATTCTGCGTTACGGATTAGTTTCTTGGTTTTTAAACACCCATTCTCGACTTTATAAACCATCTGGCTAACCGCCGGTTTTCAAATTTCTGTACTACACACAAATGCTGGAAAAGTATCAGGAGCCCAGGACAGAGAAGGAGGTGTGAGAGAGAACGAAGACAAAACACTTTCTGGTTAAAGTGTCGAAGTTAAAATTTATTGTCGGGGCAGAAAAGGTCGGAACTGGGCGACTTCGACCGCGAATACGCAATTGAGGGGGTAGACGGGAAGGGGTTGAATTGTGTGCTCGCTGTGTGAGAGAAGGGGGTAGGAAAGGGGTATGTAAGGGTGGTTGACACAAGGGGATAGAATTATCGCACTGCGAGCAAAGATCGTCATTCTTTACAGTCCGAATGGAGAAGATTTACTGGTGGGGGCTGTTTTTGCTCGATAATCTGCGGTTCGGTCCTCACCAGCAACATTGTCTTTTTTACTAGTTTTTGGTTTGGTCCATATATTTTTTCCCCCGAGATTTTCAAATTCTCAATACTTTTTTTTTTAGTAACATGCATTATCACATGTGGTCTAGCTTGACACGAAAGTAAATAAATCACACCAAAATAGTGGATATACTTTGTGGAGGCTTATATTTAAATATATCCAATCAAGAATATAGTAGCTAGGCCCTTTGTATACAGATCAGACCAGGTGAGTAATGAAGAAGTTCTAAGAAGCGTCAATAAAAAGAGAACCATTCTGATGGTGATTCTATGATGAAATTCCAACTGGATGGATCACATTATTATAAGAAGTGTATTATTGAGTGAGGTCATAGAAGGCCAGGGCCAAGAGAAGACCAGGAAGACCACGAATTTAATTGACGGATAACCTCAAACGAGAAGATAAAATTAACTTTAAGGATCTGAAAAAGGAAGCTGCTGATAAGACAAGCTGGAGGACTCAAATTGGACAAGACAGAACACCTAATTAAAGTAATAATAATAATACACTGGTAACTGCATCTGGACCGACATCTAGTATTGGTGGTGGAGTGTCTGCCTACTCATCTAACGGTTCCGGGTTTGATTTCCAACGAGACGCGAGAAGATGTAAAAATAAAATTGTATTTAATTTGTTTCTCTAGCAGGTAAATTAAAGGTAAGTGTCCCTGTAGATGCGCTTGTCCAAGAGTTAAGAAAGGTGATAGCTTGCGGAGGCATACAATTAGGTAGAAGAGTTTTAAAAATAATATTCAATAGAAAAGACGACATATAGAACCTCTAATTACTTATTGCCTCTGGATAGTCAATTTTAAGGGCAGATCAAAATATTTGATAAATCTCAGAGGGATTCGAATCAAAAATAAAAGAACAGTGTTGCCAAATTAGTAGTGAAATAATCGTCACGTCAATGATTCCAACATTTGATGCAACTTTAACAAACTATTGTCAAAATAAGATGTTTTAAAGGAATCCCGGCATGAAAAAAAAAAAACATTTCCGGCTGTGTTATAAACACATGGTTGTCAGATCAGGCACAGCCCAAAGGTAGTGAAAGTAGCTGGTAAAACCTCTAATTAAATCCTTATATAAAGTCATAAAAGCTTTAAAGTGAAATGTGTTGTTTCTCATTTTGGCCTACACCAGGTCATAGGCCGTGGTAATTCTTTCCAAAGGTACAGAACAGTTGATTGGTTCATGTTTGAAGTATGTGACCAATGGGAGTGTTTTCCTGGTCTAGTTTCTAATTTAATATTAACTGGGAGAGGAAGGACACTCTCTTGACTCATGGGTCTCTTGTTCGTGACTCGTGTGTTAATAGCTATGTGTTACGGAACTTCGTGTCAGCCGTCTCTGTGAGGCCCGTGGTTACAAATTAAAAAAAATAATTATAGCACTGCGTCTTACTACCCATTCGGGCTATAAGCTTAATTACTAATTACGTTAATAAGTTAGGAATTGGGAAGGTTGAATTTGGAGGAAGTGAAGCCAAATTTGTGTGGAGGGAGAGTAGAAAACCATTTAGGAAAAGCCACACCCAGTTCACCCGACCGAGATTTAAGCCTCGTTCTCCCCGTCCTCGGCAGTCTAGATCAACACGAAACTAGCGCGTTAGTTAATTATGCCACCGTGGTGGGTGTTACAAATAAATATACTGGACAGATCACGCTTTGTATTTTATAATGATTAATAATTATTATGTTAATTCAGAAATATGTATTTTATGATGAAGAAAAGAATTTGGCACCGTGAATTACAAGAAGTGATAACTCTGCTGACCGCCACTCTCACATAATCAACTATGCATGCCGTATATTAATTTTAGTAATATAAATAATTTAATGCAATAAATAATAATCTTAAATATATATTATGTCACTGTTTCATTGACTGAACAACGCATCCACTATACGATCTACTAGAAGAACTATAGTAATTTAGAAATAAATATTAACTCCACGCCGACATCACTTCATTTGCTACACCCTTACAGTTATATACAGGCTGACGGCGAGAGTGATGGCGGTAGTTTGTGACCAGTTTTGTGAGTAGCACATTTTAATACTACAGACTACTCATCGAAATCAATAGATATCTCAAACCCGCCTCGTTGGTCGAATGCTCTGATGCATCACTCTCACCAGACTGCCGATAACGGGAAGATCGGGATTCAAAATTGGGACAGGTGATTTTCCATAAATTATTTTCCCCTCTCCCTCCACGCCAATGCTCTTACGCTTCCTCTAAATTCAACCATCTTCATAGCTAACACATTATTGTAATTTATTACATATCCCGAACGAATAGACGATGTGAAAAAAAATGTATATCTTGATATTGACAGGTTACACGCAGATTTACACTAGTGGAGTAGGATGAGTAAGGTAGAATTATAAGAAAGTGTATCAGTACATCTGGCCGGGATTCGAACCTCTACCTCCCCATTACCGGCAAATCCGACAGGACGACACCGCCTCCTTTCTTCAATTTTCAACCTTACGTTATTTCTAGGATCTCCCGTGACTTCCGTGAACACACCTCAAACCGAGGCTGAGAAGTGCAAGGTGGTGCGCTTCGCACGGATCGCGACACAAGCCTCGGCTTGAGACATGCGTCACAAGATAGTTTTGATATACGCATGCTCAATGCGAGCAATGAAGCCATCACGCACAACACACGTCAGTAACCGACATGATTTCTCCCGTCTGTAAGATCCCAAGAGTAATCTGACCTTTATTTTTTTTTCAGTTCTTTGACAGGAATATTTACTTTGACGCAAATTTTACGCCACGCATCTTATCTTTTATTTTTATTATAATATGTAACAACTTACAAGTAATATCGAATGGGACAAACACTCACCAACCAAGGGTCCAGCTCTCGGAAGACCTACGCACGACTCACACCACTAACACCGACCTCCGCTCTCTAGAGTAATTCCCGTCCGATTGAGCGACGCGCCCAAGTCAACTGACCGCAAGAGTCGAACACGTGTCCAGCCAGCCAGAAAGAAGAGTTCCGTGACCGGCCGCGTGTAGCGTCTGGGCGCTTCGACTTTGCACTCGAACCTACTGGATCCTTCGATTGCTATGTTCTCCAACCTTCCATTTTCTTCGGTCCTTCCCCCCCCCCTCTGAGAACTATCTGTTGTATATATACGGCTACGCCGGTAATGTAACTTTACTTACTACACCACGATCTTATGGATAAGAGGTGAGAACGGCGACTAGGTCTCGGGGATTGTTGTTATTCAAGTCATAAATTCTGTTTCGGCGTCATGGGGGGACTGTATTCAAAACTACCCTTTTGGACTTTAATTACTTTAAACTCATTGTTAATTTGAAATTGCTATGTCATGCGCTTCCCGCGGCATGTAGAAAGGTCGTCGCCCTTCGTCACCCATCTAAGCTGGGATTCAAACCCAAACTTTATTGTTAGTTACAATTGTAAATACTTGTTTATTATTGAAGCGCACTGAGTGTGTCAGCGCGCCCCGGGTTCGAAACCTGTCTTATAAACTTCTCTTTCTTCTACTTAATGACAGCTGTTTCAATCAAGTTAATTGCTGAAAGTAGTATGATGAAGCAAGACTTAGCTTACTCTTGCATTAGAGGGTTGTTGTATTGATGTGACGCCAAGCTAATTATGAACGTTTCAAATATTAAACTGTACACTATACTTGTTTGTCGTCACGTAGGATTATGCAGTTAGACCTTATGCCTTGTTTTGGAAATCAGTGTACTAAGTATTAAGTTAAGGAACCAAGGGGCTAAGCTCCATAAAGTTAGTTCGATGCCAGAGATTCTAGGTTTTGTATAATGTTATTTGAATCTTGAGCCCAACACGTTTAGTGTCGTTTTTTGTAACCATTCTGATGTTGATTTGAGATTAATTGTCTTGAGGAATAATAGAGAGGTGCGTTTCACGCACGATTTGTGTATTCTCAAATATTGTAATATTGTTGTTTCCATAATAAAATTCATTTTGTCCAATCAGGTGATTAATTTGCCTGATTTTCAGCCTTCCTCACCCTATAGATATTGAAAGATATAAAAGGGGGAGGGGGGTAGCAAATATTCCGAACTCTTCGCATCTCATAATAATCGATTACACTTATAAAGTTGAATCACTTGACGTAAGAACTTCGTTGTCGTCCTTGATGCGTGCGAAGTGCGGAGCGAGGCAACAACACTTCGGTCCACATCAAACGTTCCGCTTGCACTGAGACGCCTTTGAGCACGACCAGTTTACCGACAAGCGCACGGCTCGTGACACACGTGCGCTGCGCACGCCTCAGGACGAGCATATAAAGCTGCGTGCACACTAGATGCAGAGGTACCACGAGGACGCTCGCTGCGTGGGCCTATGCGCTGGGCTGTCGGTACATCAAAGCGAGGAGTTGCTCAGTGCGTGCTAGTCTAAACGCCTCTTTGTTTGGATCTGCCTCGTCATATCTTTTCTCCCTATTCTATCTTTAATCTAATTCATAATATAGAGACAGCCTTCCTCCATCATCCTAGTGAAGTTTTCATATTTCTCACCTTCATCGAGGGGTAAGAGCCTTTAAAAGACCTATGCGATTGCCGGCCAATCGTCATCAATGTAGATATAGTTGTGAGGACCACCTACGTCTTTTCTTAATTTATTTCTTCAGCCTTTCCACCTGATATTTTAATATTATAAAACTCATACAATCTGCTGCGGTGTTGACGTCCGACATCGTTTGTTGTCTAGCTTTAAACGTCATAGAAAAGGAGCACAGGTGAGGCAGTCCTCATGTGGGGTTCATGAAATATCTGTCTGTGCGTCCTCATTCTGCCACGTTTTGCTGCGTTCGGCCTCGCGGTGCCTCTGCCTCTAGTGTGTACGTAGCTTTAGGTGGCCTCGTAGTGCCTCTGCCTCTAGTCTGTACGCAGCTTTAGGTGGCCTCGTAGTGCCTCTGCCTCTAGTCTGTACGTAGCTTTAGGTGGCCTCGTAGTGCCTCTGCCTCTAGTCTGTACGCAGCTTTAGGTGGCCTCGTAGTGCCTCTGCCTCTAGTTTGTACGCAGCTTTAGGTGGCCTCGTAGTGCCTCTGCCTCTAGTGTGTACGTAGCTTTAGGTGGCCTCGTAGTGCCTCTGCCTCTAGTCTGTACGCAGCTTTAGGTGTAGACAGAGCGAGGTTTGCGTCACGAGCCGTGCCAAGCGCGCTGTCTCGCATTGTACGTACGCGGCTTTGAATGTAATGTATTAAAGCTAATTCTATTATTGCCTCTCAAATCTAATTTTAAACGAAGTAAAGGTCATAATATTAATAGCTTACAATAATTCAAAACAAAGTTAGTAAAATGACAAGTAAAGTAGTGAACAAAAAAAAAAAAAAAACCTGCTTTCTTTTCAGTCACATTGACCCAACAAAAGACTGTCTTGCGGCAAAATCCGTTCTACAAACAATGTGTATCCACTTCTGAAAGACGTTAATAATACCGTCGGAAATCTTGAAATAGTGAAGAAGAAAAATATAAATACAACCAAGAGAGCCTATAAAAAGACTCCTTTTCAGAAAAAGTAAATGTCAAGAAAATATAGTCTACATTGACCATAAAAATGGTCTCAGTATTTTGACACAGCAGGGGGCAATGTCCCTACAGGCCTACCAATACACGATAATTATTGTTTCAGCACATAGTACCTGCAACGAGAGCCGAAACAGTCATAAAGGTGTCAATCTCTTACTGTCTGGTTTGTAGTGACTGCGAGTAAATCCCACCCGGGTGTAGTAAGAATAACGGCCTATCCCTCCTCTTACAAGTAATTGGAGGTACACTTTCTTTTAATTTAACTTACTTCTTTCCTATCCCCACCTGTGTAAATATGCAGGTAGCGTCAGCAGGGCTACCACTATTTTATTAGAACTAAATTCCTTTTGTTTTCCAGGTTTCACAGACACTACGAACAATGAAGGTGGGATATTCCAGTGTTGCCTTGTTGCCTAACGACTCAGCTAACACTACAGACAGTGAAGGTGGGATATTTCAGTGTTGCCTTGTTGCCTAGCGACTCATCTCCCACAAATGACAGTGAAGGTGGGATAGTTCAGTGTTGACTTTTTGCCTAGAAACTCATCTAACACTACAGACAGTGAAGGTGGGATATCTTGGTGTTGCCCTGTTGCCTAGTGACTCATCTCACTCAAATGACAGTGAAGGTGGGATAGTTCGGTGTTGCCTTGTTGCCTAGCAACTCATATAACACTACAGACAGCGAAGGTGGGATATCTTGCTGTTGCCCTGTTGCCTAGCGACTCATCTAACACTACAGATAGTGAAGGTGGAATAATTCAATGTTTCCCTGTTTCCTAGCAACTCATCTAACACTACAGACAGTGAAGGTGGGATATTTCGGTGTTGCCCTGTTGCATAGCAACTCATCTCACAAAAAGAACAGTGAAGGTGGGATAGTTCAGTGTTGCCTTGTTTTCTAGCAACTCATCTAGCACTACAGATAGTGAAGGTGGGGTAGTCCAGTGTTGCCTTGTTGCCTAGTGACTCATCACACTACAGACAGTGAAGGTGGGATAGCCCAGTATTACCCTGTTGCCTGACGACTCATTTCACACTACGGACATGGAAGGTGGGATAGTCCAATGTTGCCTTGTTGCCTGGTGACTCATCACACTACATACAATGAAGGTGGGATAGCCCATTGTTTCCCTGTTGCCTAGCGACTCATCTCACACTACGGACATGGAAGGTGGGATAGTCCAGTGTTGCCCTGTTGCCTAGCGACTCATATCACACGTCAGACCGAGGCATGTGTTGTCGTGTGTTTCCATTCTTCCCCCGGGAGTGGAGCTATATTGCCTCATAGCGTATTCGAGCGACGTCCTGCCTCTCTATACTCACTTCCCAGCGTCGCGTCATAAAGCGGGCGTCAGATTAACAATATTTATATACAGCGGAGAAGTGTCCTTCACAGGGCAGTAAGGACCCAAGGAGTCGGCGAATGTCCTCATCCTACGACTACAATCAAATTAAAAGACACGACGTGACCATGGCTTGTTCCGTGTCCTACCACCCGTCCAGGCTGTCCACACTCAGTTACGATAAAAAGTTATGGATGAGGAGGCCAATATTTTAAAGGAAATGTACCCTGATTCACGTGGAGGGAGGTTGAGATAGCATTTGGTAAAATAAAAAACACTCACCCGGTATTCAAACCCCAACCTCCACGTGACCAACAAACCAGACTAGACTAACATGACTAACCTAACTAACCTGCTCCTTCTTGATTAAACCTCAATTAAAATCATAATATTTCATACTCTCCTTGAAGGAAACTTTTAGAATGTTTATTCCTGATATTCCATAAAATGAGCAACGTCTTCGCGATAAATAATAATGACCCATCTCGGTGGCGTAGTTAGCTAACGCGCTAGTTTCATGTTGATCTGGACTGCCGAGGACGGGGAGATCAAGGTTCGAATCTCGCCCGGGTGAACTGAGGGTGGCTTCCCCTAAATGAGTTTCCACTCCCCCTCCCACGAAAATGCGGGTTCACTTCCTCTAAATTCAACATTTTCAATTCTTAATCCATTATCGTAATTAGTACTTAAGCGTAGAACCCGAACGGGTAGTAAGACGCGGTGCTTAATAATAATAATAATAATAATAGAGAAAATATTCAAACAGGCTAGTTGAGCTAATTAGGATCGTTTAACCTATCTTGTTTCGGATGATATTTTTTCTATAGTTAGGATCGGTCTTATGATTATCGGATGGATACTGTTATCGGGAGGTTAAAGTTAGCGACCAGATAAAGGTTATTATGAACTGAATTTATCTGCCGGATTTATCTGTAGGATAAATATATTTTTATGCATAAAACGCAAGGTTGGTACTGTTTTTACTGTTACGCGCATGCGTATTAACCCTGCTGCAACCGCTACAACCTTGCGAGTGGCTACAACGCTCAACATTTGTTAAATAATGGCGGCTAAAGGAGTGCGAGGAAACAGATGGCGTCACGTGGGGGCAGAAGCTAAGATGTCTTGCAAGTACTAATTTCGGTGTCTGACAAAATGTGGGCAATAATTTGGTACTACGTTTACAAAATATAATTTATTGCACTCACACTTAAATAAAAATGTTCTAACTTTATATGTAGTTAGAGCCTGGGCCTGTGCTTATTAAACACGCGAACCAAGATTTTAACCTAAAAACCTATTCTGATAGGTGAAACCTCATGAAAAACAACGCGTCACTATGGCAACGCCAATTTTAACTTCCAGATAAAATTTATCAGATACTTAAACGCCCCGATAAAAATGTGATGGATAAATACATTTTATCTGGAAGATAAATGCTATCTCACGGTCATAAGACGCAGTTTTAACTTATCAACCAAATAAAAATATTTAACGGCCAGATTAATATCTATCCAGGAGTCATAAGACCGGCCCTTACATGAACAACTTGAGATGGAGATTATATTTGTGAGTTTTTGAGCTAGGACTGTGATACACGCGATTATGGAGTGGGGAAGAGGGGGCGGGGGGGGGAGAAAATGATTACTTGTCTAAAGAATTTTTGGGTCGTCGACTCGAGGAATTTATTTCGAGTCTAAAACCAGTTTCATTCGGAAAATATTCAGTAATCGGATGATTGTGATATTTCACTGATACAAAATTAAATGTAATATGTGTAATACCCGGTTCGGTGACACGTGGACCTACCTTCAAGTTAGTCTTGTCTGTTTTTGGTACCCAACGTGCACTTTCTAAACTGACTGATTATATCAAAACACAGTTTATCAAATATTTTAAATCTAGAACAGACACAACACCCAGATTCCTCAGTAGTTAATCAATAACTGTGAAAGGGGAAACCCACATTTCACCAATGACAAATATTTCGGCCATGGCGAGAATCGAACCCTGCTCTTTCAGCTCAGTATTCAGACACGCTACCGAATGAGCTAAGATATCAGAAATGTAGGGGTTCAAATCCTTAGTGGGTGTAGGTAGGCCTACTAAGGTTTTTATTTGTTTTCCACTCTCCCTCCATGCAAATGCGGCTACGTTTCCTCAAAAACATGTATTTCGCATCTCTAATACATGGGTGTAATTAAGTGCGTATATCCTGGACGAGTATTAAGACAGGGCACAACAAGACTTTAGTTCAATGAGATAACTCGTTGTTCCTCCAAGGCGATTGTCGACCGATTGAACGAACGTCTTTTCTCGGCGAAGTTTGGAGAGCTATAGCCGCGGGGTTTGTGGGGGGGGGGAGGGGTCTGCACAAGCTATTGAAGCTTCTCGGAGAGTAATATCGTTCATCCACCATAGCAAGCAAGCAAGCAGCGCCGGGTGAAATTGACCCTGCTTCCTTGTCCGCGAACAATACCCCTCTCACCCCCCCCCCCCCCCATCAACCCCGACCACGCACAGTTTGTCCCCGGGGCAACGTCACTCCCTCCCCCTTTTCGTCTCTCTTCCTTCCCTCCAACCTCTTGATACACTAGACGCGAGTCAGAATTAAACAAGTCTTCCTCAGTCATATATGACCGAACATGGCTGCCATTACTTTCCCTCGATACAACGAGCTTGCACAGGGTAAGCTGATAACAGCACTACTGCGGCTCTTTGCGGTTATTATCTGTTATATGTGTTCTCTTTGGGGCTATTCTTTGTGGTATGATGTGTTCTCTTTGGAGTTATTATCTGTGGTACGAAGTGTTCTCTTTGGAGTTATTATCTGTGATGTGTTCTCTTTGGGGCTATTCTTTGTGGTGTGGTATGTTATCTTTGGGGTTATTATCTGTGGTCATGTGTTCTCTTTCGGGCTATTTTTTTATGATAAAATGTGTTCTCTTAGGTTTATTCTCTTTGGTAAGATGTGCTATTTTTGGGATTATTCCCGTGATATGGTGTGCTCTATTTGCATTTATTCCTTTTGATGTGTTCTCTTTGATATTATTCTCCGTGATATGTGTTATGTTTGAGGTTATTCTCTTTGATAAGATGTATTCTATTTGAGGTTATTCGCTTTGAGAAGATGTACTTTCTTTGTGGTTATTCTCTTTGATAAGATGTGTTCTATTTTGAGTTATTCTCTGTGATATGGTGTTTTCTATTTGGGGCTCTTTTCTTTAATAAGTTGTGTTCTCTTTGGGGTTATTCTCTTTAGTAAGATGTGTTCTCTTTGGGGTTATTTTCTTTGATAAGATATGTTCTATTTGGGGCTATTCTCTGTGATATGATATAATCTCTTTGTGATCACTCTCTTTGATAGTGTGTGTTCTCTTTGGGGTTATTCTCTGTGATATGATGTGTTCTCTTTGGGGTTATTTTCTTTGATAAGTTGTTCTCTTTGGGGTTATTCTCTTTGAAAGATGTGTTCTTTGGGTTATTCTCTTTGAAAGACGTGTTCTCTTTGGCGCTATTCTCTTTGATAAGATGTGTTCGTTGCCACGTTATTCTCTAGTAATTAACTCTCATTCGGTGAACTGATGTTCAATCCCTTATACAGGGGTGATGGGATTTTGTATTAATGAATAATGATATAACCCATTTTCTTGCCAGGAAAACCTAAGTGCAAACATTCAGACCCCCTCCTCTTATAATATTATATAGTTTGATAACCACTGGTATCTTTGCCACTGTTTGGTTTTAAAATGGTAGCATCTAGTATGCGTTTTTAACAAAAACCTGGTGACGTCACACAGTGGTTTCTGTTTTTCGGTTTAGTCTAAATATCCTCCCGGACTTATTTAAAGAGAACACCCGAGGTTACTCTACAGACGACCAGAGGAGGCGGTGGCGGACACTAGACTACGCCACGGGGAAGAACAAGAGCTTTCCACTCGGCTGCACAACCGACTATCTCACACAGCACACTTAAGCTCAATTATCTAGAGATGACATTTTATATAATCAAATATGTTACTACAGTCCAAGTTTCATTTTTGAGGTCAACATTGATAATATTTTAATATAGTACTATTGTTATTTGATAGGTATTGATCATATCTATCAATAATGACAGCTGCAGATAACAAGACTTGATGTATTGATACATGAAAGTAGATATATTAACGGTTCTAGCTGTCAAATAAGGTCATTAATGTAAAAATTGGAGTGTGGTATGTTTTATTGGCACTATTTCTAAATACGGCTTAAATGAAACTAATACTCCATATTGTTACGTTTTTGGTATTGGTATACCTCCAAGTTCCATCATAAGATGTATTTAAGGAATACTGATTTTCTCTTAAGAGTGCACATCACTTTAGGACAGTTATAAATAAGTATATTAAGAGAGTGTCACCATTTTGGGACAGTTATACAGAGGGCAGTTAGAAAAATAAAGAGTTTTACCCTCCAATCCAAAGAGGAGTTCAAGGATTCTTTCCGGGAAAATGTTGCAAGAAAAGGTGATCATCCACCTAAAAGATATAGGACGGATCTTTCCTTTGAAAATGTTAATGAATCTAAAAACATTTCGGAGTAGTACGTGTCAGGGATTTTTTTTTAAATTTAGTTTTCTCTAGAAACAATTTAAAGTTGTCTTTCTCAGGATTATTTTAGAAAAATGGATGCTCTAGAACCTTTTGGAATGATATTTACCTGAAGATTTTTGAGGATTAATTTGAGGTCAAATGCCCTATTCACCCCCTCCTCTTGGGTGCTTCACTGGTCTTTACTGCACTTTGGGAAAGCCATTCACACAATCTTTTTCTGTAATTATTCTATGTTTTTATTTAGTTATCGCAATGTGTTATGGGAAGATATAACTATAGCATGGCGTAACCTTAAAAACTATAATACTGTACCTTATACTTTCAATCTTACAATAGCAACACTTGTTTTTTTATTTAGAAATACAGTTATAAAAACAATATCATTTGAAAATAGGACTTTAATCCTTTTCATCCAAATGTATCACTGAAAAATTATAAATGGCAATCGCCTTAAAAATGTGGATTTATTCTTTGTTCTCTTTCTATTGTTTGATAAAAATTAATCAACACAAAATAAAGAGCCAGAACAAACAAAAAATACAACTTTATTTGCTACATCAAAATGTATACGGGGCAGAAACTTTACTGACGTTGGAAAGAGAACAAATTAATGATAAATGTTGTTTGATAAAAAAAATCGAAATACAGAGAACAGCTAAGGAAGTAAGAAATATAAATAAAACTGACAAAGATCTAAGAAAGACGTTTCAATTAAAGATTTAATCTCTGTTTTAAAATATATTCAATATTTTACTTAATGCATTATTTTTAATTAGATAATGGAACTCTTCCCCGTGATTAAGTGGTTAAGGTTGCCGTGTTCATAAAGTTATCCAGTTAATAGCTATCTAGGTGCCAGGACTGGGTGTGTATTATTATATAAAGTGAACTGTCCAAGTTAAGTTAGTTTGAAATAATGTTTATTTAAAAAGTCACATAAATACACAACACAATATATACGATACATAGTTTAAAAAATAAAGTTATTCACAGGTAGACACCCCTGCCTTTTTTTATAGAAAATATGGGTTTATGAATGGGGGGAATCGAAATCGATGAACGCTCAATTACTTTACCAGTTGAGTTATCCTGGAAATATGTCAAGCCTCATAAATATCCCCTCATATTTCATAGCTCTTAAGACTCTACATCCCCAAAGACTTGTCAACAGTGCCCTCTCCTATGCACAATTTGTACAGCAATGGTTGTGGAGCCTTCTGGAGGTATATGTCTCGACAAGCACCCATATCCCTCAATGTTTGTGGAGCTTATGGAGGAATATTTCTCGACAAGCACCCATAGACTCAATGTTTGTCGAGCCTTCTGGAGGAATATGTCTCGACAAGTACTGAGAGACCTCAATGTTTGTGGAGCCTTCTGGAGGAATATGTCTCGACAAGCACCCATAGACCTCAATGGTTGTGGAGCCTTCTGGAGGAATATGTCTTGACAAGCACCCACAGACCTCAATGTTTGCGGAGCCTTCTGGAGGAATATGTCTCGACAAGCACCCATAGACCTCAATGTTTGCGAGCCTTCTGGAGGAATATGTCTCAACAAGCACTGAGAGACATCAATGGTTGTGGAGCCTTCTGGAGGAATATTTCTTGACAAGCACCCACAGACCTCAATTTATATGAACCTCAAGTAAAAGGTACACGCTTCAAATCCCTGTTGAGGAACATGTTTCAAAAAAATATAATTTCATCTTATCGGAGGCTTGATGGATAGAATGTAATATAAATCAAACTTCGTCCCTAATTTGTTTCCATTTAAATTCCAACGGCCGTTTTAAGGGACTTTTTTATATTGAATATGAAAAATATCAATAAAAGTGGGCTAGCAAAACTTAGATTCAAATTTATCTAGTCTGACGCACGACTTGTTTTGGCTCACCACGTGGGATGGATGGTATCATGGAGCTTGGCCAGGACTAGCAAAATTCGTGAAACTACATTTCAGGAAATTTTACACTATTACGCATTGAATATGTATATTGTTTATTTCAAATCGTGTTTTTGATCCTAAAACAACGCTTAGCATGACGTCATTCATCCCCCACCCCCTCACCACCTCCTGTATCAGGTTTCCCTCTCGCTAGGACATCTGACGCGGGGTTTATCTCTTCATGCAATCGTACGAGGGGGTAGAATAAAACAAAACACTGTCAGCTTCCATTTCAGTTAAAATGGGAACGAATGTTATGATTAATTGTTGGAATGACGCGGGTGTAAAAACAACATCGGAAGTATTTTAGTCCGTAAGGGGTGAAGAGGGTACACAGCCTTGCTGCAATTATCCCACCATTCCTCTCGATGGGAATATGTTTTGCACCAATAAAATATATACTTATCTAATTTTATTTATTTAGGACCTAAACGTGATTTTAGCCCCCCCCCCCTTTAAACCAAACTACACACATAAATCACCTGTAAAAGTGGACGTAGAGCTTTTTGAAAGTACTTAAGCGCTTAAATCCGTTAAACGGTTCGAAAATATACTCGGGAACTAATTTACTAAAGGGGACACATTTTTTAAATTAGTGTATTTATAACGATGGCTCTTAACGAATAATAATATTTAGCACCACGTCTTACTACCCGTTCGGGTTATACGCTTAAGTACTAATTACGCTAATGGATTAGGAATTGGGAGGGTTGAATTTAGGGGAAGTGAACCCGCATTTGCGTGGAGGGAGAGTGGAAAACCATTTAGGAAAAACCACCCCCTGTTCACCCAACCGAGATTCGAACCTCGATCTCCCCGTCCTCGGCGGTAGAGCTTAACACGACTAGCGCGTTAGCCAACTACGCCACCGAGGCGGGTGACTCTTAACGAATTAATCTAGGAGATAGGGGTAAGGTATATATAATTGAGAGAAGGTGAGAAAACCATTTAATTCGGGCCACCTACAAGTCTAACATCCCGTAAACAGTGGTCCAGTATATTGCGAGGCTGACACCTTAAACGGCGTGAGCACTGGCTCCAGTGGTGGGAAGATACCATCGCTAGAATATCGAGGCTAGTTTATAAAACAGTGTGGTTCCCCACACTCGTCATGGTCCACGAGAATGCTGTTGCATTTTCATTTGATTCAATATTTGTATCATGTACCTATAAGTCTAAGAACTCTAGTTTACACCTCTTACACACAATACTTTCTGACACTCCCACACACAATACTGTCTGACACTTCAACACAATACTGTCTGACACTCCGACACAATACTGTCTGACACTCCGACACAATACTGTCTGACACTCCAACACAATACTGTCTGACACTCCGACACAATACTGTCTGACACTCTCACACACAATACTGTCTGACACACTCACACACAATACTGTCTGATACTCCCATAAACTTACCGTCTGACACTCCTACACCTCCATCTAATCAAATGCAGATATATTTCCTCTAAAACTATCTTCCTTTTTTCTTCCTTATTAGTGTAAATGTGTGGACGGGTAGTAAGACAGTAAAATATAACAAAGGAGTGCTGCTATGAAAGCTCTTACGGAACAAAACCTTAGAACATTATTAAAACCAAACAGCCGTGGCAGATGAACGCTTCTTCCCCCACGAATCCACACAGGGACAAGGCTGTTGTGAGCTTTGACAGCATGAAAACAAGCTTTCTCTTAACTATGAAATATTCCAAGAGCTGCATATGCTGCAATAAATATGGTCATATATTTCGACCGTGCAAGCAACATTTTCCCTCCGTTAGTAACTTTACAAAACACAACTTTCAACTTTGTCCCTTTTCTGTTGAAAATTTATTTGTTCACGTAAAATATCGAGTAGTGATTTTTATTAGTTTAGACAGCTGCGCGTTGCTACATTTATTTTTACTTAGCATTGAAACCTATATTTTATTTTATTATTGTTATTAATAATAGGTGTGTCTTCCCTCGTTGGTAGGTGTTATCCTATAAACAATTCTACAAATTGAAATGAAAATTATTTTTTTTAACAACGCTTCTCTTTGTACATTCATCAAATTCTTTGTCACCCTTTTTTTGCAAACGCAACGCGTCATCAATCAAATAGAGTATTTAATGTGAGGAAGATCTTATAGGACAATAATCACGCGTGGTATCATAGTATTATTTAAAAAATTTAAAACGTTTAATTTGTATGAAATATGTTGAGAAGTGTGGAAAAAACCCAGATATTTTAATTAACTCTACTTTACTTAAGATTATATTTTATTTATTTTTTCCGTTATTTAAGTAATAACACTAAACTTTTTGTTGAGAATATCCATTACATCTTCTACTGCTATCTCGTGGGGGTGCCAAACACTATTTAAAAACGCAATATCTCTTTATATTTAAATATTAGAGATGGGACGCTCGAATCCTCAATTCCTCAAATCTCTTGAATCCTATGTTATCCGATAGATTCGAGAATCTCGCAAAATATTCAACTTTGGCTGACATTATCCATTGTTAAAATTATTGTTTCCTAATAAGCTAGCTAAGTGAATATGAAATGAAAACACTACTGTAAATATGATATTTCCTTTATAGTTGATATTAAGTTCCGGTTCTGGTAATCAAACGTAATACATTAAGTTAACAAGTTATTATTTTATTTATATCAATATCGTATATATTTTATATCGTATATATATATTTTTTTGCTTTTTTTAAAAAATAATCTTTTCAATTTTCTAACAAACTATAAATTCACTTTTGAAGATTCGAGGATTTGAATTTGGATTCCAGATTAGAAAGACAATTTTGTATTCGGATTCGAGATTCGAATTCGAGAAATATAGGATTCGACCCAATTATAATAAATATATACTATATGTAATTAGTCTATTGTAAATACAATATTACTCTCTTAGAATTAATAATCAAGCGTAATCAGTGAATAACAATGCTAATACAGCGAAATTATAATGATCAAAAACATTAATAACATTTTGATCATACATGATATTTAAAGTTCGGTGTCAAGGAATGAATACAATAAATAATAGTATATATTAAGGAAATTTTGTGAATTGTTTTTACAATAAAATGTCTGTTAAGTTATTTTTAAAACATATAATACAATTTCCCACCAGTTTTTAGCATCCCTTTCATTTCCTTGATATAATGGTGAGCAGTGAGTAAAAAAATCCATCTGGGTGAATATATATAAGAAGTAATTAGTGTGTAACTAAACTCACTTTTGATTATATAAAAATGTTTCACGTTGTTTTCTCTCTTTAAACAGGATTTAAAATTGTTTAATTTATACAACAGTCTTAAATAATAACAACATTTATGTAGGTATAGAACGTAGAGAATAACATATGGAGGTGTATAAAGTAGCTTATAACAACATATGGAAGTGTATGACAGAATAATAACAAAATATGGATGTTTATAACGTAAAGAATAGCAACATGTGTAGGTTTATAGTGAAGAAAATAACATGTGGGAGTGTATAACATAGAGAATAACAACATATGGGGCATATGACGTAAGTAATCATATATGAAGGTTTATAACATAAAGAATAGCAACAAATGGAGACTTATGACGCAGATAATAAGGTTAATAACAACATATAGAGGTATATAACGTAGAAACTAACAACATACGAAGGTTTATAAAGAATCTGAAGCTTAAAAAATTAGGATATGAGTATTTTTTTCTGGTCTTAAAACTTTCACAAAAACCTTTCCGTTAACTTTCGGTTTGATAAAATTTGATGAACTTTAAAGCTATTTTTGTTGTTTTTAACACCATACCTTACTACTCATTCGGGTCATACACTTATGTACTAAATACGATAATGATTTTAGGGATTAGGAAGGTTATATTTAGAAGAAGTATACCCGCATTTGCGTTGAGGGGGAGTGTAAAACTATTTTGAAAAAAAATTCAGTACACTCACCCGATATTCGATCCTCAATCTCCCCGTTATCGGTCGTCTGGTCTACTGTGAGACTAGCACCTTAGGCCATGTGACCACTGAAGTGGCTGGTTTTTCCTTGATAGAAAGGAAACATAATATTTTATCTAGAATTAGTGCTAAAAAATACCACGCTTACAAGTGAACTTTTTGAGAGAATCTTGAAATTAATTTTGAGTCTTATTTCTCAACTGTCTCATTAAACCGGATGACACCACAACACATTGAGGATCGAAAAAAATATAATATTATCATGTAGGTTGAAATTAACCGTTATTGTTTGAACCTACAAATTAACTTCAACTAATGGAAAACTATTTTTCTTAGATAAAACTAGATATCATTACAAACAATTTAATAAATAATTTTATAAAATCAAATATTGAGCAAGGACGAAGAGGATGGGACTAATATGAACAGGTTTCAAACCACCCTCCTCTTCCTGATCCTAGGACAAAGTCGTAACTATTCCGGTGAGAACAAAGCCCTTTTTATACCTAGCATTCCGAGCTATTCTCACGTTAGGGAATATTAAATAATATATAACATAAATAATCGACCACCTGGTAGTTTAACGAAACAAATTATAGATAATATAATAATATAAAACAATTAATAGATAATATAATAAAAACAATCCGTTGAAAACCACAAATATAATGTTTTACTTCTCCTTGTTAACGAGTGCAAGTCGCCCAGCGGCGAGTTATTTCACATTGTGAAAATACCGGTGTTCGTTCACAGTTTACTGACGAAACGAAAATAAACCGTGAATAAACAGATAAGGAGTGAGTTTAAAATCACATATTGAGTGCACGGCTTCAACATTTCACATATCCCATGGCTATTTTTACATTGAACAACTATTTTGTAGAAAGTAAGCCTGATTTTGAGTGATTTTTTTTTTCACATGGTTCAAGTTTTTTTTATGTGTTTTCATACTGTGTGAGTTTTAAACCTATGTTGTAGTTTTCAAAATAGTTTTTAAAGAAATCAGTAGTTTGGGAATAAGTTGCCTTTAACAATATTAACTGAAAGGGAAGTTAAACAGCGTAAAATACTCTTTGTTGGCTCACAAATTTAACTTTTAGAAATATAAAGGACAATATTATTTACATCTTAACACTCAAATCAAAATATTTTACACTGCATGATTTGATTCAATTTTCTTCTTCTTCTTATTATTATTATTATTATTATTATTATTATTATTAAAACTGGTTTGTCTGTATTATATTTAATCTAGGAAATTAATTATTCCAAACATCCTTTGGTTAATACATTTTCTTTATTTAATTTTGAACAACTATAAAGTGAATATACATGTAATATGAAATGTTCAAGCGAAAGAAAAATGTATAAGGATTTATAATAAAACGTTGTCTAATATGAAATGTGTAATCTGTTTTTTGAGACGTCTGGTCTAATCGCCGTGAGATGATTTTAACAGGCAATATATCATACATGCGTGCTAAGCCTTTAGTATCTAAACAAGGCAGGGGCTTCCAAACTACTTTCTTGAGACAGGTTTGAAGTTGTGATACTATATGTAATACATTACTGTACGAGCTACTAATACATAGTAAAAATGACTGATTTGCGACCGAAATTCTAGATGTAACAATAATGATTTATTTTTTATTCTTTTGGTATGGGCACTTTTCTAAATTGATATGGAATTATATAATTAATTTTTTTTATTCATATATTTTTAAAATTAACTAAAAAAAACACATTTTTGAAAATGGTTGGATTTAAAAAACAACAAACAATATTCAGTTTTGTGTGTAATTTACAAATATAATATTTTTAATCACGTAAACCTATTGCCTGGGTCATAAATTGAGTCATTAGTTACAAAAATTTAGTTTTATTATTAAAAGATAGGGATGGCAACCCCCACCACACCTACTCAAGCCGAGAGGTGAAGTTTCTTTGTAGAACCCAAGTCCTAAGATTAAGTCGCCAATAATCCTATTGTTCACTTGACAGGACAACACTAATAGCCTTGAAACCTGTCCAGAGTATCAGAATATTTAAGTTGTGTTTTTTTCTGAGTCTTAAAAAAATCTTTGTAAGCTAGATACAGCATATAAAACATTATTTTTTTAAATTGAGAATTTTAGCGTGTAATTTATGAAAACAAGGATCATATCAACACACGACTTACAAACTATCTTTTCACTATGACATACATAACAGTTTACTAAAGTTAAATTACAGACTTTACCTGGAATCGAAACCGGGACCCTTAGCATAGTAAGCACACGTGCTATCGACCTAGATAAAGTGTCAGTTAAAATATAATGAGAAAAGTACTACGTAAAATATGATAAGCCACTTTGAATAAATGTTAAAAAAAATATAGCGATCAAAGCACAGCTGTGGTAAAATAATATTCAATACCAAAGTTGGATTCAATTTGAATGTTGCGCAAGTTGACACACCTTATGGTGACTCTCGACACACAAAGTACTAAATTATTTACATTTATTTTGTATTGAATATTGAATATTTTTCTAAAAAACACAATTATTTTTATGGTTCTTTAATAATTAACTTTTGGGGGTTAGCGTAGCCTTTCGAATTGCTCGTAAACTATATGCTATCTGTCAAGTAGACCAGGGTTGGAATGTGCCTCCAAAAGGGCTCGAAACTTGGGTTTTAAGAGCGCTTAAAATATTTTGAAGAATCCAAATTAGTAAATTAAAATAATGGGCTGGGATCAACGACTCCTTCACAACCATCAGTAAAGTTGTAATGTGTCAAGCTTGCAACAACAAAAACTGGATGTTCCATAAAATTATAATTAGAGCAACATATGCGGCGCACACTTCGTACAAAAAATCTGAGTTATTCACAGAATCCTTTTTTTAAACAAAGATGTACGTGCCCTCCTTCCAGTGAAAGAAACTAACTCTGTAAGGACTTGTGTAGTGCAATGGTCACTGCGAGCATCCCATGTTTTAAATTCAAAGCAGACTCGGACTGGCCCGCTGGCCCATCGGCCCCCGGCCTGGTGCGCCCTCAAGTTTCTCGAATTTGCAGCCTCGGCCCAGAATCCCCCTCCCTCTTGGCAAAAAAAAATATTGCAATGATTAAAATAAAAAATTTAAATTTAAAATAAGATTCGAATAATTAAGACAAAGTGGAACCGTGAAGGCGAAATTAAATTTAAGTGAGTACAGGTTGTGGGATGTTCAGCAACAAGGGGTGATTGGTGCCCGGCGACAGCGGGAGAGAAGACACACCTCTTCAATGATCCATCTGTCCGTGTCGCGTGCCTGCAATTGGAGTGGTGGAAATCAGCTGTTTAGTTGTTTTCGCGCCTTGAGTGATATAGTTTGGTATTTATTTTATATGTGTGTAATTTTTTGGCTCCTGCATAATTTTTCGTTACTGTAGTAAGAATTAAGAAAATTTAAGTTACCAGACAACAAAATATATTGTTTAGTTACGAAGTTCTTTTTAATAAGGACAGCCTTTCGTAGGCCTTCAAGTTCGTACCCACAAAACCTTACTGAGATCGTACCACATTCCGCTCCCTGGAATAAGTTTTGATCTAATAGTGCTCTATCTCTTTCTCTCTCACACACATAATTTTCCATTTCTAATTTCTATAATGAACTTATTTTGACTAGTAATATTGGCGCTGATACAAGTCGGGTTGATGTGAGGTGATTGGGGGTGTGATAACCCTTCCTTTTCTCAGAGATAAAGCCAGTTTGCTCAGGATGGATGTTGTTGAGACAGGCTGTATTCGAATAGTCCAAAGATACTTGCCACGGATATAGCATAATATATTTTACAATTTGTTCCTTAAATACAAGATGTTTTATTAAATAAAATTCACTTATCCCATGAATGTTTATTTAAACTGTATTTATTGAAAACAACCTATGAAATTGGAAATATTTCCCAATACCCTGAGTCACATAAGGAAAAGAAAAATAATTTAATCTGGAAGTCCTTGCAATAACCACTACTATTTATTATTAATCAATATTATTGGGTTCTACCAGCACTCCCATAGTTATTTTACAGTAAAAATATAAACTTTTTTGTGTTCGTAATAATATTTTACGCCCTTTGAAAATTCAAGGTCTGCAGCCTTTTGGAGGGTCCAGTCTAACCCTGATTCCAAATACCTGAATTAGCATCATTCTTGTGACAGTAATGAAAGCGACAAATTCCTGATCAATCAATACTCAGAAATAATTATCTGCATATCTATCATGAAGAAACAATGGAAAGCCTAATCAATTGCATAGGAGATGCCTTCAAATGTGTCGATGTTGATGAAATTAATTATGTTTAGGGTAATTTTGTTGTGAACCTTGTGGTAGTTAAGATAGAGCCTAGGGATATTTCCAAACCTTATTTGAGCTACTGAAAAGTGCTGGAACATACATATCATGTTTCAAGATTCGTGAATGATGAATTGAAAGTGTTGTGGCCTAGGTGAGCTAACTAAGATAAGGTCCTGGTCTTATATTCGGATGCCACGGCGTATATAATGAAAATCACTAGTGCTATGAAGTTGTTATATCCTGATATGATCCATCTTACAAGTTTGGCTCATGGACTGCATCGTGTTATGGAAGAGATTAGAGCCCAGTCTTTACAAATGAATAGATTAATTTATGGGACAAAAAAAACTAGACCTATTTGTGAAAGTCCCGCATCAAGTCAAAATGTACTAACTCTTGTTTGATGTGCCATTGCCCCTGCAATTAGTTCTAGCAAGATGAGGAACATGGATAAAACAGCCAACTTCTACTGTGAACAATTTGGAGTTATGAAGTCAATAGTAGGTATGTTCACCCCTGAATGTGCGATATCTGTATGTGAATCTCACAACTTCATTAATTGATCCAAAATTGGCATGTTAAATTGCATAGACCAGGACCAATTTCGGTTGGCTTCCAGAGAGTATTAAACGATTGGAAACTTCTGGGTTTCCACTACAAGAACCTATGGATATCATAGAAAGCACAATTTAAAATCTAAATTCTGTGAAAAACAAAACTGGTGAAAGTGTTTTTACTATGTTTCAGGCAGTGCTAAAAAGAAATCCAGTATATCCGTCGGATGAAGATATCCTTGAGAACAATTCTCCCGAGAAAATTCTTCTGTTAAAATACGTCCCAGTGACGTGGAAAAGACATTTTCCACCTACAAATATATTCTATTGGACAAGCGGCACTTAATGACCACAGAAAGAATTGAAATTCACACCAAAGTACAAGTAATCCATCAATGTATGTGTCATTCAGAGTGAAATAAGGTAAATGTTGCGTGATTGGTAAAATATTTGTTTTACATGATGTTAGATTTTTTTTATGAATCTACATATTTAACTTCATATTTCCTTGAATATTATTACATATTTTGACATAAGATACTTCATAAAAATCCCAGCTTAAGTCATTTACAATAGTTAATATCTTCAGTTATTTTTATTGCAGGAACATAGCACTTTGTAGAAATATCTAGTAGCCATTACAATAAAATACATTTTTTCAATATATTACGATATAATATATTTTTAATCAATAGTGGTATTTTAGTGACAGTTTTTAAAATAAAGAATAAAAATCTACACAACTACTTTATTTCCGAAATATTTGGCTACTTTGTTTTAGACTTTTGTGCATTCAAAAGATATTATGTATTTCTTATTTTCATTGTTCTAGTGTGCCTATGTTCTATTAGCTCTGGCAATATACAATTTAAATAAAATCTAATTAATTTTAATTCCATTTCAATTTTCCAAAATTCATACTCTTTTTCTAACCTTTCGACTACCATACTTTTTTTTTTGTCCATACGACAAGTAAACAGTACTTTCGTTGGGTGATGTAACGATAGTAAAAATTATATTAAGGATTGGAAACTGTAATAAATCCCATTCATAACATAATAATACGTGTAATAATCACTTAATATAGTCACAGTAAGTTAGTTAGAGAAATGGAAAAGGGTGAGAGAGAACATTGTGATCAAAACTTAATCCAGGGAGGGGGAGGGAGTTGTTTTACTATCTTAGTAGTTGAATATATAAAGTTTAATTCATTTAATAATTTGAAAATTTTTAAAAGCTTGGATTGGAGTGAAAATGAAGATATATTTTGGAATGTGTTGCTTTGAAAGGACTTGTATTCAGCACTGATACAAGTCAGGTTTAGTTGAGGTAATTGGGTGTGTGATGTCTACGCTTCCTTTATTCCGAGACGAGCCCAGTTTGCTCAGGACGGATGTTGTTGATACAGGCTGTATCCGAATAGTGCGAGGATCCTTGTCAACGATATAGTATAATATTTTGTACAGTTTGTTCCTTACACTTGCACTTGCACTTGCACTTTTGTGAAATAAAATTCATCCAGCCCATCAATTTTTCTTTATACTATATTTATTTAAAACAACTCATGAAATTAAAAATATTAAACAATGCTTTGAGTCACATAGGGTAAGCAAAAATAATATTATTTTGGGAGTCCTTGCAGTAACTACTGATATTTATTATTAATGAATATTATCAAATTCTACCAGCACTCCTATAGTTATTTTACAGTAAATAGGTAAAATATTTTGGTTTCTTCAAAATATTTAACGCCCTCTAAAAATCCAAGTTCCACACTCTTTTGGAGGCCCAGTCCAACCCTGGTCTATTTGACGGATAGCATATAGTTTACGAGCAATTCGAAAGGCTACGCTAACCCGCAAAAGTTAATTATTAAAGAACCATAAAAATAATTGTGTTTTTAAGAAAAATATTCAATATTCAATACAAAATAAATGTAAATAATTTAATACTTTGTGTGTCTAGAGTCATTATAAGGTGCGTAAACTCGCGCAACATTCAAACTGAATCCAATTTTAGTATTGAATATTAGGTGACCTGGTGGTCTAGGGGTAAGGTGTCGGACTTCTGAGCTGGCGTCAGGGGTTCCATCCTCGGTCCCGGCACAGATTTATCTGATTACCAAACCCTTCCTTCACCTCTGACAAGATGTGTATTAATCACAACTTGTGAATGTGAGGAATGCCAGGCCTCCACCGTGGTTCGGATTCCACGTTAAACTGTAGGTCCTCCATTTCACCTCACAATCACCCTACCATTACACATTAGCGTAAGTGCGTATAACCCGAACGGGTAGTAAGACGCGGTGCTAATAATAATAATAATAATAATAATAATATTAATAATAATAATAATAGTATTGAATATTATTTTACCACAGCTATGCTTTAATCGTTATATTTTTTTAACATTTATTCAAAGTGGCTTATCATATTTTACGTAGTATGTTTCTCATTATATTTTAACTGACACTTTAACTAGGTCGCTAACATGTGTGGTTACTATGCTAAGGGTCCCAGTTTCGATTCCAGGTAAAGCCAGTAATTAAACTTTAGTAAACTGTTATGTATGTCTAAGTTAAAAGCTGATTTGTAAGTCGTGTCATGATATTATCCATGTTTTCATAAATTATATGTTAAAAATCCCCATTAAAAATTATATATTTTATGAAATAAAATTCATGTAGTTCCATTCTCCAACTTGCAAAGATTTTTTAATGCTTCCCGGAAAAAATACAACTGAAATATTCTAAATGGTCCTCTGGATAGGTTTAAAAGCTATTATTGCTGTCCTGTCAATCGAACAATAGGATTACTGGCGACTGAATCTTAGGACTTGGGTTCTACAGAGAAACTTCATCTCTCTCTCGGCTTTATTAGGTGTGGTGGGGGTTGTCGCCCCTATCTTGTAATAAACCTAAATTCTTGTAACTAGTGACCGATTTACGGCCCAGGGAATAGGCTTAAATGATTAAAAATATTATATTTGTAAATTACACACAAAACTTAATATTGTTTGTTGTTTTTTAAATCCAACCATTTTCAAAAATGTGTTCTTTGAGTTAATTTTTAAAATATATGCATAAAAAATTAATTATATATTTCAATATCAATTTAGAAAAGTGTCCAAACAGTCATAATAAAAAATCGAAAATATATCATTAATGGTTCATCTAGAATTTCGGTTGCAAATAAATAGTTTTTACTGTGTTTTAGTAGCTATGCGACCGCATCTTAACGGCGCTTTGAAGGCGTATTCAAACAACACTTTATAATAGTGTATAGATAATTTAGGAAATAGTTTATGTTGACTCATTTTGTGAATTAGAAATAAAAAATTAGTTTTATAGTGAAAATAAGTGCTAAAGGGACATTACAAAAATAGAATATTAAAATAAATGGTACGGCGCACCGCACAGACTTTCTCTCTCTTTCTATAAACTCGTAAGATTTCTGAACGGAATAATGTACATTGTATCATCACCACTCCACATAAGAACACGCATAAAATAATATACAATGATATAGAATCAATGAGAAAAGAGGCGCATCTTTGTCCACCTAAGAACATTTCAAACAGTTTAATGTCTTCCACAAGGGTCAACACTTCGTATTAAAATTTCGATTTCTGGTTAAAGTTTTAACATTTTATAAGGTGTTGCAGATCTTCAAGTCATCGCATTGATATTTAATTATTCATTTATACATTTTGACCAATAAAAAATGTAAATATTGACTATTGAGTCTAAAATGAAGATAGATCATTGCTGTGCAAACATTTCTCCTAAGAGATTTAAGGAAAAATAAATGGTACGGCACACCGCACAGACTTTCTCTCTCTTTCTATAAACTCGTAAGATTTCTGAACGGAATAATGTACATTGTATCATCACCACTCCACATAAGAACACGCATAAAATAATATACAATGATATATAAATCAATGATAAAATAGGCGCATCTTTGTCCACCTAAGAACATTTCAAACAGTTTAATGTCTTCCCCAAGGGTCAACACTTCGTAATAAAATTTCGATTTCTGGTTAAAATTTTAATATTTTACAAGGTGTTGCAGATCTTCAAGTCATCGCATTGATATTTAATTATTCATTTATACATTTTGACCAATAAAAAATGTAAATATTGACTATTGAGTCTAAAATGGAGATAGATCATTGCTATGCAAGCATTTCTCCTAAGAGATTTAAGGAAAAATAACATACTTATTTAGATACTTATATTTAATTACTCTATGGCATTGGAGAATTATTGCGTTAAGACTTAAGTAGTATATGTTTACAACTAAAGCTCACAAAATTGTATTAATATATTTGCAAATATCTCAGAAACTGCTGCTTTTATAAAAATATATGTCAAATAAAAGTTTTTATTTCTAATAGTCCTACAATTTTGCAATGATAAGTTGTTTAGTTTCTCCAATAGTTATGGAGATACGGAAATTAACGCTTCTGTAATGTACCCTAAAAATCATTTTCATAGGAAAATGAAAATAGCCAGTTTATTTATAATCTTAATCAACGCCTAGATACGAATTTTAATCAAAATCGTTTAAGCAGATTTTGAGAAAACCAAATTTTTCTCTTTTCGCCCTTCACTAAACTACCCTTAATTTTAAGTTTTTATAGACACACAGACAAACGGCATTGCAAAGACTATTTTTTAGGGTTCGGGGGGTCATGAGACGTCGACATCCATCAACATTTCAGGTTAGTTTTTCTTACGGTCGCAATACTTAAGCTTTAATGTCCAAAAAGTTAAAAATATATATATAATTGCGTATAGATTGAAAGTTATTGATTTTATAAAAATATGTTTCGAATAAAATATCTGTATTATAAATATATGTACATATTTGTAATGCTAAGTAATTTCATATCTCAAATAGTTTCGGAGCTATTTAAAAAAATGTTAATTGACGCATCAGACCGGAACCCTTAAAGCCATTTTGCCGAAATATTGAGGGTAGCCATTTTTGTTTGGAATATTTATTAATGTTTATAAATGAAATTTAATCAAAATCGTTGGAGCCGATTTTGAGAAAATCGACTTTTTCTCTTTTTGCCCTTCAGTAAACTACCCTTAATTTTAAGTTTTAATAGACACACAGACAGACGGCATTGCAAAGACTATTTTTTAGGGTTCGGGGGGTCATGAGACGTCGAAATCCATCAACATTTCAGGTTAGTTTTTCTTACGGTCGCAATACTTAAGCTTTAATGTCCAAAAAGTTAAAAATATATATATATAATTGCGTATATATTGAAAGTTATTGATTTTATAAAAATATGTTTCGAATAAAATATTTGTATCATAAATATATATACATATTTGTAATGCTAAGTAATTTCATATCTCAAATAGTTTCGGAGCTATTATAAAAAATGTTAATTTATGCATCAGACCGGAGCCCTTAAAGCGATTTTGCCGAAATATTGAGAGTAGCCATTTTGTTTGTAATATTTATTAATGTTCATAAATGAAATTTAATCAAAATCGTTAGAGCCGATTTTGAGAAAATCGACTTATTCTCTTTTTTCCCTTCAGTAAACTACCCTTAATTTTAGGGGTAGATATCCAATTCCAAAAACCCCTCGGGGCAACCCTATCAAAACCCTAGATATCAAGTTTCAGATCAATCGGTAAAATAGTTTAGGCTCTAGTTGGAGGTACAGACAGACAGACAGACAGACAGACGGAAATTCAAAAACCACTTTTTCGGATTCAGGAAGTCATGAAACGTCAAAATTCATCAAAATCTCGAGTTCGAATTTTTTGACGATCACAATACTTTCTCTACCTGTAAGATAGAGAGAAAGTAATAATATACATTTTTTAGATACTTACTTGTATTTAATTACTCTATGGCATTGGAGAATTATTGCGTTAAGACTTAAGTAGTATATGTTTACAACTAAAGCTCACAAAATTGTATTAATATATTTGCAAATATCTCAGAAACTGTTGCTTTTATAAAAATATATGTCAAATAAAAGTTTTTTTATTTCTAATAGTCCTACAATTTTGCAATGATAAGTTGTTTAGTTTCTCAAATAGTTGTGGAGATACGGAAATTAACGCTTCTGTAAAGTACCCTAAAAATCATTTTCATAGGAAAATGAAAATAGCCAGTTTATTTATAATCTTAATCAACGCCTAGATACGAATTTTAATCAAAATCGTTTGAGTAGATTTTGAGAAAACAAAATTTTTCCCTTTTCGCCCTTCAGTAAACTACCCTTAATTTTAAGTTTTTATAGACACACAGACAGACGGCATTGCAAAGACTATTTTTTAGGGTTGTGGGGGTCATGAGACGTTGACATCCATCAACATTTCAGGTTAGTTTTTTTTTACGGTCGCAATACTTAAACTTTAATGTCCAAAAAGTTAAAAAAATTCATATAATTGCGTATATATTGAAAGTTATTGATTTTATAAAAATATGTTTCGGATAAAATATCTGTATTATAAATATATATACATATTTGTAATGCTAAGTAATTTCATATCTCAAATAGTTTCGGAGCTATTTAAAAAAATATTAATTGACGCATCAGACCGGAGCCCTTAAAGCCATTTTGCCGAAATATTGAGGGTAGCCATTTTGTTTGGAATATTTATTAATGTTTATAAATGAAATTTAATCAAAATCGTTGGAGCCGATTTTGAGAAAATCGACTTTTTCTCTTTTTGCCCTTCAGTAAACTACCCTTAATTTTAAGTTTTAATAGACACACAGACAAACGGCATTGCAAAGTCTATTTTTTAGGGTTCGGGGGGTCATGAGACGTCGAAATCCATCAACATTTCAGGTTAGTTTTTTTTACGATCGCAATACTTAAGCTTTAATGTCCATAAAGCTAAAAATATATATATAATTGCGTATAAATTGAAAATTATTGATTTTATAAAAATATGTTTCGAATAAAATATTTGTATTATAAATATATATACATATTTGTAATGTTAAGTAATTTCATATCTCAAATAGTTTCGGAGCTATTATAAAAAATGTTAATTTAGACATCAGACCGGAACCCTTAAAGCCATTTTGCCGAAATATTGAGAGTAGCCATTTTGTTTGTAATATTTATTATTGTTCATAAATGAAATTTAATCAAAATCGTTAGAGCCGATTTTGAGAAAATCGACTTTTTCTCTTTTTTCCCTTCAGTAAACTACCCTTAATTTTAGGGTAGAATATCCAATTCCAAAAACCCCTCGGGGCAACCCTATGAAAACCCTAGATATCAAGTTTCAGCTCAATCGGTAAAATAGTTTAGGCTCTAGTTGGAGGTACAGACAGACAGACAGACAGACAGACGGAAATTCAAAAACCACTTTTTCGGATTCAGGAAGTCATGAAACGTCAAAATTCATCAAAATCTCGAGTTCGATTTTTTTGACGATCATCATACTTTCTCTACCTGTAAGATAGAGAGATAGTAAAAATACCTTATTTTTCTATTAAAACAATTATTGTTGAATTCTAAATATATTTTTTAATAGCCTTGATAAAAAGTTTTAGCATGCACCTCTTCCCTCCCCTTCTATTTAAGAGGCTTGAAGGTTAAAATTATCACCCAGCTATATTTCTTATGGTAATGACAGCCCCAACATATTTTCTAAACCCCAAAAAGGCTCCTCAAAGAGGTTATATAATATGGTGGTAGGTCTATAGAAACAAATCAGTTCATTTGTTTAAGGAATGTTGGGCCATATTCCCCACACCCTTTACTTTTATCTGATGGTTATGATAGTTTCCCTGAAAATAAACTAATTTTACTTTTAAATAGTATTTATTTTGTAAATATATACAATCAAAAGAACCCGCCTCGGTGCCGTAGTTGGCTAACGCGCTAGTCGTGTTGCCGAGGACGGGGAGATTGAGGTTCGAATCTCGGTCGGGTGAACTGGGGGTGGTTTTTCCTAAATGGTTTTCCACTCTCCCTCCACGTAAATGCGGGTTCACTTCCTCTATTCAACCTTCCCATTTCCTAATCCATTAGCGTAATTAGTACTTAAGCGTATAACCCGAACGGGTAGTAAGACGCGATGCTAAAAAATAATAAATAATAATATACAATCAAAATGTACTACTATTAACAGCAATATAATCCTGTTTGTATCTTCCACCTTTGATTTGGCCCTACATTATGTTTTGAAATAATAAACCAATTATATATTTTGAGACAAATGAATGTGTGAAATTTGTTTCAGAACTTTGGTACGCGACTTATTTGAATATTAAACATTAAATGTAAGGTATTTAATGCCAAACAAAACTGATAAAAAAAATTACAGATACCTTAATAAATATTTAACAGACATACAAACACATAAAATAAAGTCAACATTTTTAGTAAACAGAGTGTACCTCTAACCCCCTCACCCTCCCTCCTTCCCCCAACAACACGAGTCACAACACATCCCATAAAAATGAGTGTTATCATGAGTCGTATAAAGATAACGCCAAGTAAAAAAAAAAAAGAGGCGTGAAACATTTTAGACCCAAGACCCGCAACTTCGGGAGTATCAAAACACACCATTTGATTAGCATACTTCTTTCATTCACCCTCCCTCCCCTCTCACAAGTTTCAGAGGAAAAGGGGGGGGGGAGATCCTCTAACACAGATTTATCCCGTCTACTGCCATCTCATCAGAACAGAAAACATCCCCTCCGTCTCACCCCCTCGCTAGTTTACTGAAGTGAGTCGAGTCGTACTTACAACCGATCATCACATCACGGGTGGCGAGAGGCAAATTATTTTCCACAGTAACACTTAGATGAATTGTAACAACTGTGTGGGGGGAAGGGGGAGCAGGGAACGCACATTGGGACTGTCTTAGGACAAGACGGTACTAAGTACAGTTTAGCGTTCTACTTGTGTCCATTCCTCCACCGATAAAGAGCAATTGAATCAAGCCTCGACTTATGAGCGGATCAACAGTTTCTCGAGAGGATACTTTTCATTTCTACTCCAAAGATAATTCCTGGTAAATATGTTTATGACGCACATATAGTACACCTCGTTGGTCTTGGTGTGAATTGCTCTCCTCGGTATCCAATGTTTGTGAGTTCGAATCCAGCTGAGATCAACGGATTTTTAATGGGCGATAAAAATCCGTAACACAACTTCCTTCGGGTAAGAATTAAAGTCGTCGGCCCCATGTCGATAGTGGCATGTAAAAAAATCCCTGGAAGGTATGGGAAATTACCTTTTCCGACAAAATTCGTAGGCTATTTCTCGCTCGCTCATAGAAATCCATGGGGTGGGTGGGCTGATAACCTACTCCCCCTGAAATTAACGCATCACAGAAACTGCAACAAGAAATATTCTCCACATCGGGAGCCAAACGAATTAATAATAATAATAATAATAATAATAATAATAATAATAATAATAATAATAATAATAATAATAATAATAATAATATGACACAGTCCAATTTTCATGCAAAGAACCTTTTTTTCGGCCAAAATAACATATTACTATACAGTATTACAAACTGTGATATTGATAATATCCATCCAAAGTGACGAGTTCAGATCTCTGAAACTCACCTTCCCTCCCCCCCCCCCCACCTTAAGCTGCGCCACTGTCTCCACCCGGGTAATGGGGTGGAAGTATCTACGGTGGATAGACACTAGTGTCAGGGGTGGCTATCAGTGATTTACACATATCAATATAAAAAATAATTAAATATTTTTTAGCACTGCGTCCTACTTTCCAATCGGGTTATACGCTTATGTACTGATTACACTAATAAATCAGGAAAAAGGAGGTTTTACTTTAGATGAAGTGTACCCACATTTTTGTGAAAAGATAGTGGAAAAACCATCTAGAAAAAGCCACCCTCAGTTCACCCGATCAGGATCGAACTTCGATCTCCCAGTCATCGACAGTCTAGTCAACTGCGAGATTAGCGCTTTAGACCATTCGACCACCGAAGCGGGTTTTAAACATATTAAATTCTCAGTATGGAAGAATGAGAAAAATTTAGTATGTGCAGGTAATAGAAAGTGTGCGAGTGAGAGGAGAAGAATGCAAGCAAATAAAACAGATGGAGGAATTTTACTTAACTGAGCCAGCCAAAAGCTGTAAACAGTTGATGATAATAATGATGTGACTATTACTGTGTGTAAGGACTCTTTTTATCACTAGTTTAACACTTAAGATATAACCTGTCTTAATATCAATAGTAGAGATGAGAACGGTAACCAAGCAGAAGTGCACATTCATCTGCATTGAAAAGAAGCGAGAAAGCAACGGAAAAAAAAAATCCCCTTTTAACACCAGAGTGTACCCAACCTAGATTCAAACCTAAACCCCGCAGTAACAGGGAACACACACTATTTTAAGTCTGGCGCCTATGACCACGTGGTCCTGGGTGCGAATCGATAGGTTTCAAATTGATACCTAAAAGAATAGAGATGTAAATAATAAAGCAATAAATGTATTTTGATTATTATTCATAGGATGAGACGAGCGGATTGCCTAGCTCCTTGATGTTAGATTTAATTGAACAGAGAAAGCAGTCGGGGCTTGGAAACCTCACTCACACACAACGCTACCTGAATCCATGCACCGCCGTAGCGAGTGAGGAACATTAGGATGCAGGTTGTGTTAAGTTTGTCAGTCTGTATCACGTGACACCAGAGGAGTTTTCCTATGGGATGAAGGGTGTGTATACACCATTCCCCCTCCTGCACCAGAGCGATGATACACCCGCCAGCTCGTGGCACTAAGACAAACGGCCTCTGTTTTGCTGTCACAATATGCCCTCGTCTACAGTATATTCATTGTAAGGTTGCTGTGAGCCTGCGATGCTGCTCTTCCATGGGATGAAGTATAGTGTGTCTTGGTTGGAGGGGGTGAAACTAACTTGGGATGAAGTATAGTGTGTCTTGGCTAAAGGGGAGTGAAACTAGCTTGGGATGAAGTATAGTGTGTCTTGGTTGGAGGGGGTGAAACTAACTTGGGATGAAGTATAGTGTGTCTTGGTTGGAGGGGAGTGAATCTAGCTTGGGATGAAGTATAATTTGTCTCGGCTAGAGGGGAATGAAACTAGCTTGGGATGAAGTATAATTTGTCTTGGCTAGAGGGCAGTGATACTAGCTTGGGATGAAGTATAGACATAGTGTGTCTTGGCTAGAGGACAGTGATATTAGCTTGGAATGAAGTAGTGAAACTTGCCAGCAGGTTTTGCAATGCAAACAAAATTCAAAGCTAAACGAATGAAAAGATGATCCTGCAGCAGAATTTCATTATATTTTCGACTAGTATAGAAGCTAACCTGTGTTTTAACATATTATAATCATTACATTTGCCTACAATTTGAGACATCGAGCAGTCTATGGCATTAAATTCTTACTGCAAAAGGCCACCAATGACGGAGAGACTGGAGTTCAAATCCCTGGTGGGTGAACTCAGGCTGGTTTCTCTAAATGGTTTCCTACTCTTCATCCAAGCAAATTCAGTTACACTCTTTCAAAATTCTACCTTTATCATGACTACCCCGCGCTCTAATTGTCCGGATGGGTGGTAAGATTTGGAGCTCACTCTAGCTATGATTCCTACCCCTTGTTTGTGTTCAGGCATTGAGGGGGGGGGGGGAAGGTGGGGCTAGTCGCAGAGTATTGTTTCAGCAGTAAATCAACTTTGAGGAGGGTTGAAACGTAATACCGCGAGTTTATAGAAGACAAGAGAAGGGAGAGGTGAGGATTACAAAGGTAGGGGGAGATGAAAACAGAGGAAGCTGAACGTGACAAGGAAGGTAACAACACGCGGACTGGGAAACGGTGGATTAATGAAAATATGATCTGTTTGAATGTGTTGGGTTTTTTATAACATATATATAGGATATTTATACGTTTTTAAAATAAATGATGGTGTTTTGACGGAAACATGAGTATTTAGACGTCACCTATTATACACTTTGGTTTTATAAATATTATTACTACCGGTCTGTACTATCCATAGGATTTTATTTACAATAGAGGAGTAGGTATGAAAGGATAAAAGCTAAATGAAGTGTACCCGAATCTACGTGGAGGGAGAGCGGAAAACAATTCAAGAGTAAACTACCTTTATGCATCCGTCAGGAATTCTAAGACCAACCTCCGCGTTATCGTAAAACCAGACAAAACTAGAATTACGTCTTTATACGCGTGCCTGTCGATAAAGGTTACACCTGAGTAGATTTAGTAAATGGTTGAGGCTTCAAATGAATTTATCTGACTGTAGTTTTATATATATATATGTTTCACATTCTCTTTCAATTAAATGTCGATCGCGGAGTGATTTCCTTGACAGCTTTTCCTGCTCCAATTAGAGATGATACAAACTTTTCAACGAGTTTGTTTCTGACGCACGCGCTTTTGTTGTCATGAAAATGGATTGAAAAAAAAAAAAGAACAGCACACCTTCACATTGTGACGTAATCCCGAGTTTACGAGACAACATTTTGATCAAGGGAGGTTTTCAAAGAAAATTACAATATACATCTCGACATCCGCCACACACGTCGTGCAAACATCCCCAACTTTCTTGTTCCGGTTCACAACGTTCTGAAAGAAGTCGGCACAACAATCTCCCCGCCCCCCCCCCTTTTCCCTCTCGGAGACAGATACAGCTTTCGCTGACATCGGGTGTGAATCTCGTAATGAGGTAATCCTGCTTTTGTTACGTGACGTTGCTAATTACCCACGCATTTCAATTAAAGCGGCGAAGTCTCACAAAGAAGGTTGTGATTAGCAATTCCTCGCACTTTGGGAATTACCTGTCTAGGACGTTACAACAGCTGACGATGATGAAATATTGGGTCGAACAGAACAGGAACACTAGAAAGAAGGGTAGTTGGGGTAATTTGATTATGTTCCACATGGGCTGTGATCACGAACTTGGGAATAACAACATTAGTATTCACACAAGTAGCACTGAGCTAGCACAAGACATCTTGATAGCATAGATATTCGACAAACTTAATTTTCACTGCAGTAGAATATTCTCTAAACAGTGAACAACATTTTTATTTCTCATAAAGAGAAAGTATTATAATCTTGAAAATGTTATATCTCAATATTATGGATTTTGATGTTTTACAATCAAACTGTCTGTTTCCATGTCTATCTGTCTACGAAACAGCTTGATGTATTTGATATTTAGATTTTGTTGTGATCATACATGGGGTAGTTCTTTATATTTCGATCTTATCTCTCAAATTAAGGGTAGTTAACTAATGACTAATTTTTGAAAATTTTGTCATAGACTATAACTAGATGCACTTAGTGGATATTTTAAGCATTAAAAGTAGTATATTCAACTTTGTCTTCAAATTTGCTTCGCATATTTCAAGCTTAGCTTCAACTTCACATTTAAAAAGTTCCCTTCACACCCCTAATATTTAGTTTGTATTTTTACACCCATTCTCTCCCCCTTTCCCCCAAACTACCAAGGAGATTTATAAACTACCAAGTATTTAGATGTCCCTTGTCAGCAACTCTCAACTTTTCTGCAACTTATGACCATCGTCTGGTTGATAACTTGTCTACGTCTTGGTAAAGATATGTTTCCTCGGGTTGTTGGACACTACATATAATAGAGGACATTAAGGAAGTTCCATGTTTATCACATGTTTGGAGGAGTGACGTGAAAGGAAAACCCTTTCAGAGAAAATTCAGTACAAGCTCGAGTATGTGAAAGCTCTTTGACCTTGAGTCTATAAGCAAGGTCGAGTCTGGAATCAGTTCTAAAGCACCGTCACCCTCTACCCCCCACCAGGAACAAGGCAGCAGCATCATCGACCGAGAACTATTATCAACAAACTTTCTCTCTGCCTAAGATTTCAGCACACAAGGTCTACTTTTTTTTCTTTTTTTTTTACCTTTCCCTCTTCCTCTCTCTATTCACTGTTAACGTCTTCGAGATTGCGTTAGGATGAAGTTGAAAGATTTTCATTGAAAACCTTTTGAAAAGTTGTACATACACCTAGTGTATATATATATATATATATTTTTAATAACAAGGTCTACAATACATCATCTCAAAATATCTCAGAATAAAAGTCCTGTTCAAAGTTCAGGAGTTCATAAACTCAACTCTTCATAAAATAATAAAGAGTTTTGTTCTCGTTCTTTTCGTAGCTCCCATGCGCTTTTTACTTCAATAAATATACAGGTTTTATATTTGTGTAGAGCTTTTAAAACAATAGATATTATGTAATACTAGCATAAATATATTATATCAAGAAAGATAACAAAGTTAATGTTTATCAAAAACGCCCTTAATTTAATGAGTTTTTAAATGATTAGATAAAAAAATCAAATTAATCAAAAGAGAGGGGAGAAAAGGTTAAAGATATTTCAAGAGTTTGTAACGTTATCTGTTGTTGATGATGTGATTATTTAATTGCACCGCGATTGGGCGACAATTGTAACGTTATCGACGATTTTGATAGAGTAATTGCCCCACTTTTGGGCGACAATTATACCGATATCGATGATTTGACGATGTAATGTCCCGCGATGGGGAGCCTATTCTGGAAAGTTTGATAATGATAAAACTGTTTATGTTGTACACTCTTTATTACTTATTTATTTACACATTGATGAAATTAAAGTCTGTATTGATTGTGATCACTTATACTTTATGTTTACGTCTACTCTCTCTCCTTGACCGGCACATTCTGTTTACGTCTACTCTCTCTCCTTGACCGGCACCTTCTGTTTACCTTTTACGTATAATTTTCATTATATGTGGATGTGTCCCTTGCTTGTATATCTCGCGACGCTGTCCAGAGTAACCAATCAGGTATTTCTCTTCAACAGGTGCAGTGAAAGCTAGCTTCCTATTGGATATAGGGAGCTGGCTTTTCTCGCTAGTTTGTTAAATACTGCGGAGTTATATTTTGAGAAAAGTAAACAAGTTTTTCTAGTGAAATCCTTTTACGGACTATTCTGCGAAAACGCGTGATTCTCCATGGATGAAGTAAAAGGATAATTTACATAAGATACTTCAAAGAAAAATACCTTCATCCATGACCTTTTTAAATATATGAGAGCAGTCCAAAAATCAACTACATTACAATACCCCCCATTTGCTTATATCTGAAAGAATTTAAAGAATTTAATGAATTTTGATATAAGCAAATTCTATACTGTGCAAGGTTTACGTCATATTTGACACTCAATATTCTTAAAGTTAAACATAAATAAATTTGTAAAGTGTAAGTTACATAAATTGTGTGTGTGTGTAAACATTGACTTAAAATTACTGATATCATGACAATACAATAGCTATGATATATTGTTTACATATTTTCACAATTGATTGATTTTATTTTTTTATGTCCAATATTCTTGATGAATAAACGAAACGAAAGTACTTTCTGTCTTTTTATTTGCTTAGTGTTTCTTGTTGATTTCCTTATATTTTTTATTACACTGAAAAATTGTCGCACTGTTCATTGCACTGTTCTTGAAGTGGTGATAATATAAAATTTTTAACAAATTTAGAAATTGCTTTGGTTGAATAATTAACTTTGTATTTGAGCTTAGGTAATATTAGGTTAAGTTTAAATTCAATTATAATTTAATTGAATGATTTGAAAAATCTTGAAAAATAAAAAATTTGACTAAAGTATCTCAAAGTACCTTAAGTTCAAATTAAAATTTGAAATGCTAAAATGAAATATAAATGTTAAAATTATTTTTAAAACTCAAATCTTTATGTGGGTTTTGTTAATTATCCAGTCATTGTTTACTGAATGCATTAGGGCAAACCTTCCGTACAACATAACTTTACTTACTTAAACATAAAAATATTTATTTAAATTGTTAACATATAAAAATCTTACTTACTCTTAATAGCTAACCTAAATTAACTTGAAAAATTGAGTCACGTTTTCTTAAACTTTTTTATTTAATTTTTATTAATTTAATTGATTTTATTTATTAATGTGACCTCAATTATTTATTTATTATCATAGAACAACTTTTAATGACTTGCCATTTAACAATACATATTACATCATTACATATTCAATCTAGATTATTACTTATATTAACATCTGAGCAAAGTATATTACATGATTACATATTGAATCCATTTATTTTAACTTCAGAGTAAAGTTTGTTATTGTAATATTCTGTTGTTAGAGGGTTCTTCACCCAAGGTCAAACTACCCTCTACCTCTTTCTTATTTTTACCTTTACGAGTAACACAGCTGTTCTATTCACCCTTCTCTCTAACTTTCACTTTCCCTCTCTTTCTAACTTTCTTTTGCGATATTAACTTGTCAACTACGTGTGAGCGAAGTAAAATAAACTGTATTCTTCCAACCTTATGGTTTTTAAAATAGCTGAAACTTAGATAAAACAATCTTGGAATCTTATAGTACGCTTGAAATCAGCTTGAAATCATATGTCACACCACTGTGAAATATTCAAAATTATTTTTCCCTTTCTAATTGGTTAATTATTTTCTCATTAGCGAGAAAAACTTCTTTATACTGAGTAAAACCTTCCAAATGTTGCCTGGTTGCCTTAGGCACTTACATAAAATGGAATTGTAATTAAAAATTTAATATAGTAGCCTAATTAGGTATAACACCCTATTTAGCTCTCTTACACCCTTTGTTACTTTATTAGTATTGGCCTTTTCATCACGCACTCACCGATAACCCTTTTCAACTTCTCTATAATTTTCTTAATATCTGTTAGTTTCAATCCAGATTTACTGCTGGACATTTATTACATCTTCGTGGAAAATATATAGGCCTGCCTCATTTTTACTAACCAATTCATAGGCTGTGGTAGCTCTATGTTTGACGACAATACCCTTTCTTTGCTGGTTCCTTGAATCACTATCAATACACCATCAATATAAACGAATCATGGCTTACTTCCATGTCTGAATGTACCTTAACTCATCCTCAATATACTTAATTCCTCCTCAACGATGTAAGATGCCCTCGGGCCATCTTTACATACAAAATGACGACGCTTGACATAGGTCATGGCTTGCTCCATGCCTATGTTATACCTTCACTTCTTAATCAACGTATCTTAATTCTTACATAAAAAATTTCTTTAAAACAAGACATAACTGGCCTCTCATGTTTCCACTCACCTTAACTTACTGTAACAATGTACTCGCGAATCTCCAAATTAACTTCTTTAGATATCTTAAATTCCATCCTTTACTTCATCAGCCTATTATGCGACTCATTAATGTTTTAACCAATACTTGTTAAACTGATATAAAATATAATAAATTAAACTGAAATGACCCCCCACACAAATATTAAGATTCGTGTCTTAACTGCCACACATAAAATTCACCATTTGTGAAATGATACATTTATTTTGATTTCCAAGATCGTCTACTAATTAAGTTTGATCCTAATTACCTAACTAATTAGTCAAACCTACAAAATGTCTTAAACTGAAAATTTCCTTTTGGCATAATCTTATGTTACTTTGAACCGATAAAAAATTTTTACCAAATAATATATAATTAATAAAAATATGTCCGTAGAATTTCCTCACACTATAATTTCTCCTCGCGTACTTTCACGCTCCCTTAGTTGACAAATTATAACTAACCCCTCACCTATCCTATTATCCTTTCGCATGCTTCTGAGGGTTCATGTCCCCTGCTATAAGCATACTTTTGTTAATTATCATTTATAATTATCAATTAAACCTCCTATAATTATCTTAAATCCACTTGATCAATTATGATTCTTTTAAAAATTTATAAAATTAAACATAAAGATTATATATATATGATACGGGGTTTGACTCTTACTCATTGAAAATATATTATCTTGAATTCTACGTTTTGCTTTTAAGTCAGCACTTACTGCGCCAGAGGTTTCTCTCTCTTTTTTGTCTGAACAAAAGATGTTTACCAGTAGTGCACAACAATGTCTGTCACCTGTCACTAAATTTAAGGTGTGGTTTTTAAAGATGTTCACTTCACAAAAGAAAATTTTAAACTACTTGGGTTTACTGCTACGTGGAAATGTTTCTTTACAATTTCTATTTTATTCTACGCATTTTGTTTTCTGAGAAAACATCATTTTACCTCTCAGAGCTTATATTTTTAAAAGTTTTTTTTTTTTTTTTTGAAAACTTCTGCCACTATAGCTAAAGTTGGCTTGAATATTATACATATCCACCAATATTCTATATTAACTACAGTTACATTATAATTAGTTACATACTAATTGCAGTTGCCTAATTATAATAGTTATCTGCTAATTGAAGTTACATAAATTTTTTACTATGGTTGAGTTATATGTAACCTTATTTTTCTTATTTTAAAACTAGAATCGTTAGTTAAACTAAATGTTGATTCTTACATTTAAATGGTCCGAACTTTAAATGCTTATTGACTGCCTCCTGGATCAAAGACTTTTGGTGAGACATATTGAAAACAACCCTTAATTTTTCTTTTTAGTTTCTTACCTGGTCTCTGGTTCAATCTCTGAATGGATCGTTTTAACTGGTAATGTTTCTTTTTTGAGCATTGTCTCTGGTTCAACCTCTGATCGGATCTCTTAGATTGAGTTGAAGTTTTAGGTTCGAGCTCAGACTGGATCGCAGTCTCTAGTTCTATCTCTGATTGGATCGTACTATCTGTTATCTCTGATTGTATCATACTATCTAGTTTGATCTCAGAATGTATCGTACTATCTGTTTTGATATCAGAATGGATTGTTACCTTTGGTTTTATCTCTGAGTGTATCATAATGTCTGGTTCTATTCCGGATTGGACCGTACTATCTAGCTTGAGCTCTGAATGCATCACACAATTTGTTTCTACATCTGATTGGATTGTACTATCTAGTTTGATCTCCGAGTGGATCGTACTATCTGGTTTGATCTCTGAGTGGATCTTATTATCTGGTTTGATCCCGGAATGGATCACACTATTTGGTTCTATATCTGATTGGATTGTATTATCTAGTTTGATTTCTGAGTGAATCATACTATCTGGTTTGATCTCGGATTGAATAACAGTCTTTGGTTCTATACCTAATTGAATCTTTTCATTGAAATTACTATTATTTGCTATAATTTTAGCACCTGGCTCATCATTGAATTTATCGAGTTTTGCATTAATTTTCTGATTAATTTCATCTAATTTCTCTACTGCCTCGGTAACAATCCCATCGATTTGTGTTGTAATTAAAGTTTTATTCGTATCCTGTTGTGTGTCAAATGCTGCCTTCACTTTTTCAATTTCTTTTTTAAAGTTATCATGGACTACCTTTACATTAGTTTTTGTGTGTTCTATTTGAAGGTCAAGATTACCAACCTTAATTTCTACTTCTTTTAACCCTTTGTTTGATTCCTGCTCAATTATTTCAATTTTATTTTTATTAGCTGTTATCTGTTCCATTAATTTGAACTGTCCCTTTCTTAAATTTTCTTGTTTTTCCGCCAAAACCTTTTTTACCTTTTCTCCTTCTATTACCTTCTTATCAACCTCATTTAACCGTACTGCCAAATTTTGATGAACCATTTCTACTTGGTCGAACTTTTGTTCTAAATAAACAAATCTCTGTTCACAAGCCTCCTTACTTTGTTCAATTTTAGTACTTAGATCGTTATTAATTTTTTCAAGTTTTGAGTCTATTTCCTGCTTAGTTGCTACTATTATTTCCTGTTTAGTTTCATCTATTTTCTGATTAGTTGCATCTATTTTCTTATTAGTTGCATCCATTTTCTTATTATTTGCATCCATACCAGCTACTATTTGCTGTAACATCCTCATAAACTGATTAGAATCTCCTACGGGTTCCACCATTGTTTGTTCCTTTACTATTTCTCGCCCTTCCTCATCTACTACTATAGCACTTTCTATGTTAATTAAATTTCCTCGTGTATCTTTTTCTGCCTCTTCTTCTCTCTCTCCCTCTGCAATTGATTCTACATTGTCCTGCTCCCTTTCTCTTATTTCTTCATCTGATTGTTCTAAAACTAACTGATTATGTGGTCCATTTTCATACTCTGTTTCATCAACACTGCTATTTGTGTCACTATTATCATTTAGGCTTGAATCCGCCATCCTCCCTTCCAAAATTTACTAATATTAACAAGATTTATACAGTGTTACAACAGAGTTTTCATGTTGTGAAATAAAAATAATAATAATAACAAACAACAACAAAAAAAAATTGTCTAAGACTTATCTGACTTCATTGATTCTTCTTAGGTGTGTCGTCTGGTGTGCCGTGCGTGAAACGTCTGCTCGTTTCAACTCGGTAGGACGTTGTTCGTCGGTGTGCCTTCTGGTATGCCGTCTGGTGTGCCGTCTGCTTGTTTCACCTCGGAATGATGTTCCTCGTTGGTGTGCCGTGCGTGAAACGTCTGCTTGTTTCACCTCGGTTCTCGGTTGGATGTTCTTGGTGGTGTGCCGTCTAGTGTGCCGTGCGTCTCAGTTGGTAGAGTCTCTTTCTTGTCTCGGGGTTTGGAAGTTCATGCGTCGCGGCTGGGCGCCATTTGTAACGTTATCTGTTGTTGATGATGTGATTATTTAATTGCACCGCGATTGGGCGACAATTGTAACGTTATCGACGATTTTGATAGAGTAATTGCCCCACTTTTGGGCGACAATTATACCGATATCGATGATTTGACGATGTAATGTCCCGCGATGGGGAGCCTATTCTGGAAAGTTTGATAATGATAAAACTGTTTATGTTGTACACTCTTTATTACTTATTTATTTACACATTGATGAAATTAAAGTCTGTATTGATTGTGATCACTTATACTTTATGTTTACGTCTACTCTCTCTCCTTGACCGGCACATTCTGTTTACGTCTACTCTCTCTCCTTGACCGGCACCTTCTGTTTACCTTTTACGTATAATTTTCATTATATGTGGATGTGTCCCTTGCTTGTATATCTCGCGACGCTGTCCAGAGTAACCAATCAGGTATTTCTCTTCAACAGGTGCAGTGAAAGCTAGCTTCCTATTGGATATAGGGAGCTGGCTTTTCTCGCTAGTTTGTTAAATACTGCGGAGTTATATTTTGAGAAAAGTAAACAAGTTTTTCTAGTGAAATCCTTTTACGGACTATTCTGCGAAAACGCGTGATTCTCCATGGATGAAGTAAAAGGATAATTTACATAAGATACTTCAAAGAAAAATACCTTCATCCATGACCATTTTAAATATATGAGAGCAGTCCAAAAATCAACTACATTACAAGTTGATTATTTTTTCATCAAAGAAAATTTGAGGCTAGAAAACATAAAACATCTCCAGTGTTTTTCTGATAATTCCTTAACCATTTTGTAGATGTCATCAATTTGAATATGTCTTCACAAGAAGTGGAAAAACGTTGTCCACATCAAGCTATTAAATTAGATGACTAGTTATAGCACATTGTTTATATTTATGTTTTTTGTGTAAGTACTAATAAGTTCATTTTAACTAGACATTTCATTCAATAACAGAGCTTGATGGTTAAACTCATGGTTGTACCAATGTCAAGTAAAAATTTTATGATTTAGTATTATTTATTCTTTGCAATGTTACATATAATTTTATTGAATATTTTGTAAAGGATAAAGTTTTTTATCACTGCATCTTACTACCTGTTCCAGTTTTACGCATGTAACTATGACTCTAATGAGGTAGGCATGAGGAAGGAAGAATTTTAAAGGTAATCTACCCGCATTTGCATGAAAGGAGAGTGGGAAACAATTTGAGGAAAAACCACCTTCATTAGACCCGACCGGGATTCGAGCCCCAATCTCCTCGAAATCAGCAGACCAGTCCAACACGGGACTGCCGCACCTTAGACTGTTCAGTCACTGAAGCGGGCAAAAGGATAGTTAATTTCAAATGTAGCTTTAAATGAGGAAAAAATAAAACTCTGACACGTAGTTAAGATAGTGTCACCACCCCCTATTTACTACCTACAAACTTGGGGCTAGTATCTGTCAGGATGTGCTTTGGCCAAGGACAGGGGGAGGTGATTGACGTTTGACTTGGATTTTTAAAGTTCTTATTAGTGCTTCTATCTCTAGTACAAATGTGATGTTGATAGTGAAATAAGGATGAAAGAACCTGAAGAATATTTCGGAAGCCTGTGACAAAACGAGGTGTTGCTAGGAATAACCAATGACCTGTCTGACTCCTAGGTGACTCCTATACGGTTTTCGAACCCCGGAGCCTGGGCTCGAGCGGTAGCCCTCTACATCAAATACCGATGAACCGGCATCCTAGGCCACGTATTCCCGAAACGGGCAGAGTGCCCCCTTGACTACGATGTTGTTTAGTCAGCCACGATGGCTGGATCCCTTACATTTTATCTTGCCCCTGGCCTGGTTTCTCACTAAGGAATGCTGACAATGTTTATGTTGTCAGCTCTTATATTCTGTTTGTTTACAGGCTAATCACAACAAACTGCAACACTCGTTTTGTCATTCACAATCCATAACACACAATATTATACAAACACGCCTTCCAATTTAGGCCGTGCTGTTATAATAATTACAATGCTCCTAATTTGGTGGATTTTACATAAAAGGCAGCTGCCATATTGTTTAAAAATCTAATTTTTTTTATAGTCGCGAAGAATTTAACATTTTAATAGGAAGTAAAGTTTAGTATAAATAATAAAATTCAATAAATAATTATTTTGTAAATTCCATAAATGTTTAGGTTTTGTTTCTTGGTTCGTTTTACGTAAAATTGTATCCAATTGTTTTCTACAAAAGTCAGCCAAATTAAATATAAAGGTACTGAAAACAATCATATTTGTAACAGTACTGTAAACAAATGGTATCTATCGTTTGGTGTGACAGCGCTTTCTTGCTCTACCAGCCGAGTGCGTTTGTTTATTGCCGTGCATTAAGCTACGCCCTCAGCACGCGTGTAAGCGTGTAAGCGCGAGCCGTATCTTGACACGAATTTAAACACGGCGATGCTGTTCGCTACATTTAACCCTTCTATGCCGCGCAAGAGTTAATTCTAGCGATTCCCCCCTCTTCCCCCTCAAAAACTCACTTTGAGCAAAACAATCTCCAGCTCTTACTGTTAAATTTCTCACCCGAGGAGAAAGTCGTCTTGTTTGGGGCGGGGGGCTTAGAGAAGGGGGGATATTCAAGATAAGAGAAACTGCGATCTTAAACTAGTAATAAAGATTTCTTTAGAGGAGACTGTTGGGTGTAGGGGTGGATAATAGCAGTTTGTGTCAGGGCAAAGTGTGACTTGTGAATCGTTAAGAGTCAGCCAGCACAGCGTTGTCTTGAGTGAAAGGGATGTCAGTCACAGCTGGAACAGGGGGGGAAGGGAACGGGTTATTTAGGATAGGAAGGAAGGAGGGGGCGCAATTTATTGTTTTCTCTCCTAACTCTGGTCTGGCGATGAGAGAGAAAGAGGCATTGTGGGGGGTATCAAACAAACAGAATGTCTCTGAATGAAGGCTAATTTTGACTTGTAGCACTTTTGAGGAAGAATTAAGTTCTTCAATTTGTTTTAATGGGAAAGAGAGGAAGGTTGTGGAAAAGAGGGGTGGGGGGGATTAGAAAGAATGATTGTTGTGGTGTGGCTTTATTGTATGATTGTTACTTGGGAAGCACTTGAAAGGTACTAAAATATTAACACTTGTACTAGAGTACGAATTAATAATATAAAATATGTTAGTAAAACATACCCAAATTAAGCTTGACTTTAGTGTCAAATGCAATCATACACAACTTAATCGTGGGTTTTTATTTAATCCAGTTACGTCATGTGAACTAGAAATGGCAAGATATGTCTTTAGGGGGTGGGTAATATGGTGAATATTATTCTATATTTTTTTTATCGTACATCATTATTGACTGGGAGGGAGATGCCATCCAATTAGGTCGCCTTAAGTGTAGAATTAGCCGCTTTCTCATGGCACAGATGGTTACTCAGTGTACACCTATGGAGGTTGTCTACACATTGCACCCGCAACGAGATGATGTGATGATGATAGTTATTATGTTGTGGAGCCGGTGTGAGTCTTAACCTAACTTAGGCCTAATTTACCAACCCCTGGTGACCAATGGGATAGTTCCTTTTAAGGGCATTACTACCACTGGCAATTCTAAAGCTTCGCATGGATACATGACTTCAGCTTTATTATGGTAGTGTACGTCAAGCAGCCATGTTGTATCGGCACAGAGGTAAGCTGATACTCCGTGGGTCGACTGTTTGAACTTAGGGTTTGAAAAAAATACCCAAGGTACCAGCCGTGGAGCGAACCCAGGACCCTTGATAGGAGGGTTTAGGTGGCGAAGATTCCAAGTTATGCAGAACATTTTTGAACCTTGGATATTTAAAGTTGTTCTCAAACTCAAAATGTCGCAATCATTTCACCCCTCTTAGGAGCAGCGTCAGTGAAATGTAACCATTGCTCATCACGGGCACGTGATAGCTTTATATATATATATATAAATATATATATATATAAATATATATATAAAAGTAAATTACTTTTCATAAAATAAAACTCAACTTCATATAACAGGTATTAAACCAAATTACCACACGGATAATAAACACAATTGCAAGTAACCAAGGAGTCAAGGTTCAAACCTCGGCAAGATACCAAAAGTCAGTTTTAAATACGTGATTATTTAACTCCATTTCCAAGTTAAAGGACAGCTCCTCTATGTTACTCTTAAAATAACTTCCTCTTAGATTAAGTCATCAAATACCTTGGTGTTAAGCCTATTAAATAAATACTAAAACAAAACTCTTATTAAAATCATATTAAATGTATTTGTAAAAGTGGTGTAGATAGGTAGAGGACTTGTCGACCCTGTTCCTTGAGTAACACTCCGACGCTACACCTAGTGGATACAGATGCAACACCTCATTCATCAGACGGAAATAAAACCACAACCATGACGTTGAGACGAGAAAGTTACCTTCCATCCCTCCTTCCACCAAGTAAACTTTATAACTCTCTCCACTCTAGCAGGAGGTCTCGGTGGGATGTGAACTGAGGACTACTCAATTAGCGAAGTTTTAACGCGTGCAGACACCGTCGTCGCTCCTCAGAGGGAAACCAAACCTGAAGATTAGTTGGCCCTAGCGCGCGGCCATAGCGTTGTTCCTGTTGGTTGGAAGTGAGGAGGTGTGAGGGGGTGTCATTGTGTGGTACTTCCAGAGGAACCGGGGGGAGGGGGGGTCTTCTGTGATGATACGAGCTGATTACACTCTAGTAGAACAACCTTATCTCCGCATAGATGTCGACAGGGGAAAGGAAGTCATTCGCGCGTTTTAAATACACTGCGTCTTAGTACTTGTTCGGAAAAAGAAACGAGAAAGGTAGAATTTTAGAGGAAATGTACACGTGTTTATGTGTAGTGAGACTGGAAAACCATTTATGAAAAACTAGGCCTACTATAGATGAAAATGTTCCGTTATCATTTCCACAGTGGCGGCTTGCGAACTACAGAGTAGTTGAAGATGCCGGTTTGAGGGAAGCGGCACTTAGAGACTTTTATGGGGAAGGGGGTAAAAGTTTGCTACTTAGCTACTTAAGCCAACTTTGACTAACATTATTCGAACCATTTTATTGGAAAACAAATTCCAACCAAACTATGGCAGTTTTGAGATGAACATATTTTGGTAAAAGTTTCAGATACCAACACAAGATGACGCTCGCACCAGAGCTTGCATCGCTTTACCGCATCTTCACTTGACAACAGCTAATATTAAATTTATTGAATTTTTTATTTATTTTTTTATTTTCATTTTATAATAATTTTATTTAAATTTTGACGTATATTTTAAAACACGGTAAAATGATTTTCATTAGTTTTAATTCCACAGTTTTTTAATAGGAACTACAGAAAACCTCATTAAGATGTGACATCTGGTCCGAGCTGTATTACTTACCAAAGATACGTTTTATCCGTGGGGTGAGACGGGGCTCTTAAGCTCAAAGTTAAAATTAATGTTTCATACTTTTCTACTAAGGGTTCCGGCTAAAGTGTGAGATACGCTAATTCCCGGGTGAGGATGTGTGAGTTTCAATGAAGACGGGACAGAAAGAGATAGAGAGGGGGGGACGCTAACTAAATCGAATAAAAGTCCAACGAGGTGTTGTTAGACCTAAGTTGATATCAATTACCCCGGGAGATGGGAGGACGGGAATTACCATAGTTAACACTTTATTTAATCCTCATTTGGAGCGAGCTCCACGCCCAAGATCGAACGTCGCGTGAATTCAAACGATCGCCTTAATCTCGCAGAAGTTGGCATTACGCGGATAAAATAACAGAGCGAGGCGAGGGGGAGTCCCTTAGAGGATGTTGGGTGTGGAGGAGGTCTTTGCGGTTGTCAGAGGCACAAATTAATTTCGGTAGGGGTATATTACGTCAGTGGTTCGGAGTGAATTCTCCCAACAGGAAAAGGTCAAGGCATATTTATTTTGGAGTAATTTAAAGGGCATAGCTAAGGTTGTAGGTGCTATAAATACTATAAGATGCCCATAAGTTACTATCATAGAGGGGGGGGGGGCTGCCTTGGTCTGGTGACTACACCCAAACTGGGAACTCACCCCCTAGAACTGTCATACTATACTCAGCCCAAGAGTAACACGTTCAATTCCCGGCATTGCCGAAAAGTTGGTGAGATGTGGGTTTGCCCCTTCCATAGTGATAAATTAACGTCTGGTGGCCTGGATATTGTGTCTGTTCTAGATTTAAATCCTTTTATAGGCCGTGTGCTGATATAAGTATTTGGTTGGTGGTGGTGACCTGGTGATCTAGGGGTAAGGTGTCAGACTTCTGTGCTGGGGGTCCAGGGTTCAATCCTCGGTCCCGGCACAGATTTATCTGATTGCCAAACCCTTCCTTCACCTCTGACAAGACGTGTATTATTCACAACTTGTGAATGTGAGGAATGCCAGGCCTCTACCGTGGTTCGGATCCCACGTTAAACTGTAGGTCCTCCATTTCATCTCACAATCACCCTACCATTGCACATTAGCGTAGTGCGTATAACCCGAACGGGTAGTAAGACGCGGTGCTAATAATAATAATAATAATAATAATAATAATAATAAGTATTTGGTTCATAATATGTACGTTAAATACCTCAAACAACAATGAGAGCGATTATAATTTATATTAGATAATAGTGATAGTAACTAATCCCAACACGCATCGGTGGTCACGTGGTCTAACGCGTCACTCTGGTGTTGGACTGGAGACTACCGGTGACGTGAAGGTTGGAGTAAAGAGCCTCAGTTGGGTGTGCTGATGAGGGTGGTTTTCCCTCAATCGTTTCTCGAATTCTCTCTTCGCGTGAATGTTGATACTTTTCTTCTTAATTCTACGTTTCTCATTCTACCCAATCATCTTATTAATGTATACGTATAATCTTAACGGTATTACGGTGCAACACTTTTATCTGAGCCGGAAACTTATTATTTTAATAAAGAACCCTGGTTAGCGTAAAAACCGGCCCGTGGTGCAATGGTCAGTGCACCTAGCTACGAGTCTAGGGGCTATGGGCTCGATTCCCAGCTGGTACTTGGGTATTTTACCCTTAAATATAATGGTCCTAACGGCTACCAGGGTTTGTTTAATTAGGCTTTACGTTAGGTTAAGACTCACTACCGGTTCCATAACTTCATAATAACTTCATCACATCATCTCAAGGTTGGTATGACGTGTAAACAACCTCTACAGGATGTTCGGAAACTCGTAGCCCGAACTGCACATGTAAGCTGGTTTGAACCAAATTTAATACAAAATCCCAATAAACTTACATTAGGAAAACTATATTAATAGCATTAAATTGTATTCAAAGTTTCGGCGTACAGCGCCTGGACAACAAAGCTGTCAAGCATGTGTGTACAACAAGTTGCATAGGAGTTAGGCGCGCAGCACTGTACATGTAACAATGATGACCCTCAGAACGTATTCGCATTTCTAGATGGACTGGTGTGTTGTTTACTATTAGTATTGTGGTATGTTCTGCTGCCGTGCTCCAAGACGTCGAGGTGTGCAGTGCTACACACCTAGCTCCTATGCAACCTGTTGTACACGCATGCTGAACAGCTTTGCTCTTTCTGCGCTGTACGCCGAAACTTTGAGCACAATTTAATGGTATTAGTATAATTTTCCGAACGTAAGTATTGAGATTTTGTATTACATTTAGTTAAAACAAGCTAGATATACAGTTTTGGCTATGAGTTCCCGAACATCATGTATAATGAACTTCTGTGCCACCAGAGCGGGTAGTAATCTATATGTAAGTTGACCGAACCTGTTCGTCAGTCCCTCCTGGTTATATATGCCTTACAATCAACAAACTAAAAGTGTACAGTAGACGAGTGATTGCAGCCCAAACCTCGCATGACGTGTCGCGACATTGTTTGGAACATTCTCCACTTGGTGGGGCAAGACGAAGTTAGTGTATATTACGTCGTACACGCGAGGCTGTAGCCGACCCTAATACGGGCTAGGGAAGAGACGAAGGTGGGGGGGGAGGGGGGTCGACTTTCCCCGGGGCTCCTGTCTCTTAAATTACACTTAGCACATAATTTCCCCCTACACATAATCTTCTTAACGCGCGCTAAGTCTGGCAAGTTTGGTAACGTGAGGCAGACGTTAGATCGGGCACAGATTCCTGTGTTGGAATCCTCCGACTCGCTTGTAACTGAGAAACGCAAGTCAAACAGCCCCATAAGCTGGAGTGGGAGCACTTTAGTCTAAAGTGTGTGTGTTTTATTATTGTCATTCTATACAGTGTGAGTCGAGCACATTAACTGTGAGGCCAATATTGTGTGTCGGCACATTACCTGTGAGGCCAATATTGTGTGTCGAGCACATTACCTGTGAGGCCAATATTGTGTGTTGGGCACATTACCTGTGAGGCCAATATTGTGTGTAGGGCACATTACCTGTGAGGCCAATATTGTGTGTCGGCACATTACTGTGAGGCCAATATTGTGTGTCGGCAGATTACCTGTGAGGCCAATATTGTGTGTAGGCACATTACCTGTGGGCCAATATGTAGTGTAGGGCACATTACCTGTGAGGCCAATATGGTGTGTCGAGCACATTACCTGTGAGGCCAATATTGTGTGTTGGGCACATTACCTGTGAGGCCAATATGGTGTGTCGAGCACATTACCTGTGAGGCCAATATTGTGTGTCGGGCAGATTACCTGTGAGGCCAAAATTGTGTGTAGGGCACATTACCTGTGAGGCCAATATTGTGTGTCGGCAGATTACCTGTGAGGCCAATATTGTGTGTAGGGCACATTACCTGCGAGGCCAATATGGTGTGTCGAGCACATTACCTGTGAGGCCAATATTGTGTGTTGGGCACATTACCTGTGAGGCCAATATGGTGTGTCGAGCACATTACCTGTGAAGCCAATATTGTGAGTTGGGCACATTACCTGTGAGGCCAATATGGTGTGTCGAGCACATTACCTGTGAAGCCAATATTGTGAGTTGGGCACATTACCTGTGAGGCCAATATTGTGTGTCGGGCAGATTACCTGTGAGGCCAATATTGTGTGTCGGGCAGATTACCTGTGAGGCCAATATTGTGAGTCGGGCACATACCTGTGAGCCAATATTGTGTGTTGAGCACATTACCTGTGGGGCCAATATTGTGAGTCAGGCACATTACCTGTGAGGCCAATATGTGTCAGACACATTACCTGTGAGGCAAAATTGTGTGTTGGACACATTACCTGTGAGGACCAATATTGTGTGTTGAGCACATTACCAGAGTGCCAATACTTAATATCAACAAGATCATTCAAATTTATACTTTTTAATACGTAGACATATTTCATTTCCGTCTTTTATGAAATTCCAAGACAACCTCAATACCCCTTCCAAACTGACGATCCTATTTTATGTCATTCATACCTGTATTGAGATTGCCTGCTAGCCCCTTACAGTGTTAAAGAGATTTTCAAGAACGGAGCATTTTTTGCACTAAACTCTGATTTGAGGTCATATTTTTTATTAATAGTAGATCTGAGAACCAATAAGGCTCCTAAGTTCGATTCCAATGTCCAGGTGTAGTTTTAAACTAATAAAGTTTGATGTCAATGAGGTCTGCATCAGTCTTTAAGGTGGGAAGGTAGAAATTGCCAGCTAAGGTAGCTATTTTTGCAGTTTTTATAACAAACATATTTAACGAAATAAATAAAATGTTGCTCCAGTATAAACATAAGAGTCTAATTTTCTTAACATAGTAATATCAACAATTCTTGAATATCTGTAAACAGTGTCCTATCTTTCTACTGAAGAAATATATATATTTATTTATTTCGCCTAAAAAACAGTGATTGCTACGAAAACCACAAAAACACTGACCTTTTTTGCGTTCCTAATCCATCTTCAATTTATTAGTAGTGTATAACCTGAAGGTAGTGAAACGCGGTGCTTTATATATATATTTTTTAATACAGTCTGTTACATTTGTAACAACCCAACTCGGGCTCAGGGAGTACCACTCATTAATACAACATCAATTAAAGTGTTTGAAGTGTCCTTGTAGTCAGAACAGTGGTGTGTGTGTGTGTGTGTGTGTGTGTGTGTGTGTGTGTGTGTGTGTGTGTGTGTGTGTGTGTGTGTGTGTGTGTGGGAGAGAGACAAGGGGGAAGAAGGATCCAGGGGGATTTGAAGGGTGTTGTAACTGGGAAAGGAACCAAGTTTGGAGGTTTGTTGCTCTGTCTAGCCTCCTCTCCATGGGGATGCTTGTGTTATTTAGGAGTAGGAGGGTAGAGGAGGGCTTAACACTCCTGGGGCGACCCAAAACTTGAGGCAAGAGGTTTGAAGTACAGTCCCAGTTTAACAAGAAGGGACTTTTTAGGAAATACAAACATGTTCTTTTTACGGTAAATATTGTGAACATTTTACTATGTATTATTTTTATTGTATATATGTGTTGTTAATACCTATTAAAAGTGATGGATGCATATTACATGGTTTGACGTATGAATATGTAAAAGTAGATCTAGAAACTATTCTAGCTGTCAGATGAAACCCTTCCTATCAAAACTGTAGGCGATTTCACATCAAGAATTTAATGTCTTAGAAGTAGAATGACGTTGAAAATAAATATTTATTGTTTCTGTAGCATTATTTTTACTGCATTTTCTTAGATTTGTTATTAGCTCTGGAATAAAAATATACAGTGTTGTTTCGAAACATCAAAAAATAGCGTAAAAAGTGACACTTTAAAATTATATAGAGCCTTGTTAAATCAAAAAAGGCTTCTAAACTCCAAATTAACTTTTTACTTTTCATATTAAAAAGATCAAGAAAATTTTGACTTCATTAGTAGAATGAATCTTTACGTTTTATGTTCCTCAAACCAAAAAAAGGTGATTTTACAATTATGTCTATCTGTCTGTCTGTCCCTGGCCCCAGATCCGAAACCATTAGGTCGATTTTGTTCAAACATGATATTTTAATATTATATGGCTATACCTCAAAATATATTATTTTTATTTTGACCATAACCATTAAATTAAGGATAGTTTACTAATGAGAGATTTTTAAAAACGTTTCGAAAATGGCTCAAAAGATGTTTAAAATGTAAATCTGGGGAGTGTTTGATAATACAAATAACAGTTTATACTGTTTTTTAGAAGGTCGGAGCCGTAGGGATGCAATATCGAAAGAAAAATATCGGTACTGTACTCATTAAAAGTATCGGAAGAAAAATATCGATACCATACTTGTATCGAAAGAAAAGTATCGATAGCAGTAAGTATCAGTATCGAAATTTTAATCTGGAAAAAATTTTTATCTAATAATAACTATTATTATTATTATTTTATTAGATAAAAACTTTTAGTATATATAACTATATATTATAAATAAATAATAATTATTATTATTAGATAAAAACTTTTAGTATATATAACTATATATTATAAATAAATAATTATTATATATTATTATTACTACTACTATTATTTCAACTTTTGCATCATAATAATTGTATTTACTGAAAAATATAATAATTTAGCCATATTATATAATATTTAGGTATATCGCTTCTATGTTATGTGTTGGAACTTGGAAGGTATTATAGATAGAATTGTATAATGGATATTATAAAAGGTTTTACCGTACCAGTTCCAAAACGTCTATGGAAATGTAGCTGATGGAAAGTTATTTAAAGCTAATTATGATAATGTTTACCCTTCGTTAACCATTAAAGTTGGTGAAAGAACAGCTATGAATTATGAGCTAAAGGATATTGAATGCTAGAGTTGCAGAAAATGAGTGAAAAATTGAGAAATATGTCATTTGTTCTTCCTCCACAGTCCACCCTAGTAAACATTTAATCACAACATGAGTGAAGATAACAAAAAAAGTTGTTTCTTTGATACCGTCGTGTGAGTAGTAATATCAGTAAAAGTATCGAAAAAAGTATAGAGTAAAATAATACTAGTATCGAAAGGAAAATATCGATATTAGTAAAGTATTGATACTTTTTTCACATCCCTAGTCGGAGGGGGTAAATTTATTTAAGGGTAGTTTACCGATGACTGATTATTAAATAATTTTTATCACAAACTCAAAGAGACTATGAGAACGTCTGTGCGATTGCGTCGTACCAGTTTTTTTAAATGTGTAAATATTTCCCACCCCTCTATCTCAACGATCCCTTGCAGAGGCCGCTAAAAACCGAATGTCTACAGTTAATAACGGCCATGTTACCAGAGGCTTGACTCCCTACCACCCTTCTCCTGCTCCCACATCACGTGACTGGGGATGAAAATAGCCCTTGCACATCGCACTCGAGTGCAGCTGATCTTGCAGCTGCAGTGAGCATCTGGCTCGTAATGCACCCTTATTATCGTCCGTGTAGGCGGTTTTTACCCCTCAACCCATCTGTAAAAAAAAAAGAGAGACTTTGAACAGTTTAGCAACAAATTAATTCTAATTTTTTACTGTTCTTTCGATTTTAACTAATTTGACTAAATATAATGCTCAGGTTTGGTAGCAGTCTCAAGTCTTTGATAAAAGTCATTCATAGCTGATAACCAATCCTTCAGACGGGCACTTTGGCGCTCTCAACTGTCGGCGGGTCAGCTTGATTGCAATATAGTATCAACTAATGAGCTTATTATCACCTCCCTCAATTCCTAGAGTCTTTTTTTTTATCATATCGCATAATGACTGGGAGGGACATGACATCCAGTTCTGTCCCCTGTATGTAGACTATTAGCCTCCTGGTGGCACAGAAAGTACCCAGGGTACTACCTATGGAGGTTGTCTACAAGTCGTGCCAGCAATGAGATGATGTGATGTACAGTGAATATGATGTGTGGGCCAGTGGGAGTCTTAAAACTAACTTAAGCCTAATTTACCAACCCCTGGTTGACCGTTGAGATAGTTAATTTCTCTTGAGAGAAAAATACCCAAGATAGCAGGCAGGAATCGAGCCCCGGGACGCCTAGGTTCGTAGCCAGGTGTACTGACCACTATACCATGGGTCCAGATCACAGTCAGATGATATTATAACATTGAATTTGTTCATGTTTTCCCTATCTAATTCCTCCCCCCGACCAGTCGGAATAGAGCCTCTGACCGCAAAGACTCACCACGCTAACTATTCTAACCACCTTTTCCTTCCCCACCCATCCATCTTCAAAGTCTGAGATAACTCCTCCCTAATAAAGGACAAACCCTTCTCGCCCCAACCTTTTTGCTTCAAGAAATAATAAAAGCAAAGATTCCCCCCCCCCCCCTCATCCGCCCCTAGTAACGTGTTAACGTAACACGAATAATAATTACGGCCGTGATTGCGCGCGGGGATTTCATGAATATTCATACGTAACCTTTTAACTCGCTACATCATTCATGAAGAGGGAGGGGGGGGGTCACGACTTCTTTACTTTTAAATGAGAAGGTTAAGATACTTTTTTAAGGAGGGAGGATGGCTTCAACCCTTCAACACTCCACTTTCCCGTATTTTACCACAAAGTTTTGTTTGTTACTAAGAATTAAAACTCAAAAAAGACGAATATTTAAAACTAATATAATGACAGTTATAATATGAATATAATGTCATAGCTTTCAGCTATAGTCGATATAGAGCATGCAAGTATGACATAAAGCCTAGAGAATCACACTTTCAACTCTCCTGACTCAGCAGCCGAGCATTCAGACTAGGTCGTTTTGAACATCAGTTGTTTTGCGAAGTATCAATACGTAGAACAGTTGTCAAAACTAGTATTACTTACGGGAAAACATCCCTAATTTTTCGGGATGGGTATAACAGTGAGTTTTGGCCTTAAGAGTAGGGGGGTGTCGGACAAGGACAGTTTCTTGTGGGCTAGTCTAAAGTGCTCCACATACTAAGTCAAGTCTAACCAACCTGTGGGAGAATATTCTACAGCTTGAGTCACTGTTCTGTATGGTGGAGGACGCCCCAACCCATCTTAGAGTTTGAGATAGACCACAGCCGCGTAGTGCCAGACGGTCGAGTGTTCGACACCAGCTAGAGTTTTAACACTTAAGATAGGTCAGGACATGGACTAATAAGTAGGACATTGATAGAACGAGAAACTCTATCAATTAGTTCTGTTTCACATATTTAATTTACTTGTTAGGATAAAATGTTTGACCAGCACTCTAGTCAATAACTATTGCCTCGTTAAAATTCTAGAAAATAAATTATGTTTAATTAATGCAGTGAGATGTGAAGTTGAAATTTAAATTATGCCCAGATCCCGCATTTAAAATTAGCTTATTGTCTAGCTAGATTATAGATACTCAGTTGAAAATACGTTTAAAATAAAGCTATTAGTTTTAAAATGTTCAATAGTATCGACATTGTATATAAACGAATTAGCCATTAATTTAGCAGAGTTAGTAAATTCGGCCATTCATTGAGCAACTCTATATAGTTCTTCTAAAAATTATCGTTGTATATCACAATGAGATAATTGAAGATAAAAGTGTTTATCTAATAAATAAAAAAAGTTAGACAAGTATATTCCCACAATAAACTATTTTTAGCACCTCTTTATACTACCCTTTCGTGTTATACGCATACCATATTTACTAATTAAGCTAATGTGTCAGTGACGAGGAAGATAGAATTTATAAGAATTGTACCCGCGTTTATGTGGAGGGAGAGTAGGAAACCATTTAGGAAAACCACCCTCAGCTCACCCATCAGGGATTCAAACTCTGATCTCCCCGTTTTAGGCAGTCCAGTCTATTGCGAAAAGCGGGTCTTAAACTATAGGGTATTTTAAAAAGAAATGTTGCATAAAACAATTATCTTCAATAAATTGAAGATTAAAAATCCACACGAGGACAGTTTATGTCAAAATACATATAATAATTTGTAATTTACTGTGAATTAATATATGACTCGCTCCCATGTTAGCGTGTTGTGAACTCACGGTAGTTTGTTTATAAACTACGAGTAATGTCAACATTTTGTAGCGTAACATTGAGAGCACTTTTCGTCGACTTAGCTAAGGGGTGCTTTCTATTCCCACTGATTCACCAATGTTGCACCCTCCCTCGGCCCGTCGTACCACGTGATGGATGATGCAATCCAGGCAGAGACAAGCATTTGCTCTCATGACGAACAACGGCACGATGGAAAAGGCGGTTTCATAATTTGTTTGGCTTGGAGACACACAGAACAGTGTTTGGCTCACAAATCTCTGTACATAGAGAGACGAGAGCGATATATTTACACCAGGGGATACAGAGAACAAGGGCTGGTTTACAAATATACTAACATATGGAGAGACAGAGAGCAAGGGCTGGTTTACAAATATACTAACATATGGAGAGACAGAGAGCAAGGGCTGGTTTACAAATATACTAACATATGGAGAGACAGAGAGCAAGGGCTGGTTTACAAATATACTAACATATGGAGAGACAGAGAGCAAGGGCTGGTTTACAAATATACTAACATATGGAGAGACAGAAAACAAGAGCTGTTTCACAAATATACTAACATCAGGAGATACAGAGGGCAAGGGCTGGTTTACAAATATACTAACATATGAAGAGACAGAGAGCAAGGGCTGGTTTACAAATATACTAACATATGGAGAGACAGAGAGCAAGGGCTGGTTTACAAATATACTAACATATAGAGACAGAAAACAAGAGCTGGTTCACAAATATACTAACATCAGGAGATACAGAGGGCAAGGGCTGGTTTACAAATATACTAACATATGAAGAGACAGAGAGCAAGGGCTGGTTTACAAATATACTAACATATGGAGAGACAGAAAACAAGAGCTGGTTCACAAATATACTAACATATGGAGAGACAGAGAGCAAGGGCTGGTTTACAAATATATTAACATATGGAGATACAGAAAATAAGAGCTGGTTCACAAATATACTAACCTCAAGAGATACAGGGAACAAGAGCGGTTCACAGATATCTTTATCAAGAGGCTTGTCAAACTTTAGGCCTCGACTATATTTTCTCATTTCCAACTGTTTGTTCACACGAATCTTTGATCGATATTTTAAAATATAATAGTAGTAATTATCTTAGACCCGAGAAAAGTAAAAGCTCAGTCTCAGGAGATGAGTAAGTAAAAAATAAAATAAGACAAACGCTTAATACGATTGGTATGTTTTGTAATCCCCTGGCTTTTCCAGGTTTGCGCCCTCCCTTATCCAAACCCCCTTAAAAATATAACGCTTTAGATAAAAACGAACGTGATATTCAAAGTTGGTTATTCAATATGTGGTGGCTCTTAAAAAATGCAGTTTGTAAATTTGATCTTAGTATATGAATCCATTGTTCCTATAATTTGCTTACAAACAGTGAATATATCATTAAAACAAGTACAATACTACTTGCACAGTTTAGTGAATTTTCTGTCATGTTGTGAAACCCGTGACTCATGTAAATTGGCGATAGAACATGTTTGACTGAACCGCATCTGCACTTTAACAGCACTTTATCCATAACAGTGGCAGGCTCGTGCACTTTTGGGAGGCGAAATATTAATCACTGGAGACCTTATATATCTAAGGTTTTCAAAAAACAAAATAGTATAATTATGAAATAAAGCTATTAGTTTTATACTGGATTACACTCTTGCACAAAATGATTCGCAAATAATCGCAAACACACCTGAAAATTCCAGTAATATTTTAAAAATTATCCTGACTTTCCCTGTTATACAACATTCTGTTACGCACCAACCCTCCCCTAAGCCCACACAGGTGATCACGTGGACAAAGGAGTCTGTATTATCTAGTCTGGTTTGCTGATAACACAAAGGTCAAGGCTTTGCTCACAGCTGGATGTGTTTTATCTAACTTAGCCTTCTCAAGCACAACTGAACAGTCATATTACCCCTGGTGCTAGAAGCACAACTGAACAGTCATGCTACCCCTGGTGCTAGAAGCACAACTGAACAGTCATATTACCCCTGGTGTCAGAAGCACAACTGAACAGTAATATTACCCCTGGTGTCAGAAGCACAACTGAACAGTAATATTACCCCTGGTGCTAGAAGCACAACTGAACAGTAATATTACCCCTGGTGTCAGAAGCACAGCTGAACAGTAATATTACCCCTGGTGCTAGAAGCACAACTGAACAGTCATATTACCCCTGGTGTCAGAAGCACAGCTGAACAGTAATATTACCCCTGGTGCTAGAAGCACAACTGAACAGTCATATTACCCCTGGTGCTAGAAGCATAACTGAACATTCATACTACCCCTGGTGCTAGAAGCACAACTGAACAGTAATATTACCCCTGGTGTCAGAAGCACAACTGAACATTCATACTACCCCTGGTGCTAGAAGCACAACTGAACAGTAATATTACCCCTGGTGCTAGAAGCACAACTGAACATTCATACTACCCCTGGTGCTAGAAGCACAACTGAACAGTAATATTACCCCTGGTGCTAGAAGCACAACTGAACATTCATACTACCCCTGGTGCTAGAAGCACAACTGAACAGTAATATTACCCCTGGTGTCAGAAGCACAACTGAACAGTAATATTACCCCTGGTGCTAGAAGCACAACTGAACATTCATACTACCCCTGGTGCTAGAAGCACAACTGAACAGTAATATTACCCCTGGTGTCAGAAGCACAACTGAACATTCATACTACCCCTGGTGCTAGAAGCACAACTGAACAGTAATATTACCCCTGGTGTCAGAAGCACAACTGAACAGTAATATTACCCCTGGTGTCAGAAGCACAACTGAACAGTAATATTACCCCTGGTGCTAGAAGCACAACTGAACAGTAATATTACCCCTGGTGTCAGAAGCACAGCTGAACAGTAATATAACCCCTGGTGCTTGAAGCACAACTGAACAGTCATATTACCCCTGGTGCTAGAAGCACAACTGAGCATTCATACTACCCCTGGTGCTTGAAGCACAACTGAACAGTCATATTACCCCTGGTGCTAGAAGCACAACTGAACATTCATACTACCCCTGGTGCTAGAAGCACAACTGAACAGTAATATTACCCCTGGTGTCAGAAGCACAACTGAACAGTAATATTACCCCTGGTGCTAGAAGCACAACTGAACAGTAATATTACCCCTGGTGTTAGAAGCACACCTCAACAGTCGTGCTACCCCTGGTGTTAGAAGCACAACTGAACAGTAATATTACCCCTGGTGCTAGAAGCACAACTGAACAGTTTTTCTACCCCTGGTGTTAGAAGCACAACTGAACAGTAATATTACCCCTGGTGCTAGAAGCACACCTCAACAGTCATATTAACCATGGTGCTAGAAGCACAGCTGAACAGTCACGATGGTTGAAATAGGGCTGATACAGTTGCGAGACCAAACCTGTGAAAGCTACACTCTTAAATTACACATTTTTATTTTATCTAGTCAGTACATGCAAAATGTATGTACAGGGGTAGACTTTTAATCGATAACATCTACTCAATATCGATAAGTATGCACGAGATATCGATCGACATCCCTTTATCCAATACTGTGAAGAGACCCTGATGTCCACGTGCGGTAGAAAGAGAAGGGAGGGGGGAGGGAGAGATATTGCATCTCAAGACATGGCAGGCAAATCCCGATGAGACCTCTCAGTGCTACCAACCACCCTCCACCAGTTATTTCCCGCGAGACATTTATAAGGGAAAAGATGCTAGCTAAAGGGAGGGGGGAAGGAATAAAAGGACGAGAATAGGATTCCAACAACTACATAAGAAAAGAGTTCGCGCGGGAGCACATCAACACTAGTTGTGTCCTCTGTTCCGTCTTGTTCGTTGTTTTATATTGTGAACCAAACAGAGAAGACACAATACCCCCCGAACTGTAACGTCTCTTGATGGCCTTGTGAAAAGGAGTAAGATGCTGTATATATTCACACACACACACAGAGAAATAAAAACTGTTACGAGACTGTCACACTTTACTATTGGTAGGAATGTGACATTAACCTTAATACGAGTCTCACGGTTGTTAGCTAGGTCGTATTGAGGGGGAGAGGCTCGGGGAGTACTATGCCCCCTTTTACAAGTATTCTTAATAATGTTTGTTTGTAATTATCCTCAATTTCAAAGTGTGTAGCTAATTGGAGTAATATATAATGATTAACACATACAGCCCAAATTATGTTTTAAAATTGGCGGTTTTGTTTAAGTGGTCAGAGCTCTTGGCAACAGATCCAGAGGTCCCGGTTCAATCACTGGTTCTTCCAATTTCTGTGAGTCAGTAGGTCTGGAATGGGGTCAAACTCAGCCTCTTGCGAATAAATAAAGAAGTAGCAGCTCCGGTTTAGAAAACTGAGATTAACGGTCGGAGAGATCGTTGTGCTGACCACATGACACCCTCTATCCGCAAATGTTAGCACTATCACTGCTAACGGCGGCAGCCGCTAGTTCGGTGTAGCTCGCTTGCGGGTAGGATTTAATACTAAACAAATCCTTGCAATCTTTTGTTGGGGGATTCCCGAACGGTTTACCACAGGTAGCCCCTCCTCCACCTCAAAATAAGGGGTACAGGTCGGTTGTTAGGTCACTTGTCCACCTGAGATTCGAATCCCGATCTCCCCATCAAAGCCAATCCATTAGCTCAGTCACATTTTATCACACTAATGAGGTAGTATGAGGAAGGTATCTGAGTGTTGTTTGTTTTAGGTAATTACAAGGCCTTAAAACAGATATGACTTATTAAATATGTACAATTAAAGGTAGAATGGGAATAAATCAATGTATCTACCTAGTCTGTGATACATACCTAAGTAAAATACCAAATAAAACGATATTTAAATACAAAAGGGTCCAAATTTACAAATAAACAGTGTGGATTTCGATATTCCAGATCAGTTGCTGTATTCTGCTCTTTACTAAAGCAGTAGTTGTAATGAAACAAGCTGAATGGTTACAAGTAGTTAGTATTTCCAATGTGAATGTGTTACGGGACAGACATAGCCTAGGTATAATGTTAGTATTTCCAATGTGAATGTGTTACAAACAGACATAGCATAGGTATTAATGTTAGTATTTCCAATGTGAATGTGTTACAGACAGATATAGCCTAGTATTAAATATTATATTTCCAATGTGAATGTGTTACAGGACAACATAGTCCTAGGTATTAATGTTAGTATTTCCAATGTGAATGTGTTACAGACAATATAGCCTATATATAATATTAATATTTCCAATGTGAATGTGTTACGAACAGGCATAGCCTAGGTATTAATGTTAGTATTTCCAATGTGAATGTGTTACAGACAGACATAGCCTAGGTATTAATGTTAGTATTTCCACTGTGAATGTGTTACGGACAGGCATAGCCTAGGCATTAATGTTAGTATTTCCAAGTGAATGTGTTACGAAGATATAGCCTAGTATAAATGTTAATATTTCCAATGTGAATGTGTTACAGACAGACATAGCTAGGTATTAATGTTAGTATTTCCAATGTGAATGTGTTACGGACAGGCATAGCCTAGGCATTAATGTTAGTATTTCCAAAGTGAATGTGTTACAGAGAGATATAGCCTAGATATAAATTTTATATTTCCAATGTGAATGTGTTACAGACAGACATAGCCTAGGCATTAATGTTAGTATTTCCAAAGTGAATGTGTTACGGAAGAATTAGCCTAGGTATTAAATATTAATATTTCCAATGTGAATGTGTTACAGACAGACATAGCCTAGGTATTAATGTTATTATTTCCAATGTGAATGTGTTACGGACAGCATAGCCTAGGCATTAATGTTAGTATTTCCAATGTGAATGTGTTACAGACAGACATAGCATAGTATAAACTTATTCGTGTATTCGCGTCGAACACAAAAGAAGAATCTTGAAAATGGTTAGTAAAGATAATAGCGAAAAGGAAATCTCGACGAAGACAGACATTTCCTGGATAAATGTTAGTATTCCATCATTTCTTTGTTCTTTAGACAGCAACTAATCTCATAAATATAGTTAACTCTACCTCACCTCTCCTTCCATTCTAGAGCTTTCCACTCCTCCTCCCCTCCCCCTAAAAAAACGTCAACCGTCTAGTTTCAACACCAAGACTAAAAAAAAAAAAAAGTAAAAGAAGAAAAGAGAGAATGAAAAAAAAAGCAATAAAAAGAATTGCATTTCAACTCGCAAAGGGTTGTTAAGTTAATCACCAAGAAATGGTTCGGAAGAATATATTTTTTTTCCAAGGGGGCAAGAAAGAGAGTGGGAGGTTGGTAGCGGAAGAAGAGTGTCAGAGTGAAACTAGGAAGGGAGGATTGGGAGAGAAACGAGTGGGAGTGAGAGAGAGACAGTCTGACCAAGACATCCCGGTCTTATACGACCTTCCGGAGTTATGTCCTCTGTGGGACTGGGGGCTGCGTATGACAATCAGTTATCTGTGGAACATGGTTACATGTAGTAGACAGTAACTACGGTCGACACGAGCTACAATAAGGCTAGACGGAGTAAATAAAGCCAGAGCTTAAAAACTAGAAAACAATGAATCTATCAAAAATATTAGTTGTTAAGCTTGTATCCCGGTTAATCCTGTATTTAATATCCCGGTTAATATGTACATAATATTCCAGTTAGTCGTGTAGCTAATACAGCGGTTTATCCTGTATTTAATATCCTAGTTTTTCCTGTATTTTATATCTAAGTTAATCCTGTATTTAATATCCCAGTTGATCCTGTATTTAATATCCCAGTTGATCCTGTATTTAAGATCCAGTTGATCCTGTATTTAATATCCCGTTAATACTGTATTTAATATTTCAGTTAATCCTGTATTTAATATCACAGTTAATCCTGTATTTAATATCCCGGTTGATCCTGTATTTAATATCCCAGTTAGTCCTGTATTTAATATCCCAGCTAATCCTGTATTTAATATCCCAGTTGATCCTGTATTTAATATCCCGGTTGATCCTGTACTTAATATCCCAGTTAGTCCTGTATTTAATATCCCAGTTGATCCTGTATTTAATATCTCAGTTAATCCTGTATTTAATATCCCAGTTGATCCTGTATTTAATATCCCAGTTGATCCTGTATTTAATATCACAGTTAAACTTGTATTTAATATCCCGGTTGATCCTGTATTTAATATCCCGTTGATCCTGTATTTAATATCCGGTTAATAGCGGTACAGTAAATAAGACTGCATGTTTGAAAGATTGTACAGACGGGTCTTGTTTTCTACAACCCTGCCTTCAACTGGCTAGGTCCGGGGCTTACGTTTAGTAATAACTTTACTATTTGCTCCATTTCAGTTAAAACTACTTCATTAATATTAATTTTACATTTTTGCGACTCGTTTCGGTGGTTGCATGGTTTAAGGCAGTGTTTTTCAAAGTTATTTTGATAGAGGACCACTAAATGGAAGTTATGCGCACTTGGGGACCACCGGGGCTCTGGGAGTTGGACAGGGGGTGGCGGGGTGTTTAAAATTTATGCAGGAAAAAAAATTCCCCAGCAATTCCATTTTACAACTAGGAATAAATGATAAAAATTAATATATTAAATGAAATTTTGGGGGGGAAATCATATACTGTATGTAGTTACATTTAATTGGTTAATACTAGTTTTTTGATTATTTTTAACATTCTAAACCTGATAATATTTTTATAAATAGCTGTTCAGATTTTTTGAGTTAAGGTTGGTACACTTCTTCTATTCTATATGACTTGTGTCTACCGAGAAAATATACAACATAGTATGGATATTTAATTTTATATATTAAGCATTTCAAATGTTTAAATTATATCACAACAGATTGGACTGTCGGGGTGAACTAGGGGTGAGTTCATAACTGGTTTTTCACTCTCCCTCTATGCAAATGCGCGTACACTTCCTCTAAATTCAACCTTCCTTATCTATAACATATGTGTGTAACTAGTAAATTTGCGTATAACATCAACTCGGCGATAAAATAAAATGAATTTTTAAGAAGATTCATGGATAACAAGATGGAGTTCCATGCTTCAAGTGCAGCTAGTTAACAATGCCAGAAAAAAATGTAAATTTTAAAAAACAAAGTGCGTATATTTCAACTGGTATGAGTGGCGCCCCTAGCGATACAAACTAACATTAACATCGCAATACTCGCGTAGTAAATCCAGTTATTCCCAGAGCAATCATTTTAATTTTTGAGAGTGTGTGTGCCCCCTACGCCGCCCCCTCTCAGTTTTGGTACGGGGGTTGGAGGGGGGTGGCCAGACCGTGTAATAGCTCCATAGGGGATGTTGCTAGGAAGAGAGGATGGAGGTGTCGTGTCACCAGGACACCTGCAGTCATCGCCAGAGCGCAGACGCGAAGAGGATCACGTGTGAAATAATAACCACACACGGTCACGGTTTTAAAAAGACAAACAAACAACAACAAAATCTCGATGAAGTATAATTTACTTGAGACCCACATCGATGGACACGCAGACTAAATTCCAACATAGTACACTCTAGTTTTCTGGTGACGAGGAGATTGGAGTTCGAATCCCAGCCTAGTGTATCCAAGGTGGGTTTCTAAATGATTTCCTACTCCCATGCAAATTTGTATAAATTTGCTCTAAATTCTACCTTCCTTAACCTTACTATCTTAGCGTAATTAAAATGTGTGTATCCCGGCCCGGTAGTAAGACACCGATGTTGGGAGTTGGTTGAGGGTGTAGCGTACCAGAGTTTTATCTCAGGAGACCAGTTTCAACTCCAACCGAGAGTATCAGGACTGTTTTTCTGTTTGCATAAAGGCCTGATGTGAACATATTGGGGTTTCCCTGCAATAAACTTTCCTTCCAGAAAAAGTCGGTTCAGTTCCTTTTAAACAGCCTTTTTCATTAATTAACCCTTTTATTAAGTAATTAATACACGGTAAACATTTAATTAAATATATTGTTTTATTTCAACAATAAAATTACAAATTACACTAACTCAGGCTAACAAACTTCACGTAATCATATTTATACACTTATTAGGGGAACAATCAAACTGATTGACAGAAAACTGGTCGACACAGAAGGACAATATGGTCGAAAACCCAGTGATCAACATTCAGGAGCGACGTGGACCAAGTGGCCTACATGACCTGGAAATTGGTCGACAAGATCATTCACAGGAGGACAAAGTGATAAACAGCCAATTGTTCGATAAGCTCATGGATAGGAGGACAAAGTGATAAACAGCAACTGGTCGACAAGTTCATGCACAGGAAGTAAAAGTGATAAACAGCCAACTGGTCGTCAAGCCCATGCATAGAATAACAATGTGAGAGAATCAACTGGTCGACAAGCTCATGCACAGGAAGACAAAGTGATAAACAGCTAACCTGTCGACAAGCTCATGCATAGGAGAACAAAGTGACAGACAGCCAACTAGTCGACACGAAAGTACAACTGATAAACAAACGTCAAGATGGATCTAGTTAAAAGTGGACACATTTCAATGTGTGAGTTTTAGTGACAATACTGACTATAATTTACCCACACTGTCTAACAAAATGAAACAGGAATAGAAAGAGAAAATTTAAATAAACACACTAAGATACCCTGGGAAATACAAAAGGACATAATTATATGGTAAAATAGCCACACCTCTGTTGCATTCAGTGGGGTAGAGTTCCGGCCTCCTAGGTGGGCGTAATCTACAATCAACCGGAAGTACCTTGTTTTTAATTCCTTTCCTCACGACAGAAACCTGAATGAAGAGGATTGAATGACATTTCCTTTTGTTGCCCCAGGCAATCTATTGTTTCCCCTCTTAATCCAAGCTAATGCGGATGCACTTCCTCTATATTCAACCTTCCTCATCACTAACCCATAAGTGCAATCAGTACATTATACGTAGTCTATAGCCCGAAAGGGTAGTAAAGACGTGGTGTTAATAAAATAAAAGTAACCATAGTAGCACTATCAACGCATGGTATATTTTTTTACTTTATCTCAACACCTCAGAGAGAAAGTATTGTGATCGTCAAAAAAAATCTAACTTGAGATTTTGATAAATGACGTTTCATGACCCCCTGAAACCAAAAAAAGTGTTTTTCGCAATGCCATCTGTCTCTCTGTATTTCGGGCTAGAGCCGAAACTATTATACTTATTGGGATAAAACTTGGTATCTGGGGTTTTCATAAGGTCCTCCCAAGGGGTTAATGGAATTGATATCCAACCCAAAATTAAAGGGTAGTGTACTGCAGGGCAAAAAGAAAAAACATCGATTCTCTCGGAATTCGATGTAACGGATTTGATTAAATTTTATATCTATACATTGTTTATCATTATAAGAAGATGGATATTCTCAATTTTTCATGATAATGGCTTTGAGGGTAATTTAAACGAGGGAAAATTTCCAATTTTCATCATTTTTCCGCAACTATTTTAGATACGAAATAACTTATCATAGTAAAGTTGTAGTAATATTAAAGATAAAATTCTTTTACTTGAAATATATTTTTATGTAACCAATAGTTTCTGAGCTGTCAGGATATATATTTACTTTTTAATTCAGATCTTAAAATTAATTTGATTCTTATGCTCTTTGGTGAACAAAGATATTTCTCTTTTCTCAATTTTTTTTGTAACTGTGTTCCTAGTTCTTAATGCCATAGAGTATATAACAGTTTATATTATCTAATTTATGATATTTTGTGTAGTGTTTCTACAACAATGTATAGATCTATTATTTCGTTTCACAAATCTTTTGAGTTTTTAGTAAATATCTATTTTAAGATAAAAGCGGGAAAAAGTATGCTGTGTGCCGTATCATTTATTTTAGTTTACCTTGCGGTACATCCCAAACAAATCCAGACTGAGACTCAGACAAATACGAGAGGATTGAATCACATGTCGACTTACACAGGTTCCATCATATCTAAACAATCGTCTATCTCAGGCGATAATTTCCTGACTTGAGCCGCTCTTCTGTCGATGACAGTTCGAGCTAGTTGTGATACCCCGCGCTAGGTAGCAGCACCTCCAGAGAACCCTGACACCATCGTGACTCACTACACAAGTAATAGACTGAGAGCTAGCTCCCGTTTGATTTAACCGAAAAGATCTAATTCAGTTAAATATCCTATTTTATAGTTTCGCCAGTGAGAAATGAAAATATGTTGGTCTGGCAGTCCAAAGTGGCCGGACTTAAAAATGGCGGCTATTCAAATTAATCAAAAATTGACTTTAATTTAACCGGAAATATCTACTTTTGATTCATAGCTTGTTTCGTTGATTATTTATCCCTAAACAAATTTAGTTTGATCTGTCATTTGAAATCGGCCGGAAAATGGCTGCCAGACCAACCCAAAGTTAGAAAAAATTGACATCAATTTAACCGGAACGATCTAATTTTAGTTTCGGCACCAAATTGCAGCTTACTGCAAACCTTTCATGAATATTTCGGTCTGGCAGTCCAAAGCAGCCGGATTTGGGGTGACAGATCTATTTAAGAAGTCAAATTCCTAATATTCAGGTGAAGATTATCCGAAAAAAATATACTTTCCTTTAATGAGTAATTTTCTTATCTTTTGCTTTCCAAACATAAATAATTCGGTCTGGCACTCAAAATTGGCCGGAAAATGTTTACCTGACCTACCCAAATTTGGGAAAGATTTATGACAATTCAACTGAAACTAATTTTGATTTTTTCACTAATTTTCTGCTGACTGCAGGTTTATCACTAATCAATCAGCCTGGCATACCAATATGGCAGAATTCTGAGGTTGAACCGATTTAAAAAATCAAATTTTTAATATTTAGACAAAGTTTAATTATTGAAAGTGTATCTCTCTACTTTCCGTAGGCTACATGGCCTGGCTATATGGATTGGAGACTTCAATTCAATGATGGCCTTTTTTCATGCTATAGGCAAATTTATAGAAGACTGTGGCCTTACAGATGTCATGGTTGATGCAGATATCTTGGCTAGTGGATCCATGAACGGCATTTTAATGGGAAAACATTTCAATAGATGTAAATGCATTCATCCTATTGCTTCCTTAACACTGAAGATATTACATTTCCAGAGTTTTCTGCAGTCAACTGATATCTCAATTAGCACTGAAATCGTTGAGGAACTTGAGGCCATAGGCAAATCGCGAAGAAATGAACTCGACGTGTCAGCTTGGTTGAAAGATTTTCTAAAGAAATACACAACACACTGAGATGATACACTTGATGGACATGAAAAAACACCACAATTTTACCATATTTATATTAAATTAGTGGGATACTTTTTATTTTTAGCAAAAGCATAAGAGATGGTGACCATGAGTTGTATACGTACATATTTCCAAAATTGCCTAACCTTATTTTCGCACCAAGCCAACCAAATTATGCAAGATGATTAGTCAAGTATCACGACAATCTCATGCAAATCAAGGATACGCATTCTGATTTAATTCATATCATTCAATCAGGCTGTTTTGCAATCAGAAGAACTCCTCTAGGCTTTTCAAGATCAGCAGTTGATCTTACACTTGAACAGACTGTGAACGCCGATGCAGCAAACAAATTAACTGTAATTTCCCATTTGACAAATTCCATATCAGCCAGAGAGAGGTGAGCTCAATTCCATTCAATAAAAGCGGATATAATTTCATTTACTCTAGAGAGTGTAGGACATTAACAAAGGAAATGACGTTGTAGCTGAACTTTATTTCCATAGAATTACAAAAGACAGGGATGCAGTAAAGAAATTATTAAGTTCAATCAAGAGTCACTTGAACCCATTTGATGAATCTCTAAATAAAAATATGCTGTTTAACCTTACAACTGGGAAAGCGGTCCGCGATGATATATAAAAAATTTTACTGAACGTGGAAGCAATTGGAGAGAAAGCGAGGAATGAATTTATATCAGAATGTTCTAAAGACAACGAACGTTTTGAGAAACCAATAAAAAAAACAAAAAATTCTTACTTTTGATAACGAACAGAAGAAAATCATCCGGGAAGCGACTGATGACAAACTACAGAAGAAAGTCAGTAGTGAAAATTTATTTGCGAAGATGTTGGCCATATCCTCTTAGCACAAAATTGATATCGCTGAAGTGCTAAAGTATCCTTTGACGGCAACTACCAGGTCTTTGAGTCGTGCAGATGGGAGTTTCAACAAAACTGACAAATCGGCGCTGGCGAGTCATTTAGAAAAAAGGATTTCAACAGAGACGCCTGACTTTATTGACTTAGTCCTAATTGATGGATTATTTCTACTTCATACTATTGGAGGAGCCTCGAATTATGGGTCAAATTTCTTGTAAATCTCTTCAGATGACGACAGAATATAAAGCTAAGCATATTCATTTAGTATTCGACCAATACTTCAAACCAAGCATCAAGGACGCAGAAAGGCAACGGCGAGTGCAACATCTAGATCATCAAGTTTATGCTATATATGGATCTGACCAAGTCGAGCCAACGAATTTTATGAATTGCCTAAAGAGTGATGAATTTAAAGTAAATTTCGTTAAGTTTATTATCAACCAATGGCAGGAGCCTTCCACATCTGAATTTTTCAGAAACAAGTTCGTCGTTGTGAATGACGGAAATTTATGTTACCAGTTCACCAATGAACATAATATCACCTCACAAGCTATTCTCAATTATTATTCATGCAGTCATGAAGAAGCGGATACAAGAATACTTTATATTATATCAAAATTTCAGTATCCAAAAAATATTGTAATAAGGTGCAATTACACTGATGTGCTCGTCATTTTACTCGGGAACCTTCACAAAAACCCTGCACTGTCCAAAATTTGGCTGGAGGTTGTATTTTTTTAAACAACTACACTCTTCGTTACTTAAACGTTAATAGATTGTTCAATGAACTCGGTAAGGATGTGTGTCTTTTCTTGCCTGGTTTGCATGCATTTACGGGATGTGATACGACATCATGTTTCTTCAAAAAAGTAAACGTTACTCCTTTCAAAGTAATGGAAAAGAACAATGAATTCCTGGAATATTTCAGAGCATTTTATATGCAACCTGAACCAGATTCTGTTCCCACGACTTCAGCAGAACAATTTATTTGCTCTATGTACAACCTCAGATGCCAAACATTAAATGAATCAAGGTACAGGAAATTTGAGATGGCTTACAAACCAAGAAAACTAAATGAGCCTCTTACTAAGAGCTTTGCCGCTTTTGATTCACTATCCATTCCTCCTTGCCAATCATCACTTCTATCACACATAAAAAGGAGTATCTTTCAAACACACCTATGGATGAACGCCGAAAAATCTGACCCGATGTCACTCTTAAATCCAGCAGACTTTGGCTGGAAGATCGGGCCTACTGGGATCTACGAACCTATCTGGTTTGATGGAGAGGTTGCTCCACCTTTTGTTATCGACGCAATTGCTGGCGATGAACCATCAGGTATGTTTATTACATGCACTTTATGAATTGTCAGATGATATAGCTCAGTTGGTAGCGTGCTTGCCTGCTAAGCTAGAGTATTGGGCTCGATTCCTAGTATGGTTGAAAAATTTATAATTTGGGAAATGTGGGTTTTATTTTTCTTAGTGCTGAATTAACGGCTAGGGGCTCGGTGTTGTGTCTGCTTTATACATAAATTAGTGTAATTAGTATTTAAACGTAGCTCTGAACGGGTAGTACGAGGCATTTCTAAATAATGCTATGAATTATATTATAAATATAGCAATATGAATATAACATGAAGGGTAATATGTTTTAGATGACGAAAATGACGATGCAGCATACCCATTAGAAGATGACGAAGTTGATGACTAACTAAATAATACTTGTAACAGAACTCAGCTTGACAAATTACATGTGAGTTGTTTGATAACATAATAGGTTGTATATTTTACAAATTATCTTAAACATAACAGTTGTGAATGTTGTATTAAAAAGATGTATTGCATAATGTTGTGTTGTATGAAGTTGTATTAAAGATGTATTACTACTGACCCGCTTGTTGGCTCACACCATGTAGCTTTTTTTTTTATATTTCTCTATACTATGGTAGGCTGTAACATATATTAATTTTACGACTGAAAGAAAGAAACAACAGATGTGACATCTTAAATCAGCCTGGTACACAAAATCCGGCCACCTTGGACTGCAAAACTGAACACTTAGTATCTACTATTATCAAAATTAGTTTGGGTTGAATTGTCATAAATTTTTCCCAAATTTGGGTAGGTTAGGCAAACATTTTCCGGCCGGTTTCGAATGCCAGACAAGATTATTTTTGTTTAGAAAGTAAAAGATAGTAAAATTACTCATTAAAGGAAAGTATATTTTTTCTGATAAGCTTCACCTAAATATTACAAATTTGACTTCTTAAATAGGTCTGTCACCCCAAATCCGGCTGCTTTGGACTGCCAGACCGAAATATTCATGAAAGGTTTGCAGTAAGCTGCAATTTGGTGCCGAAACTAAAATTAGATCGTTTCGGTTAAATTGATGTCAATTTTTTCTAACTTTGGGTTGGTCTGGCAGCCATTTTCCGGCCGATTTCAAATGACAGACCAAACTAAATTTGTTTAGGGATAAATAATCAACGAAACAAGCTATGAATCAAAAGTAGATCTTTCCGGTTAAATTAAAGTCAATTTTTGATTAATTTGAATGGCTGCCATTTTTAAGTCCGGCCACTTTGGACTGCCAGACCAACATATTTTCATTTCTCACTGGCGAAACTATAAAATAGGATATTTAACTGAATTAGATCTTTTCGGTTAAATCAAACGGGAGCTAGCTCTTGGACTATAAGAGTTTATCCCACACGGGGAAACCACACTAAAAATAATTAAAACATCCGTCCGGAGATTCAAACCTCGACCTCCCCATCACCAACAAATGATTGTTGCGAGACTGATCCCATAAGCACCAGTTTGGATGTTACATCCTGATCCATGATGATTGTTATGGTATTAGATATATTTGAAAGATCACACCTAGACAAGGGGAATCGAACTTAAGGGTCGTTTATCAACCAAATATATAATTATAATTTCCCCATGTCCTAGTACAGGGTGTCTACCGAGCTATGTACACCATATTTCATAACTTTTTCATGACCGAAACATGCCAAAAGAAGTTATTAAGAGTCGGCGGGAGATAAATTGTCCGTATTGAAACACAGGTTAATCTGAAGGAAAGAATATTTCAAAAACTATAATACCAATTCACTAATGGTTTTTTATTTCTCTTCTTCTATATTTATAGAAATTAACATTAACGAGAAAAAATAAAAATACTTATTGCTAGCCATCAATTAAAATTCAAATAATAAGTTTAAAGCTAAATGTTGAAATAAATAAAAAAATCCAAACAATTGATATTAAAAAAATTGTTATTTAAAAAAAATTAATAAGATTTTTAAAATTATATATTTTTTACTTTTTCCACAAAAAAACTTCTTTCCAGGCCCAACATAAAAAATGACTATCCGGCTATTTGGTTACATGTAGTTCAGCGGTTCTCTCCCAGGGCAACACTAACGTAAGGGTTCACCCACCACACAGTAATTCTCTCTGTCTCTCTTTGAGTAACTTTCTTATTAAAAACATACAACAGGTGCAGAAACTTTGGCAATGATTGGAAGGGGGATAAGGGAATGCCGCGGTCAACTTATATTCCTATTTACAATGATAGCCTTTTACTTACAGCTCTTTGAGTATAAATACCCGCCTCGGTGGCCGCACGGTCTAATGTGCTAGTCTCGTGTTAAACTAGACTGCCGAGGACGGGAGATCGGGGTACCTACGATCCCGGTCGGGTGCACTGTGGGTGGTTTTTCCTAAATAAGAAAATATGACTTTTTTTAATTGAAAAATGCTCTTCTTGTTGATAAATCATTATTTTAATCCTGTTATAAATACAGTCAACTCTCGATATCTTGCATTTAGGATTATTCGGAATGAATAGAAGAAGAAATTACTGTTTTTTTGGCTTATGGACACCAATCACCGTTAGGAATAAGAATAGAGAGAATTGAGAGGAATGACCAATTCTGGAACAAAGAAATGTTTTCAAGATTAGAAAGATTCTAAAAACATTGCCTAATACCGAAACTGGTCGATCCAAGATTTTCAAGATCCATGCCAATCAGGAACCCTGATTATATTGTGGAAGCGTAGAAGAAAATATTAGAAACTAAAATTATGGCCGCACCATCTAAGAACATTTAGATATATATTTTATCATTGATAATGATCCACAACTATCATAGTTTTAGGAAGGTGCGTGTTTGTTTACTGTCGATCATTTTCGGCTGCTTTCGCCTCAGGACCTGCAATTGCTGACGAGCAGTTCCGTGTTATTAGAAGTTGATTAAAAAGAAAGCTAAAGCAAGGCAATGTGCTATCTATTTATAGTAATTGGATTTAGAGGAGTGTTAGTTTATCAGTTAATCATTTAATTAATATGTCTGCAAGTGTGCTTAAATTTATGAAACCTTTTAAAAAATACTGCTTTTTATCGATTAATATTCCTCTTGTTTCTGACAAGTAAATGATTATTTTAATTCTGTTTTTATAAAAATATTAATATAGGTATGATTTTTTCAGCAAATTACCAGAGCTATTATAATAAGACCTGATTGTATATTTATATCAGTTTTATAATAATAATGTATTATGTGACAGTACTTGGATTTTAGGACACACAATCAGGGAACGGGACTTTCTCTCGTGATTACATTTGAATTTTGTTAAATAATGATAAAGGTATTTTGATTGTATGCTATCTAAATGAAATCAGAGAAACTTGGAGAAAGAGTAGCTTTTGGCTCTGATACCACACAGCCCAAAATTAACTATTCATGCTTATCAGGATAAATTAGATCGTCTTGACCAAAACTATGTCGAAGTTCCTTTAATAAATTGTAATGAAAGATTACCAAAAAAAAAAATGAAGACTTATGGAAACCATGAATAAGGTCGATTTAATTAATATTTATTTTTTAATTTATTTTATATTGATTTGATTTGTTTTAGTTATATTTTATTTTTGTTGTACCTCTGAGTGTAAAAAGGTTAAGCATATAAATAAGTTTATTATCATACGATATTAATGTTTGTGACCTCCTAGTTATTTTATTAATATTATTTCTTTGTCACCTTGATTCACCTGTTCGGGTTGTACTCATAATGTCATAATTACGCTAATGTGTTAAGGATGAGGTAAGTTGTAATTTAGAGAAAGTGTACCCACCTTTGTGTGGAAGTTGAGTGGAAAATAATTTAGGATAAACCATAATCAGTACACTCAACCAGGATTTAAACCCCAATCTTCCCATCATCAGCAGGCCAATTTATTGAGAAAGGGACGCTAAGGACTTTAAAGCATTCGACTACAGATTTGTGGATTTTTTTAGCACCACGTCTTACTACCTGTTCAGGTTATATGTCAATGTACTAATTACGCTAATGGGTTAGGGATGAGGTAGGTGTAATTTATAGGAAGTGCACCCGTATTTGTGTGGAGAGAGAGTGGGAAGCCATTTAGGAAAAACCACCCTCAGTGCACCCGAGGGAGATTGAACTCCAATCTCCCAGTCCTCGGCATTATAGTCTAATACGAGACAGCGCGTTAGACCGTGCGGCCACCGAGGTTTGGTATGTGGATTATTCAAAGTTGGAATCGTTGTTTTACGATATTGGGGTTGTGACTATACACTTAGCTGCTTCATATCATGCCAATGTTAAAAAATTGTTTATTTGTTTTTTTCGCTACATCTTACTACTCGACGGGGCTACTCGCAAATTTATATTTTGGTGTGGATGCATGAAAGGTAAGATTCTTGAGGACGTGTACCCGCATTTGAATTGAGAAAACTTGTGGAATAATTTGAACTAAAGTAAGAGAACCGTATGCACACCCAACAGGAACTCAAGCCCCGACCTCTTGTCACCATAAAACTAGGATAGACGAAACTATCGCCTTTTCCCACGTGCTCACCTGTGTGGGTAGTGTGTATAAACTACACACATAATTAAAAAGTACTCTACTACATAGTTAAATATATTATATCTATATACATAATTATATAAATAAAACACCTCGGTGGGCACGCGAAATTAATGCCCAGTTCATAATTATGTTTTTCCAGGGATAGACAATCTTGGCAGAGGAACTGAGGACATATTTCCAAAAATGTTTCTCCCTCTCCCTTCATACAAATGCGGGTACATTTCTCATTAATCTACCATCTTAATTCTTATCCTACTACCGTGGTTATAACCTGTATTGATCGGACCGGTAATAATAAGCATAGTGTATATATATATATAATCACACATGTTTTTTTCAAAAGCAACAATCACCAAGAATATTAATACATATTAATTATAGTTTTATATGACTATTACTATAGCATTGGCTAATTATACTCTTTATTGTTTTATTGTAACTGTTTTATTCAGGGTTTCACTAATCATTCGAATTACCATATTATATATTAATTATTCTAACTTGAAGTTAGGAATTTAGAGGAAATGTACATGCATTTGCGTGAAGGCAAAGCTGCAAACCATTTTGTAAAACACTCCCGTATTCTGTAGTTTTTTTTAAGCAACGCGTCTTATTACCTGTTCGGGTTATACTCCTCTACGCTAATGGGTAAGGGATGAGATAGGTGTAATTTGAGGAAGTGCACCGACTGGGATTGAGCCCCGATCTCTCCGTACTTGGCAGTCATGTCTAACACAAGAGTAGAACTGGACCATGGGGACTGCAGCCACACACACATACCTCAAGTTTGTTACTGTTGGTTTTGTTTTGCAGTTCCACGAAATAATCCTTTGCAAGCCATTTTCTTTCACTAATGATTTCTCGTCGGTTGCTTTGAACAAGAAATTCCCGATTATTTCTCCTTCAACGAGAAAAAAATCCAAATGTAAGAAATAACTACTAACGCTCTAAAATACTGTGACAGAATTGATAACTAAAATGTTGTTTTGAAATCAACTCCCACTGAATCCTAACTTCCCCTCAAGCTGAGAGTTTCATTTCTAATACTTTCTCATCATCGGAGAAAAGTTTGAACAAAATATAATAAACATATTTTCAACCAAATAATCAACTAATTCATGACCTGAAAGATAATTTCATGACCAAAATTCCATTTAATGACTGGTAGACGCGTACTAATAGTAACCGTTAGAGTTATACGCGTACTTTAATTACGCTGATCAAATAAGTGTGAGTAAGGCCAAGTTTTAGAGGAAATGTACCCGCATTTACTTGGAAAAATGGGGGGAAACCATTTATGAAAAAAACACCCTCAGCACGCCAGATCGAGTTTAGAAGCCCGGTATTTCCACCACCGTCAGTCCAATATAACACGATAGTGACGCGTAAGACTACACGACCATCGATGTAGGTTTAAATAATATTAAATGTAGCCCTTGAGCAACTGTCCTTCATACTTAAACACAAATATATTTTGTTGCGGCCAACATTTATAACATTTTATTAAATTATTACTGTTATTTTATATGCATTGATTATATCTATCAAACGGCACCACTGCAGATCACATGACTTGACGTATCAATATATGAAAATAGATCTAGTAACTTTAATAGCTGTGAAATAAGACACTTACTAGGTAAACTGTACTATATCTGGCACAAAGAAAGAAGACGAGGGAGTTGAATTGGTCAGCATTTGCCTGGAAAGAGGGTATGAAAATCACCTTATTTGGGTCAGAACGAGTAACACCTTTCAAAGAGAACCAAACACAGAGTGCTATCTTCTCGACAGCCACTAAGTGGGGAAAACAGGGCCTATAACTCCTGGTTAACCCATGTAAAATAAAGTTTTTGGGCCATAAATTCTTGTTCGTGGAACATTACTGAGTTTTATGAGAACCAAAGAAGTTTTGGTAGAAATGTCAGTCCGGAAATTTAATTCACTCCCCTCAAGAGAAGAAAACATGGAGTGCGGATGTTTTATGCAATATTTATGACACAGTAAACTTATATTTATTTGTTTTGTTATTATTATTTTTTAGAAAGTGATATTTGTCTATTTTACGTGACTTAGATTTTATTTATATGTTCTCACGTTCGGTCCAGGGTATGTTTAATAGTTACATAACTATCAATCTATTATAACTATTACAAATTATTCTTGCTTACTATCCCATTTCTGTCATTATTAGAGTAGTTAACATATAAAATAATATATCATAATTAATGTAATGCATTTTTATATTAAACATTTAATATATATATATTTGAGGTACACAGTAATTATTGTAATTGCTAGTAATTCAGCTTTTATCACACAAATAGCTGTATTACATGTCTAGTGCAGTCAATATTTTAAAAATGCTCTCCTGTATTTGAGAATTACATATATAAATGAAATGTAAGTTAGTAATTACATCTAGTTCCCGGGTTAACACTTTAAATGTGTATTTAATGTCCCTGAATTGTATAGTAATACAGGCTACATCACATAGCTGAATGAAATGTAGTATAACATAGAGGCGGTGGTTTAAATGGGTATTTAGTGTCCCCTGTATTTGATAGTGACACATCCCGCATTACACACATGACGAATGAAATACTGTCATACATTTAGATTACGGTGTCGACATTTATGAATATAGTGTACACTTTCAGATCTAGTTTTTTTTTTAAGGAGACAAATAATTTCGAAAGTTACTATACAACAACTATTTGTTCTATAAATTTGTCGCAACATCTAACATACAGTCATTCGGAAAGTATAACTTACTTAGACACGTAGATGAGTGTGTTTCCTGTCAACCATATCTAGATGTGTTAATTCATACTCTGTCACCACTAAAATTGTTACTTTTTCAAATAGTCTGTTAAAGCGGTAAAATGAAAATTTACAACCTGGTGACTTTACACATTATTGAAATGAAGACAGCACGGTATTGCGATTTTTGTATATGCGTGTGTATTAAATAAGCTACTGTTCTAGGGATGAGGAAATGTATCTACATCGGCGTGGAGGGAGCGTGGTAAACAATTGAGGAAAAAACTCCCTCAGTACAACCAGCCGAGATTCGAACCCCGGCCTTTCCATCATCAGGAAACCAGACTATGCTCGACATTTATATCACGTGCCCTAATCAATATAATGTGTTAAGATAATATATTCTGTAGGTTAAAGAATACCCCCTACCTCCTTGATTCATTGCAAACACCAAAACAAATAATTATATTAGAGTGTGAGTGTGTTGGGTGCTGGTTACTGGTGATCTAGGGTGTTTAGTATAAATTACCATGAGAGTGAGGGTGAAGTTTGATCAAATTCACAAGCATCCACCTTGGAGAAAACCCCAGGACAGCCATGGGGAGTTAACTATCAGCCACTTCGGTGGCCGCATGGTCTAAAGATACTCTACAATATACTAGATCCCCGATGACGGGGAGATAGTGGTTTGATATCGGTCGGGTATACTAAGGGTGGTTTACCCTAAATTGTCAACCACTCTCTCTATCTCTCTCTATCCACGCAAATTTTGGTACATTTCCTCTAAATCATATCTTCCTCCCTTCCTCATCCTTAACCAACTAGTGTAATTATTATATAAGCGTATAAGCTGAATGGGTAGTAGGTCACGGTGATAAAAAAAACCTATCCTCCGATGACTCGACCAAGATTCAAACGCGAGGTCCCCCACGGCTACACATGGGAGTGTAACAATTTAGATGGTGGTAACATTGGTAGCAATATGAACCAATGTTTCAAGTAGCCATGGCACACAGCATCAGAAAATACAAATAAACTGGTTAATATATTTTTTCATACAATTATTTAAGTTGCTTAACCTAAAACCTCAATAAGAAGAAGAAGAAGAAGAGAATCAGTCCAAGTGCATAGCTAAGAAGGAAACCGACGCCTCCAAATAATGCGATGCCCATCCCATAACGGACGTCGCCGAAGCCACGATGATTCTCCCCTGCATGATGGAACCACCTTGCCAGGGAACGTGGGTCGAACCCAACCACCGAAGAAAGGAGGACGTCACCTTTGAGGTGGCCAACGTAACGCATAAACGTCGCAACAATCCGCTTATTGGCAACGTCCATGAGGAGAGCGAGGGTCGTATTGTGACGGCGTCAAGCGAGGAGGTAGATAACGAGTATCCCACGCCATGGATGTCAGCAGCGTCACCCAACGGACCTCGGAGAGGGATGGCGGCGATTTTACGCGTAAACAGCAGGAAAGGATCCCAGAAAACTTTATCAAGGCTGACAAATCCTCTCTCCGGACTTCGAGAAAGGTGGACCACAGCAAGAACACGGCTAAAGATAAGGGCAGAGGGCAGGGCCCAGAAGCAACTCTGAACAAGTGCTAGAAACAAGCTAAGGAAATGACTAAACCATATTAAAGAAAAGTTGACAGCAAATATAGTTATTTTACTTGTCATACAAACCGATGCAATATATTATAGGACCATGGTAAATTGATATCGCTGTTTTCATCAAATCTAATAGAATTTTTTCATAAATAATTTTGTATCTAAGAATTATTACGTCACGTGAATATTTTGTGAAAAAGCACATCGAAGCATCAAACTTGTAATTTAATTCTCGTTTACATTTTTAACACGATTTAGTCGTACTTACATTACAGACTAGAACTTAGAAATATAAACATAAGTCTTGCGTGCTCAAAACGAACGACCCCAATCTCCAGTCTCTAAAATAAACCAAATTAAAAGCACGTTAAAAATAAAATACACGGGGTAAAAAGTAATATAGTTTGTCCTTCTTTATGAAAGAAATGAAAATGACACACGCAATGAAGTTTATGAAATTTTAAGTATGTGTATATAATGGAGACAAAAGAAAACCTCGTGTTACAAAAATTGCATTACAAGGAGAAACCTCACAATGTTGAGGGAATAAAGGTGAAGTCAGGGATGAATGAGATTAGGACTTGTTGGACCATAGCTGGTACTGTTGTTGTAGGTAGCGATGATGATTATACTTTACGTGTTTCAATGGCATTTCTATATAACATTATGTGTGTTATAACGGATCAGCAAAGTTGACCACGTGGTTAGCGTGTGCCCATTCAAGGTTGGCTTAGCCTAGGTCACATTCGATCATACTGAGCAGTGTGTTAAGAATCATATCAACAGCCCAAATAAACTAAGATACTAATTCTATAAGAGTTTTGAAATACCTGAATTATGGCTGAGTTATAGCTACTTCAGACATGGCTGAAATTTTTTAGGAAGGTTGCTTTAGACTATTAACTCAGAGAGGCTTTGATTAAAAACCTGAGCGGATCAAACCTTATTTATCACTTGGTAGGTGTCGTAGGAATGATTTGGAATTGTAGATAGCTGATTTAGCAAATTTTGATAGCCTTAATTAAGTTTCTTTTAAATTAGGGCTAAAAATAAACAAAAATAAACCCCCTTTTTATTTTTGAAAGCAATATCTTCAAGAATATATTTTAAATACAAACGTCAATACATACGTCAGCTGTGTTTGTTTGTGGTTTTATTTACCGTCCTTGCTGCGTGACTGATTGGATGTATACAAGCAGCGTGTAGTTACATCCTGTCTTTCTTGCTCATGGATACAAATAGTTTGTAGTTACTTCATGTCATCCTTATCCATGTCTGATTACAAGTAGCTTGAAGTTATATTCTGTCTTTCTCTCTGCATGGAAGGATACAAGTATCCTGTAGTTACATCCTATCCTCCTTGCTTCATGGATGGATACAAGTAGTTTATAATTACATTATATCCTACTTGTTCTATGACTGAACGGATGGATTTAATAAGTAGCCCGTGGTTTCACCTTGTTCTCCTTGTTCCATAGCTAAGCAGGGGATGTATTGAGTCGTTTGTGGTTTCATTTGTCCTCCTTGTTCTATGGATAAGCGGTGGATCTAATAAGTCACTCGTGATTTGTCTTATCCGCTTTGTTCCATGAGATGGATATAATAACTCACTTGTGTTCATCTTGTTTCCTATTCTATGGATAAGTGGGGGATCTAATAAGTAATCATGATTTCATCTTGTCCTCAATGTTCTATGGGTTGGATATAATAAGTCACTCGGGATTTAGTCTTGCCCTCCATGTTCTATGGGATGGATATAATAAGTCACTAGTGATTTTGTCTTGTCTCCATGCTCCATGAGATGGATATAATAAGTCAATAGTGATTTCATCTTGCCCTCCTTGTTCCATGAGATGGATATGATAAGTCATCGTGATTTCATCTTGTCCTCCATGTTCTATGGGATGGATTTAATAATTCACTTATGGTTTCATATTGTCCTCCTTGTTCCATGGCTAAGTGGATGGATATAATAAGTCGCTTGTGGTTTTAACCTGCGCGGAAAAGAGCCGCATGTGTCAGCACAGGGGTGGAGATCATAGCACCTGAAGCAAAGGGAGGCTGATTTTAAAGGGGGTGGTTTTTTATAAATGCGAGAGTAGGATCACCTCGTGCATACAGATGAGAATATAATGCATGTGTGGACCAGAAAAAGGGGGGAGGACGCCCTGTGGTGAAGTGATGTGTGTGTGTGTTTTTGCACCGGACAGAGACTAGAGGCTCAAGTAATTCTCATACGTGGACCTCAGGGGTAGGGCGCACTCTTTCAATAAGAGCGTTACATCTGCCAGCCCAACATGCGTTGTTCAGTGTATCTACAATATTTATTTTTACTACTATTATTACTACCATCTAGGGTCACGTGGACAGAGGTTTCATTATCGTCACATCTGGCTGTCGGTGATAGAGAGGTTGGAGCTCGAATCCCATTTGGATGTGCTGGTTTTTTTATTTTATAAATGGTTTCCCACACACAATCTCTTAATATTTCTCTCTTCCACTCGACGCAAATGAGGATACATTTATCCTATATTCTACACTATCCATCCACATTCCATTAGTTGCTGATAGCATGAATGTGTGGTGAGATGGAGCTTAATTCAAGCTGGGGCAATTGCCCCGAGCCTCACATTCCAGGGAGCCACATTTCCCCAAAAAATTATTAAATTATATTACAGTTATTATTCTAAATTTCGTATCAAATAGTGTACAAATAATTAACAGCAACAAGTATTCGCTTAGTGATGGAATTCCACTCAAGATTCCTGAAAACCCCAACTTTATGTAATTTAAGATTTACGTTATTCGAGTAATGTGCTGCAGTACAATAGAATACGCCAACACTGTGCTACCAATGTCGGTCTACAGACAACTTACATTGCAATGGTACAAAGAGGAATGCAATTTTTACTGTCTCGCTATCTTACAGGTAGAGAAAGTATTGTGATCGTCAAAAAATCAAACTCGAGATTTTGATGAATTTTGACGTTTCGTGACTCCCTGAATAAGAAAAAGTGATTTTTGAATTTCCGTCTGTCTGTCTGTCTGTCTGTACCTCCGACTAGAACCTAAACCATTTTACCGATCAGGCTAAAACTTGGTATCTAGGGTTTTCATAGAGTTGCCCTGAGGGTTTTTGTAATTCGATATCTACCCCTAAAATTAAGGGAAGTTTACTGAAGGGCAAAAAGAGAAAAAGTCGATTTTCTAAAAATCGGCTTTAACGATTTTGATTAAATTTCATTTCTAAACATTTATAAATATTCCAAACAAAATGGCTACTCTCAATATTTCGGCAAAATGACTTTAAGGGCTCCAGTCTGATGCGTAAATTCTCATTTTTTTATCATATCTTCGAAACTATTTGAGATATGAAATTACTTATCATTAAAAATATGTAGATATATTTATAATACAAATATTTTATCTGAAACATATTTGTATAAAATAAATAACTTTCAAGCTATACGCAAATATATATATATATATTTTAACTTTTCGAATATTAAAGGTTAAGTATAGCGACCGTAAAAAAAAATCTAACTTTAAATGTTGATGGATGTCGACGTCTCATGACCCCCCGAACCCTTAATAATGGTCTTTGCAATGCCGTCTGTCTGTGTGTCTGTTAAAACTTAAAATTAAGAGTAGTTTTATAAAGGGCGAAAAGAGAAAAAATCGATTTTCTCAAAAAAATTAAAATTCGTATCTAGGCGTTGATTAAGATTATAAATAAACTGGATATTTTCATTTTCCCATGAAAATGATTTTTAGGGTACTTTACAGAAGCTGAAATGTCCGTATCTCCACAACTATTTGAGATACTAAATAACTTATCATTGCAAAATTGTAGTACTACTTTTATATGAAATACATTTTTATAAATCCAACAGTTTCTGAGATATTGGCAAATATATTAATACAATTTTGTGAGCTTTAGTTGTAAGGATAAACTACTTAGGTTTTAACGCAATAATTCTCCAATGCTATAGAGTAATTAAATATAAGTAAGTATCTCAAAAAGTTTATGTTATTTTTCCTTAAAACTCTTAGGAGAAATGTTTGTACAGCAATGATCTATCTCCATTTTAGACTCAATATTCAATATTTACATTTTTTATTGGTCAAAATTTATAAATGAGGAATTTAATATCAATGCACTGACCTGAAGACCTTATAAAATGTCGATCGGAAGTTGAAATTTTAATACGAAGTGTTGACCCTTGTGGACCCAATATTAATATTTTTTATTGGTCCAAAGATACAAATGAGGACATTAATTCTTTAAAAATAAAAATATAAAATTTAAAGCCGGGACTCAAAAAGTATTTTACATAAGTATAGTGCTTGGGTTTGCTAGTGTATACTATTTAGTTTCACATACATTACAAGCTATGAGTAAATATCTCCATTTTTTAACAGTAGATTGAGAAAGTCCGTGCGGGGTTCCATACCATTTATTTTAGCTTAATTCGATTGATTGTTTGCATTTAATAAAGTACAGTCATTTAATGGGTTGATCAATCTGCCATAAAACATTATAAATTATTAAGTAACATAAGTACAGATTACATATCAATATATTATAACGGCTTAGTGTTAAAATTTAGAAAATGCTGTGCAAAAGGGGGGGAGGGGCTCACATTGTTTTGCCCCAGCCTGCCCTGGGCAACGTTCACTGACTGGCTAAAAGACTCTAGGTTGACTTTGGTAGGAAGAACAATAACCGGTGGTTACTAAAGCTAACCCGCCTCGGTGGCGTAGTTGATTAACGCGCTAGTCGTGTTGAGCTCGACTGCCGAGGACGGGGAGGTCGAGGTTCGAATCTCGGTCGGATGAACTGGGGGTGGGTTTTCCTAAATGGTTTTCCACTCTCCCTCCACGCAAATGCGGGTTCACTTCCTCTAAATTCAACCTTCCCAATTCCTAATCCATTAGCGTGATTAGTACTTAAGCGTATAACCCGAAAGGGTAGTAAGACGCGTTGCTAAATAATGATAAATAATAATACTAAAGTTACGAAAACAATTTTAATATATTCATACATCAAGTCATGTTATCTACAGCTGACATTTTCGATAGCTATTATCAATATCTATAGAATAACACAAACAATATAGTAAACTGTCATCAATTTTGGCCGAATTTTCTAAATTGTTCTTCCAACCAAAATCAGAATGTACATACACGGCGAACAAACTAGACACTGCATCTTTCACGATCAAATATAAACAAAGAAGGGAAATTTATAATCATGCACATGTTTGACCATCCAACTGAAGTAAATGTCCCCTTGTGTAATTAAATGCTTTACATTTATATTATTAATAATTAATAATAATATTAATAATGTTCATAATATGATATCTAGATGAAGTAATTCCCACTAATAAGCATAATAATAGCTTTGGCTATAAATTCTTAATATGCAATCCCGTACAATTTAATAATTGTACAAATGGAAGTAAAAAGCCAACTACCGAGTCGCAGATGGCTGCGTTATCCGATGGCTCGTGATATTAATATAATCACATATTTGTAGCCGACGATTTCCGCTAAGTCCATCATAGACTCTGCTTTAAAATATGAGTGAAGAATGACCCTGGACACGGGACGAATACTGGATAGCTCAGTGGTTAGAGCATTGGCGTACTAAATCAAAGGTCCCGGGTTCAATTCCCGTGTCCAGGTGTTATTTTTCAATTTTCAGAATTTATACTATTGATAGACTTGAGATAAAAATAAAATTTACTAATAAATAAATTTGTTTATTCGAGTTTTGTTGTTAAACTTTATATAGCCGACTATAAAATATTACGTTACTTATTTCATTATATTTTAATTTTTAACATAAGCTGAAATTAAGTTACATTTACATTTACATTTAACATCTCAAAAACCAATACTTGTTCAAATTATAAACCAAGTAGACTATTCAAATTTGATTAAATACATGAATCAAAAATTGTATAAGAAATTTTTATATGATACGATTTGTATTTTCAAACCCAGCCTTATTCACACATTTGTTGTGACTTGTGTCGTTAATGGCCGTAGTAGAATTGGTTGTCATTTCCTCCGTTTCAGTGTAATACTAAAACACATTTTGGAAGGCATCAAGAGAAATTTAATTATAGTTTATGAATTTATCTGCTACGCGTAAGTAATTTAAAATCACCCATAAAGATTTATTATAGTGCATCATAACCTTCCCCAATACCTCATCAAATCATTTTCTTTTTAATTAACGACGCGAGAGGAGCATCAGTTTTTGAAAAATAAGGCATGCCGCATAAAGGAGTTTTATGGCACATCATAATAATAAAAAAAATGAATGGTTTGACGCGACCACATTATTCGATAAGCGTCGTCCCCGATTCCCCCCAACCCAAATGAAATAGAGTATTTTGTTTGCTTTGGGAGATTGACCCTTTTTCCATTGGCAATGCTCGCTTCATATGTATTAATTTACGATGAAATTTCAGCTCCAGATCTGCTAAAGTACATCACAGACGAGATTGTATGTATTTGATGGCCTTTCAACTTTTCATAAAACAAACACACTTCAATAATCTAATTAATCTCCTGGTAAATGGTTTTGAAAATAATGTCAAATGATTGGTAGAATGTTTTTAGCTAATTCGTTTTAAGGCTAAAAGTTGGCTTATTCATCGGCTTCTGTAGCGAGTTACATGATTAAAATGTACTGGTAAATATGTAGCGTTGCGCGCAGGCAGTGTTAGGTTCAGATGCCAGGCCCGTGGTGTGATTTTACTCCTAACTGGAGTAGGATTGATTTTTTCACTGTCCTCTTTTCCTTGATAACCAACTTGCATCAACCACTCTACTCATCGAAATAAAATATAAAAATATAATAGTTCTTAAACTTTTAATACACCTCACGAATTGTGGAAGACTTATAGAAGATGTAAAAATGTTAATACTTAATTTTTTTTAAAATCTGTTTGCTCCCCAAAAAAGTGTTTGGCGAGAATGAGTGATTGCGCTGTTATCTCCTGACCGACTTGAGACGAGGAAGTAAAGTTGGATTATTCTATATCCCGAGTTAAAAAATGTCAGAATCATTTAATCTGACTTACCAGTGACAGGGAGCAGTGGAGGATTAAAAGACCTTGGGCCCCTAGGCCCAATTTGCTCTGCGCCCCCCTTCCCCCCCCCTCCCCCCAAAAAAAACACCCACCAACTAACAACTAGGCATTCACACTGGTCTACTATAACATACATGGATATTGCAATAGCAATTTATGTTTTGAGGATAGCTTTTGTTCTATTTGAATGAAGTTTTTTTAATATTATGAACTGAAATCAAAACACATAATTAATTGGTTAATTAAGCTTAGAAAAACATGAAAATTTCCTTTGAAACATAGTTTTTGGATGGAAGAAAATAATCGGGGTTTTAAAAATATTTTATTCAAACTCAATACATTAGTACTATGATATCATATTATAATCAATAAAGAAATAAAAATACATAGCAGTAGTTTTTTATTAAGTTAGGAAAAACTATTGACTTTGTAATTTGAAGTTGATGCCCCTTCCCCCATCTTGCTTACGTAAGATTTGTCAACTTTAAAAATCCATGCAATTTATAAATATTTGGTGATTATTAACATAAAGGTGTAAATAATTAATATCACGAAATAATTGACAATTAACACTGGTATACAATTAATGTACTAGCACCGCGTCTTCCTACCTGTTAAAAGATTAATAAAAAAAATAGATAGTTAGTAATAATTATTGTGCTGAACGTCCTAATTAGAAATCTTTAACTTAAGCTTCTATAATAATTATTGAATATTTGTGAAAACCTTTCCCCAAACCCCTTTCCCCTTTAAAATCATAACAGTGACTTTTTTTACTCTCCATCTTACTACCCTTCCAGGAAAAATGTATTTAATTACACTTATAAAGTAGGAATAAGGAAGTTAGAATTTAGTGGAAATGTGCCCAGCTTTTTGCTGAGAGAGAGCTGGAAACCATATAGAAAAAAAACCTCAGCACACCTAACCGGGATTCGATCCTTATCATGAGCTAACTAGAGAGGGCGCAGGCTTAGGGCCAGTTTCATAGTCAAACTTAGCATGCCTAAAGTGCGAGTCGATACTAAATACAGGACGACACCTACCTATACCTCAGTTTTAGCTTATGTGGTGCTGACTGACAGCTCACAGCTGACTTCTGACGGCTTTAAAAAGCTACCAGACCAAATTATGTATCCCTATTCCGAACCATATGCTCTGCAAAAAACATGTCTTTAGCAGTTGTCACTTCTGACAGTCAAAATTTAGCTATATACCTAAATGTTGAATGTCAGAAGTCAGCTGTGAACTGTCAGTCAGCACCACATAAGCTAAAACTGAGGTATAGACCAAAATGGAATGGGCCAGTTTCGCATATGAAACTGGCCCATTCCATTCAATTTCAGGTAGGTGACGTCTTGTATTTAGTATAGCGCCGCACTTGAGACGTACTAAATCTGACTATGAAACTGGACCTTAGTCTCCCAATCAAATGTAGGTTTGAATAACTTGGTAGCTAGAACAAAATCCAGAGGTGGAAGAGGGACTTGCAGTCAACCATACGACGGTAAAGATCACAAATAATTCAACCCTGGAAATAGGGAGGGGAGTGAAGTCAATAAGCAAGGTAAATGGATCGTGAGCGGTCAAAACGGCCGGCCGGAAGAGAGAGTGATTCTGATTGCTGACGGTCGCTTTGTGCAGATCATAACGGCCGCTAATGAGACGCCGTTATTAGGTTTGTACGTGTACCATGGACGTGTGTGTGTGTGTGTGTGTGTGTGTGTGTGTGTGTGTGTGTGTGTGTGTGTGTGTGTGTGTGTCGGGGGTGGTATGATCGAGAGAAACGGGATTTGCACCAACCTATTCACCCGAGATGCGCATACTTCTTCATCCTAGCTAATGAGTTGGATATGAGGAAGATTGAATTTAGATTAAGTGCACACAAATTTTCGTGGAGGGAGAGTGGAAAATCATTTAGGAAAAACCACCTTCAGTAAACTCGACCAGGATTCGAACCCCGATCATCCTGTCATCGGTGAACTAGTCTATTGCGAGAGTGATGCCTTAAATCGTGTGGCCATCATAGCAGGTCGGAAAAAGGTTATGCATTTATGTTAACATCAGCGCTTGAGCTTCATTTTAAACTGTTGTTCTATGAAACGGATTCCAACACTAACATTGCAAACGTTCAGAAATCCCCGTGTTATTCAAGAAGTAGTTTATATTTTTTAAATGTGGTTCACACCAAAATAGAAGTGAAAGTTATCAAGACCTACCTTACATTTAAAAAAATGTTGTTTTAATTTAATAATTAAAATGTGAAACTATCTCAATTTTAACAACGATTCATGAAGAATGTTCTAGTTTTGTGGAAAGTAAATGGTATGGAACATAGATCCAGCATTGCTCACAACTATCTACGAGGAAACAACAGAAGATAAAATAATCGAGTATTGATTTAGTGGTTTTGAAGCTTCCAGAAATATTATTCTCATACGAAATAACACGGTGTAAAGATATTCATCTAAGAGTAGGTGGCACCCTTACTGAATAAAATGTTCACGTATGACCCATTAGACAACCTATTTATATATATCTTACAGGCAAAGCTCGATGTATCTAGGTAAAGCCTGATTTATCTTGGTATTTCGGGATGTGCCCGAGAAAATCGATATTTGTCCGGGCAAATTGCGATCTGACCTATTTTGGCTTTTGCCCGTAGCATATATTAATATTTCTCACCTATCAGAGCCGGCCTCACACCTCACAGGCATTGTCAACCAGCCGGTCGGTCTGCATATCATTCATCAAAGCGACAATATTAAGATTACATTTGTTTGATTACATCTCAAATAAGACAAATGGCGATCGCATATGTTGCAAGGCATAATTGCGTTAAAATCAGATTAAATAGTGTTTATTTAGAAACTTTGGACGTCCTTATATTTCTGATTGCTCAAGTTTTCCAGACCACAAGATGTGCATTTTTCCAGTATTTTAGATATTTGACCAAAGAAAAAAGTTATTTTTACTGTTCTCTATCAAATTATTGACATAAGTGTTACTAAAGACAAATAATGTAAGTGCTATTTGAGGACCATATGAAAGGAGATAAACCAGGCAATGTAAAACGGGTTATGCGCTTCTACATGGTCGTGCTGAAAAGTAATGCCTTCTATTTATTTATTATCATATAAACAGACGTAGGTAAGTGTACAATCTAATTTGTGTTCAACTCTCTGGTATTTCCCACCTCACGAGGCTAAGTTTCCAACCAAGAAGTCTCAGAATTACGATCGTAAACATGGTGGAGTGTAACGCGATTATGTCAGTGCGGATGAAACAACGTGCAGTGTTCGAGTACTTAACTGAAGAAAACGTTCCTCCGATTGACAATAATCTGAGAATGACGGTTGTTTTATAAAGAGAAATGTACGGACATCAATATTGTTTGAAGATGGATTGCACGTGATCATAATGGAAAGCTAGAACGAACAACTCTCAACCTGAATGACAAATAACGTTGCAGAAGGCCACGAACCGCTACCAATGATGCTCATCGAAATCATGTGGATGAACTCATTAATCAGAATCGCCTTGATTCTTAACAAGAACTGGCGGACAAAGCCGGCACTTCACGTGAGTGGTTACAGGCAATGAATGTGGATCTGGAATATCGAAAGGTGTGCGCTTGATTGGAACCGTCAATGCCGAATGCTCACTCCTGAAATGAAACAGAAGCTGGCTGACATTAACCAACAGTTAGCGCGAGTTCAACTGCAAACATTCGACGCCTTGGTTTCTAAAAATTGGAATTTAATCTTGGATCACCCATCATACATCCCAAACTTGGCTTCGTCGGATTTTAATATTTTTCAAAAACTTAAAGAATATCTTCAATTACATAACTTTGGGTCAAACAACGAAGTAGTCAGAGGTGGAGTTGTGGTTACGTCACCAAGCTGTGAAATTTTATCGTGAAGTGTGTAATGAAACTAGAAGAACGTAGACAAACTTGTGTTGGCCGAAAAGGTGGTTATGTGGGAAAATAACTTAAAATGAGGTGAAAAGTAAAGTACTATAAAGTTAAATGTTTTGGTTTTATTCAAATACATACACCCACTTCCTTGCAAAAAATTAGGAGACATTACTTTTCAGTACATCCTAGTACTTCCTGTTTAAAAATGATGCAAAAGTATTTTAAATTCCAGTAGTTTTTTTAAATTTATCATGACTTTTCCCTGTCACATTAAGTTCCTTGACTTTTCGAAGTTTCCCATATTTTCCAGGTGCGTATCAAACCTGATTAATTATGTCCAACAAGAGCAATCTGGTCGCGGTCGCGTCATCGAGCATACTTGTGTTTTGACATATTTTAATTTTATTTTTATGTTTGAGTGTGCCTTAGTTAGAAAATGGTGAATGAGATATCCCCAGAAGAAGATGAAAATTTGATTGAACAGGTGGCAAACTTTCGATACGTCTTCTCTGGGCCCAACTCTGACATATTGACATCATTTCAGGCTAACAGGAAGTCACAAATCACAAAGAAAACACTGAAAAGTAAAGACATCTCATTGTAAAAATTCTGAAAAATGAAGAATGATCTGTGCTCCACAGAAAATGACACACGATTGGCGATAACCAGTGATTTCCAAACACTGTATCCTGTGACTACGTCTCACCACCTAAACGACTGCAGTTGCGGTCGCGTCGAGGTAGTCCTGCTTTAAGAGGACACAAACACAAGCCCACACACACAAGACACGTCATATCATATGCAGACACGGTCGTCACTTTCATTGTAAGCTTGGACTGTGTTCTTGTGGCTGGCTATCATCAAAGAAGTGTCATGATTTACACGAAGAACTCAGACATGGTTTAGCAGAGAAATACCGCATTTTATTTCTGAAAGGAAAATCTTATCCGTCTGTTTGACTAGAGCGGAGAGTAAATCAAAAAAACACAGGAGCAAGGAGGTAAAGGGAGGTCAGATTTATGAGTCGCGAATGTTGGAAATGCGCTTCACAGCATGAAAATCCAATTTCCTCGTTCTCCTTTCAGCATTCTCTGTGGTCGACCCGATACTTTCACCTTACCATCCTCTACACCCCATCCCCCACCTTACCCACGACACACTACAGCCTTTACAAGGCCGTTAAAGTGTGTCTCAGAGGCAACAGCACGTGGTTTCCACCTCGGGGAACATAGGTTCGACTCTCAACATCAGCAGTGCCACGGGCTCTAGTTTTTTATAAAAGGGTTGGTATGCAAGAATAATGCTGAGTATAGTTTGAGTATTGGTGTAGTGTTAGTGGCAAGATTTGATTGTTAAGAAAAGCGTGTGGTTAATTAACCAATAAATTACGTCAGAGCGTAAATGAAGCTTTGGCGTCATAAATATATATGTCCTATATTTGTACGTGAGCCAATATCTTATTCAACCTGAACTTCCTGTTGTTCGTATACTGGGAGATTGGTTGACTCCCAAGACTAGACTATAAATACGGTCCTTATTTCGCTTATAATTTCTGGACGCAAGCAATTCTTCCGACTCTTCATTCAACATCCCAGAGATCTAACATTATGTCGGCTTATTAATATACGAGTCTTAGTGGATTCATCCTAACTAGAAGCCAATCTACCTGAGGCACTAATTCGTCTTCCTACTTATCTGGAGATCTCAGGTTCGTTGCTTTGTAAGATATGTAAATGTAAGACTTACCCACTGGTTTTTGTTCGTTTTCTATAAGTTGTGAGCTAAAAGTTGAAACTTCTTATCAACGTTCGTGTCATTGGATTAAAACAGGCCAAGCCAATTATATACAATACATCCACAAGTAAGAGGCCATCGACAATTTATCCAGTCCCGTAGCTTAGAATATAAACCGTCCTTTCCAGAAAACTATGAACATTCGTGCATGATAAAATATTTATTTTTTATTGTACATCGCGTCTCACTACACGACTAGGCTATTCTCACATTCACACAAATGGAACAGAGATGGGAACGTACACTTTCTGTACAAGTGATTATATTAGCACATGACTTAAAAACTAACTTACAACTCTAACATACAGATTATCCAGTCACCCCCCCTCCCCCGTCCATTAAATCATTACTGTGAAAGGGGTAAAGGAAATTTCACTATAATAGGATACATTTTTCAGACATGCTAGGAATTGAACCTGGGACTCTTAAGCTTAGCAGGTAGACAAGCTACTGACTGAGATAAGGTGTTGGACTAGGAAGGTATAACTTAGAGACAATTTACTCGTATTTTCGTGTGAGAGAAGGAGGTGAAAAGTGGAAAACATTTTTTTTTTAATACACCAGGTTGGGATTCAAGTATCCCTGTCACCTGATATTCAGTATATTGCGAGAGTGACGCCTTATACCCATCAACCACCGATACTGATAATAAACGTGTTGGTGCCAAGAATGATTAAAGGCTCAATAATCAAGACAGTGTTAAGTTTCCATGGATATAAAATCGAACAACAAATTGCACAGAAACCAAATCTCGTGTAGTGAAACAGCCCGGAGTCCCCGACCAAACACAGACCCAAATTAAGAGACCATGTCTGGAATCAAAGATCACAGCTCGCTCAAGCCCGTGGCGAGCGAGACTCGCGAACGTCCGACGTTCGACCCACCGCGGGACTCCGGTCGCAACGGGCGTCGGATGTCTATCGCCGGTCCTCTCACGAGCCAGGACATCTCCCAAGCTGTCGACAGGACTAAGAAGGACACGACGGCTGCGGTCAAGCTTCATAAGAATGACACTATCGAGACAGTGACCAACATGGCGTACACTATTCAGAATGGTAGTGAAGCAACATCACTGTTGTAGTGTTTGCTTCAGATACTTAGAAGACAATCTTCATAGGAACGACCTTTTAAAACATAAACTTATTTAGTTGGTTGCGGCTCCGAAGAGCGCGGGTACCAAATTGCGCAGGTACAAAACAGCGCACGTAACCTCTTAGTCCCAATACAGCAGGTACAATACGGCGCACTAGCCTCTTAGTCCAATACAGAGCAGTACAATACAGCGCACGTAACCTCTTAGTCCAATACAGAGCAGTACAATACAGCGCACGTAACCTCTTAGTCCCAATACAGAGCAGGTACAATACAGCGCACGTAGCCTCTTAGTCCCAACATAGAGCAGGTACAATACAGCGCACGTAACCTCTTAGTCCAATACAGAGCAGTACATACAGCGCACGTAGCCTCTAGTCCAATATAGAGCAGTACAATACAGCGCACGTAACTCTTAGTCCAATACAGAGCAGTACAATACAGCGCACGTAACTCTTAGTCCCAATACAGAGCAGGTACAATACAGCGCACGTAACCTCTTAGTCCAATACAGAGCAGTACAATACAGCGCACGTAACCTCTTAGTCCCAATACAGAGCAGTACAATACAGCGCAGGGGCTCTATCCAATATAGAGCAGGTACAAACAGCGCACGTAGCCTCTTAGTCCCAATATAGAGCAGTACAATACAGCGCAGTAGCATCTAGTCCCAATACAGAGCAGTACAATACACGCACGTAGCCTCTTAGTCCCAATATAGAGCAGGTACAATACAGCGCACGTAGCCTCTTATCCAATACAGAGCAGGTACAATACAGCCACGTAGCCTCTTAGTCCCAATATAGAGCAGGTACAATACACCACGTAGCCTCTTAGTCCAATACAGAGCAGTACAATACAGCGCACGTAGCTCTTAGTCCCAATACAGAGCAGGTACAATACAGCGCACGTAGCCTCTTAGTCCCAATACATAGCAGTACAATACAGCGCACGTAGCCTCTTAGTCCCAATACAGAGCAGGTACAATACAGCGCACGTAGCCTCTTAGTCCCAATACAGAGCAGGTACAATACAGCGCACGTACCTCTTAGTCCCAATACAGAGCAGGTACAATACAGCGCACGTAGCCTCTTAGTCCCAATACAGAGCAGGTACAATACAGCGCAAGTGTTTAGTGACCTTTTGGTGAGTGACCTCTCTCTTCGCCGGAACAGCACAAGGGGATCTGTGTGTAACTGGGTAACAATTGTACAGTTCACGCAATCAGCCTTAACTTTCAAGTTACTGGCATGAAGTTTTTTGCTTAGGTTAGGTTAGGTCAGCTGAGGTTAGAGGTCAGTAAAATTTCAAACATTCTCAAGGACGAAGTTGGATAGCTGTTCAAGCCAGTAACCTACGCATTCCTGTCAAACAAAATAAATGAATCATACACTCAACTTTTTACGGCAGTTAAGGATTGCGCTCTTATGTAGCTGCGCTCTTTTTCACCCCGATAATTTGCGCTCTTTAGTAACCAATTTCCGGTTGCGCTATTATGTACCCACGCTCTTCAGTAACATATTTATTTTGTCACGGTCAACATAGCTGTTACTATGTTATTGATATTTTATTGTTATTGGGAAGCGACAGCTGCAGACCACATGACTTGGCGAAAGAAAATGTGAAAGTAGATCTAGTAGATCTGATAGCTGTCAGATAAGGTTTTCCTATGATAATTGGACTGTACACTGGTCATGATGATGTGTTGTTTACTGTCAGAAATGAAGGAACTGAATTTTTTTTTCTCGGGATCAGACGTTTTCAACGATTGTCTTACAAGATCTTTGACTTTTTTTAAAAATGCATTAAGTCCAAACTATTAAAGGAGGTAGAAAGTTTGGTTGTACATTTCATTTACTTTTAATCCTATAGTTGTTTCAAAAATAGAGTTAGTCTAAACTTAGTTTATTTTCGTTATTTAATTTCAATATTTGTTCATTAAAGTTTTACTACCTTATCTTTATCTACAACAGCGGGAGGACCATTCAACGAGAGTCCGCAAGGTATTCAGAAACAGAAGACTAAGGATACCAGCAAGGTGATTGATAGGGCCAGCAATGCTGGCAGTGCTCAAGATGAAATTGATGCTGGAAGTCTCTACATTCCAACGATGGACAAGACTGTGGATAAGCTCTTAGAAACTTCCGACGAGACTCTTCATAAGCAGGACCAAGTCGGCCGCTTGGACCACCAAACACCAGATAGGGCCGGTAATGTGGTCCACCCTACTCCTGACAGGACCAGCAATACGGCTGGCCATATGCAGTTTAGAAACAAAGAAACAGCCCATGGACCCCCAGAACTCCAAACCCTGGCAAGGATCAGGTTAAGGACAAAAGATAGTTTATAAAAACATGGATTTCTCCTAAAGCAGGTAAATTTACAGTGCTCATTACGTTTTATCCGGCACAATTATTAAAAACATGTTGAAAACAATAGGTAAATATTTGAGTTACTAAGCCTACATTACATTATTTTTGTTCTCATTGAACTCTTAATAAAAACTTATTAAATGAACGCCTTTTACCAGTTATTTATGTAAAAAAAAAGGCCCATTAATTTAGATCATTGTTTTAACTTAACAATGTTTGAACTGAGTTGTAACAGAGTGTCGACCTTGGTGGTCTTGAGTAAAGTACTCGCCTCAGGATCTGATGATAGTGGGTTCAAACCCAGATGGCATCAACGGATTTTTCTTGAGCGATAAACATCCATAGCACAAATTCCTTCCGGAGGGGAAGTAAAAACCAATCGGTCCATGTATATTGTGGCATGTGAAAAGTTTGATATAATCAGTCGGTTCGAAAACTAAACGTTTGAATATATTTTTGATACAAATACAGAAATGACAGCTTTGGATATACAGATGGTACAGAAGACATCAAACAACAGATAACAGAATGTCAGTGTATTGAAGTGGAATAAAGGTAGGTAGATTTTATATATATATATATATATATATATATATAATATATATATATATAAACTGTAAATAATTAATTAATATTCTTGAAACTTATAGGATTGTTGTGTGATTTGAAAGATGAAACTATATTAAATTTATATATTAAAGATAGTTACTGTTAATTTATAGTACGCGTTAGTCTGTTTGAGCTCAACGCCGAGAGGGAGATCGAGGTTCGAATCTCGTCGGGATCTGGGGTGGTTTTCTAAATGGTTTCCACTCTCCCTTCACCAATGCGGTCATTCCTCTAAATTCACCTCCAATCCTAATCCATTAGCGTATATACTTAAGCGTATAACCCGAACGTATAGACGCGGTGTAATATTATTATTATTATTATAAGTAGTTCTTTTTAGCAAAAACGACATTACAAGGTTAGTTCCACCAGTCATTCGTTCACCTGTGAGATCAAGTCACATTTTATATTTCATTCTAAGTCCACAACTTCTCTAAAAGTTGTCACATAAAAACACGCACATGGCAAGAGCCTAAGACGCTTTCATGACACTCACTCTCCGGGCAACTGCCCACAAGTCAACTGTGTTAACCACTTGCTTAACCATGTTTTAACCATATCGACCTCGTAGTGATCATGACATTCCCTCACTAAACGGACCACCCAAACACACACTCTGACAACTGTCAAGTGCCAACTGTTCAGAGCTCTTCCCTAGGGTACATAAACTAGTTTTTGCTAGCTCTGGTCCGATGACGGCATAAATCACCAATCAACGGGCTTATATCCACATCATAAAACCACGCGATAGCTTATACAGCGCTTCCCACGGAATCTATTGCTGTCTCAACTAGACTAAAAGCAATCGGCCTACGTGCCGCTTTGACAGGAAATGGCTTTATTTCAAACCTTGACTTCACAAGCAACTGGTGACGGATGTACTTACAATTTATACCAATCTCGTTGAGAATAAAATCACTAAGTTGAGGGCTTCATATCACTCCCTCAATTTAAAATGGGTAACCATATATACAATGAGTTATCCATTTAACACACCCTATATAAAAGCTAAATGTTAAAATTCTAAATTTCATAGCTTACATTGAACAAGGTATACCTCCCATACTACTTTACTTTACTATGAACAGGCTATACCTATTCTTGCGGTGTCTAACAGGAATGTTTATTTTACAACCAGACAAGAAAAGAGGATACAAAGTTCATTACCTAATTATCTTCTTATGCGACAACTGTGAGTTGAAAATAAAATTGTGTTTGAGTATTTATGCCTTTTATAAAAATATCGTATAGTATTCAAAAATATACCATGAATGCCTTGAAATAGCTCAAAACTGCCAGAAAAATAGCTCAAAAATTCCTTAAAATGACTAAAAAATTACGAAAGCAAGAAATGTTTTCTTACCTTAAATTCCAAAATGACCAAAATTGACAAATAAATTCCCTATAAAATATACATTTCTACAACTAGGGGATCATAAACAGAGTTTATGTACTTATAAACACTTTCTGTGACGTACCGAAAAAAGATGAGATGTCACTAAAATCCGGGTCCTACTGATAACAGATCCTTGAAAATTGTGTTCCAAAACACCCTATTAAATGAGAACGTTTATAAAAATTGGGTGGTACCATTGTTTTCCTTGCGAAAAATAAAAAAAAGGATGAAAAGTAAGGATCTGAAAAAAGTGTGTAGATAATGGCCTATGTTTAAATGTAAAAACTTGGGTTTATCCAATTGTACACTTCGTTCACCTTAAAGGTCTTACCTTGACAGATTACACTATGAACCTATCCTACACCATAGATGAATAATTCAAGGTTAGATTGCTACCTTACAGAGTACACGAAGGTTACATCGGATCAGACGTCATTTCACCAAGATGAAAATATTGGATCCATCTCTTCCTTTTTGTGTTAGTAGTCCCCCACCCCCACATCCAACTACCAGTAAAAAGGTCTTCCAGTTTTAATGACAATAAGTGTGTGTGTAAGAAGAAGACAAAGAAAAAAGCGTCAAGAATAGTAAAGTAGCAGTGAAAGAAGACGTAGGGAGGACGGAAATCTTGGGTCGCCCTTGTCCTATCTACTATCAGCTTCTCATTTCGGACAAGCCTGGAGGTTTTCAGACCAACAAACACTCAGTGAACCTGCTGTCAACACTCATTTACAGTAGTCCACACCCACCCCTCGAAATGTGCATTCTATACTTTGTTTACAGTAGCTCACACCCACCCCTCAAATGTGCATTCTATACTTTCTTTACAGTAGCTCACACCCACCCCTCGAAATGTGCATTCTATACTTTGTTTACAGTAGCTCACATCCACCCCTCGAAATGTGCATTCTATACTTTGTTTACAGTAGCTCACACCCACCCCTCGAAATGTGCATTCTATACTTTGTTTACAGTAGCTCACATCCCACCCCTCGAAATGTGCATTCTATACTTTGTTTACGTAGCTCACACCCCTCGAAATGTGCATTCTATACTTTGTTTACAGTAGCTCACACCCACCCCTCGAAATGTGCATTCTATACTTTGTTTACAGTAGCTCACACCCACCCCTCGAAATGTGCATTCTATACTTTGTTTACAGTAGCTCACACCCACCCCTCGAAATGTGCATTCTATACTTTGTTTACAGTAGCTCACACCCACCCCTCGAAATGTGCTCTATTACTATAAACCTATTGCTTTCTTTTTTCAGTAGCTCACACCCACCCCTCGAAATGTGCATTCTATACTTTGTTTCTTAATATGAATTATCTTCCGAACAAATTAAACTTCCCCTACACCTACTAATGATTTAGTTTCTGTCACCACGCCTCAGAATCCGTTTGAGTGGAATACATATGTACCACTGTTATCACACTGATGTATTAGGAAGGATGCAGGTTGAATTTAGAGTAAGTGTACCCGCGTTTGCGGGGAGTACATTTAAGGGGTAGAAAACATAACACACCCAACCGGTATTTGAACCCAGATTTCCCCTTTTTCGGCAGTCCAGTCTATTACGGGAATGACGTGTTAGCCCACACGACCACCGAAGCGGGCTACTAGTGAGATTACATTATATATATATATGCTATACATAAGAGCTAAAAAATTTTGAGGCCATTGCCTCCAAATTCCGAAGACGGCCTTGGACGTGATGACGTTGTCCCCAACTCGTATTTGTCCAACGCACACGTTCTAATTGTTTGTAAATGTTACCTATGTGTTTTATTAGAAAGTGGTATATCCGAGATTTCGGAATTCATTGCCCTAAAAGACCTAATACGATACTTGACATTTTTTAAGCCATAAACTAAATCTACCTTTAATAAAATCTAATTATTAATACTAACATTAAAAAGATAATATGACGCCACTCACAGTATCGTCTCCTCACAATATATTGTCTACTTGACGGCTGACCTCACTCTTATGATCGCCAACAGACCCCTCCTTTAGCTGCTTTTTCTCCTCCCAACTCTCCCCTCCTTTCTACGGACGAGAATGATGGATAGGACAACTTTCAAGAGTTTGGTAAGAACGGCTCAACAACAAACGTCGTTTCAGAACCGGAGAATCAAGGGAAGAATTAACTAGGGAGTTAAGGGTAAAATTGACCAGGGAAATAGGGATAAAATTTACCAACGAATTAAGAGTAGAATTGACTAGGGAAATAAGGATAGATTTGGCCAATGAATTAAGAGTAGAATTGACCAATGAATTAAGGGTAGAATTGACCTGGAATTTAAGGATAGAATTGACCAAGAAATTAAGGATAGAATTGACCAGGAAATTAAGGTTAGAATTGATCAAGGAATTAAGGGTAGAATTGACCAGAAATTTAATAGTAGAATTTACCAGAAAATTAAAGGTAGAAACCAAGAAATAAAAGGTGGAATTTACCAAGGAATTAGGGGTAATCAAAGGTAGAATTTACTAAATGACAAGAGCAAAATTGCCCAATTAATTAAGAGTAAAATTGACTAGGAAATTCAGGGTAAGCCTATAATTGGCCAGGGAATTAATGATATAACTAACCAGGAAATTAAGGGTAGAATTGGCTAGTGAATTAAATGTATAACTTAGTCCTTGGATCAATTTTACCGGGTTTGGTACCATCAGTCATTACATTGTGGGGGATTATTACATTGAGCTAATTAACTTTTTATCCAGTTGAACACAGGTATGGTTCTTCTTAGCTACCTCTCTCATCCTTAGCTCCTTAGATTAATAGATAATGAACCTTAATAAGACCATACTATATTTTTAAAAAATTTGACACATGAATGCCACCCACATTACACATGACATTGAATATGTGAGGTAAGAGGAGAGAAGTTCTATTTCTCTACCATGACCAGATTCAAGTACTATGATTAAAATTATATTTGAATTGTGATTATTATTATGAAACTATATATTTTATACAATTTTGCAAGTAAATAGTTTCGAAGCTGAATTATAAATACAAATTTGATTTAATAAGATAATTAATGATACAAAATTAACCAAACAAACATAAAGTTCTGTTTGATCATGTTCTGAAGTTGGCCATAGATAAGTTTTAAATTCAAAGAAAATGAGGGTATACCATCTGATTCTTCCATCTTTGGTATCCACTATCAAGCACAGTTCCTCAATAAAAGATTAGCGATTGTAAAGAAGGGTTTTTAGGGTAGCCTGGTGGTCTAGGGGTAAAGTGTCAGACCTCTGTGCTGAAGGTCTGGGGTTCAATCCTCGGTCCCGGCACAGATTTATCTGATTGCCAAACCCTTCCTTCACCTCTGACAATACGTGTATTAATCACGGCTTGTGATTGTGTGGAATGTCAGGTCTCCACCATGGTTCGGATCCCACGTTGAACTGTAAGTCCTCCATTTCATCTCACAATCAATCACCCTACCATTACACATTAGCGTAAGTGCGTATAACCCGAACGGTTAGTCAGACGTGGTGTTGTTAGTAGTAATAATAATAATAATAAATAATAAATAATAATAATAAAAAGTTTAATCTCCACAAAATGAAAATATACCTGCTGGTTCTTCCACCATGAGTCTGGTCACACTTCACCAGTCAAAAACTAGCGGTGATAAGTTGAGTAAGTGCTCAACACATGTTACAAGCGTAAAAAAGAACACGTATTTACGGTCTTGCCTTGGTCCTGCCCGTAAAGTGCGTCTCGTTTGTAGAACAATCAATACTTTAATTCTTTTTTCAAAATATTTATTACCTAAAGGTATCGATTGATTTTTAGCAATACAAAAACATAAATAAAATTACTACTAAGGCTCATCAGAGTTTCCATTCAAATTTATGGTTTTTCTTCTTAGCTTTTCGATGGTATTCCGCCACTTTGTTCTACATATTATTTATTTTCAAAACAAATAAATTTTAGTTACAGGCAACGTTCTGTAAAATAAATTAAACCAACAATTTTTTTTTCTAAAACAGTAAAATGTAACTTAAAAAAGTAGTAGCCATCATAATTTTTCCAGATAAACGCAATAAACATCCTGGAAGAAAAGAGAACTAACCAAAAAAAAGGTAGCCTACTGTACTGAGTTTTTATCTGCTACGTCTCTCCGCGACAGCAGCGCTTTACCACGCGTGAAATTGTAATTAAACGCTCGCAGTTTGTTGCAAAATTTCCCCCACCCCCTCTCCCAGGTTCAGTTGAATTCACCCCCCACGGAGAGAAATGGGTGTAACTGCATGCACTGAAGGAATCTATTGCGGGTCTAGGAGAGGTTATATTCAATATCAACAAATTAATATTTTTCAAAGTTTTTTTTTCTAATAATAACCTTGGTATAGCTCCGGACAATTCAAATAGTTCACAAATTAACTTTGCTACCATATAGAGAACAGCATTATTTATTTATGGCGTATCATGAAATACAGAATTTTTATAGGAAGCAACACTTAAAAAATACAAACATATTTTTGCAGCCAATATTGATAATATTTTACATTTATTATAATTACTGTTATTGGTATTTATATTATATATCAAAAGTGAAAGCTGCAGGTCATATGGCTTGAAGTATGAGTAAGCCAACTTGAAAGTATTTATTATTATTATTATTATTATTATTATTATTATTATTATTATTATTATTATTATTATAACTCACGTATTACTAAACGTTTGGGATATACGCTTAAGTACTAATTACGTTAATGGATTAGGAATTGGAAAGGTTTAATTTAGATGAAGTAAACCCGCATTTACATGTAGGGAGAGTGGAAAGCCATTTAGGAAAAACCACACCCAGTTCACCCGACCGAGATTCGAACCTCGATCTCCCCGTCCTCGGCAGTCGAGCTCAACACGCCTAGCGCGTTATCCAACTACGCCACCGAGGTGGGTAACGTGAAAGTAGATTTAGTAACTTTTCCAGTTACCAGATAAGGTTCTTCCAATGAAAATCATAAGGAGTGGGTTTCCGTGCTAAAACCAATTGAAGATCTAAGTGTCGTACAGATTGAAAATAATTCAAACGTCCAAGCTGAAGGTATCGGGTCTGTGGAAGTGTTAGCATCCGTGAATGGACAGTGGGAGCTTCGCACACTTGAAAATACGTTAAATGTTCCAAAACTTAAGAAAAATCAATTTTAAGTAGGAGCACTGTCTAGTAAACTGTTCAAGGTGATTTTTGATGAAAGCAAAATTGAAGTGCAGATTCCAGGACAAAATCGAGCTACTGTAAGGGGAATTCAAATGGCTAATCAATGTTACAAGATGCTTTTCAAGAGTAGAATCACTGAGCAGGCAAATTCAGCGCAAGAGTCAGTGAAGTTATGAATGAACGACTGGGACATCCAGGCATCAATAGCTTAAAGACCACGGCCAGTCAGGAACTATTACCGGGGTTAAAGGCGAACAACATTGACAAGCTGTTTTGTGAGTCGTGTAAATTTGGTAAGACACATCGACTGCCGTTTTATGAAAATCTTAGTCCTTGTGCAAGTAAACCTGATGAGTTTATACACACTGATGTATGTGGAAAATACCGGTTATGTCACTGGGAGGAGCCAATTATTTTTTGCTATTTAAGGATGACTGAACTTCATATGGTTTTGTTTATTTAATAAAGTAAAAAAGTGATGTTTTTGATACGTTCATACAACTCCAGCATATGATATAAACGCAAACGGGAAACAAAATAAAAGTACTTAAGAGTGATAATGGTCGTGAGATTGTAAACGAAAAATGTACAGAGCATTTTAAGAAAACTGGGACTATCTGCGAGAGAACAACTCCATATTGTGCGGAACATAATGGGCTTTTCATGCGGGAAAAGTCGATCAATCGTAGAATGCGCCAGGACCATGTTAATTGATGTAGAGCTCCCGGAGGCTTTGTGGGCTGAGGCAGTAAATGTGAGTGTTTACATTTTAAATCGGTGGCAGGCATGGTAAACAATAATATGACACCGTTCGAGATGTTTACTGGAAAAAAGGTAACCTTGAAGCACATGCGTACATTTGGAGCAGAAATTTATGAGCATATACCCAAACAAGCTCGTACTAAATTTGAGAGCAAGACTAAGAAGGTAGCTTTTATTGGTTATGATGCTAATAGTACTAACTACAGATTGTATCATACCAGTACAAGGAAAATTACAGTAGCCCGGGATGTTGAATGTAATGAAGAAATGAGTAAAGGTGGTGTGATTAATGACCCAGAATCTTTCATCTATAATTCAAAGAACTTAGAGATCAAGGAGTTGAAAGAAACAGTTATAAAAGGCAAGAGAGATTCAGGGCCAATACTTCGTAAAAGAGATATTCTGAGGCCACTGAAACGATTTGACCTTTTTCAAGCAGCCATTGAAACAGCCTGTGCAGCAATTTATTACGAGTCTAAAATATATCAGGAAGCAGTTACTGACAAGTATTCTAAGGAATGGCTAACTGCTATGGAGGAAGAGATGACATCTTTAACTAATCACGAAATTTGGACCTTAACACATCTACCTTCAAATCGACAAGCTATATACTGTAAATGGTTATATAAGATAAAAAGAAGACCAGATGGAAGTATCGAGCGATTCAAAGCACGGTTATGTGCAAAAGGATATTCACAAAAGGCAGGTATCGATTAGGGCCTGTAAGGAAAATTTTTCAACCGTCATCAGATACGATTCGATTAGAATACTTCTTGCACTTGCAACAATCTATGACATGTAAATGATACAGTTTGACATAAAAACTGCGTTTCAATGTGGTGAACTGCTTGAAGAATTGTTTATGAAACAGCCAGAAGGTTTCGAAAAGGGTGATCTAAACATGGTCTGCAAGTTGAGGAAGAGTTTGTTTGGACTAAAGCAGTCCCAACGTTGCTGGAATAAGAAATTTCTAGATTTTTTTTTATCATTTGAATTCAAGCCATTGGAATCAGATAAATGTGTCTTTAGAACAACGATTAATGATGTTTCAAAATTTTGTTTGAATTATGTGTGGATGACGGCACTTGCTCAGAAATTTTGGAACTTGTGATAAGAGAACTCAAGGCACAGTTCAAGATTTAAGAAGATGACTGCCATTATTTTGTTGAAATCTAGATCAAGAGAGATAGAAAAAATAAGAAAAATTTGTTTTTAAGTCACCAAAGATACCTTGAGAGATTGCTGAACAAGTTATCTATGCAAGATTACAAGTCGCAAGCAGTACCAGCAGATCTAAGTGCAGATTTACATTAAATTAATGGAAAATCTAAATAGGTTCTACACGTGCCTTATCGTGAAGCAGCTGGAAGCTTGATGTTTCTTGCGACAGTGACACGTCAAGATATTGCCTTCGTAATTAATCAAACAAGTAGTTTTTTTAATGAACCACAAGCTAGTTAAGAATATAATGAGATGTCTAGCTAGTACCAAAAACTACGGTATTTGCTACCAAGGAACTCAGAATGAGTTAACGGTATATTCAGATGCTGACTGTGCTGGGGATGAAACAACAAGAAAATCTACAACTGGACATATCAGTGTTTTAGGAGGAGCACCAGTCACCTGCTCATCTTAACGACAAGGGTGTGTCAATAAGTCAACTACAGAAGCTGAACGTATAGCAGCATCTTCACCAACACAAGGAACCATGTGGTTAAGAATGATGTTCATGAAACTATGATCTAATTTCCAGTGAACATACCACTCTCTTTGTGGACAACAAAAGTGCCATTAGGTTAGCTAAGAACTGTGAGCATTACAAAATAACTAAACACATTGATGTTAAGTACCATTATGTGCGCGAGTGTGTGGAAAACAATGTTATAGTTGTTCGGTATGTGCGCTCTGAGAACCAATTATAAGATTTTTTAACTAAGGCTTTGGCACAAAAGAATTTTTTTTATGGATCATGAATCTGTAATCCCTAAGTGGATTACCGGGATTCAAATTAAAAAAAGAATGAATCTTTGAATGAGTAGGTGAGATAGAAGTGCATACAAAAGAAGGCTATGCCACCAGAACATAGCACGCGCAATAAGAACATTTCAGACCAGCCCTCATAGCCCTTCTTAAAATGGTTACTTTGTTCCTCAGAACATTGCGCATCATCAAACATATCATTTGCCTCAAGTAAATTAAAGTAACTATTAAATCATGATCGAAGGAAGAGGACACTAACACCATTAGTTAACAGTAGATTATTTATTTATTCTTATTATCATTTTATTTTTTAAGAAAGGAACAAAACAATATAAATATATATTAGTAAACAACAATAAAAGTATTCTTTTTATATCATAATTTTATTTCTCCAGAAACGAGAATAACAATATATATATATATATTTGTAAAGAACAACAAAAGTATTCCTTTTATATTTTTATATTCTCAAAAAAACTAACAACAAAGACTTTGCTACCTTACTCCTTGGCCTCATATTAAGAGCGCCAACTTAAAAAAAAATATAAAGTATCTCATTCGCTAGCTAAGTAGAAAACTAGCTGGGCGCCAAAACTGAACCCTTAAACTGCATTCTAACTTTCATAGTTAGCCCCAACACATATCATAACACATCTTCTAATACCAGTCAAAAAGGAATATATCAATTATATAATCTAAAGATTAATTCTACTGCTATAAATTTTAAATATTAACCTCGCAAAAATCCTATTATCTATTTGTTTATTTTGTCTAAGTTAAAGTTCTTAAATAGGTCAAAATATTAACCTACACAACTCTTATTAATAATTTGTTCATTATATTTATGTTAAAGTTTTTTTTTTAACAAAGTCGAAATATTAATCTCACAAATTTCTTATTAATAATTTGTCCATTTTATTTGTGTTAAAGTTCTTAACCAAGTTCAGATCATTTGTTCGCCAAGCGAACATGACGCCAAAGTTATTATAAAAAGTCTCCGTTATGGTAAAAATGTAAGTCCCATTACATAGGAAAATTGCACCAGGAGCTTAAACGATTACGCATACCCCTAATGAAAATAATCCAAAAAAAAGAGCCAAAAATGAATTTAGAAAAAAGCAAAGATTATCACCGAAAATGAATTTAGCTTACATCGTTGAATTTGTAGAGATCGCCTGGTCAAGCGACCTTCTCTGCCAACCCAAGAGTGGCATATAAGTCACACGGTGCTTCTTATATACCGAACACAGCTTACAGAACACAGGGCACAAGGACGTCACAAGGGGGAAAAACCAAAGATAATAGATAGGGAGTAGAATGTTCGCCGACCATCTCGAATGATATAGAACATGATCGTGGGACTGGCGGAGTTGTACTTCTTTTCCTCTTAAGTTCTTTGATTCTGGAAAGCGGTGGCGATGGATACAGGTGAGCTCGTTTCAGTATGTTGAAGGCAGTTGGGCCGATTAGATGTGCGAGTACAAGTGGGCCGGGCGTGTTTACCTTCGAGCTGGCAGGAGACGTCCTCAATCGAATAGGGTAAGTCTTCATTATTGTAGTTAGCCCGCGGCTAATGCTACAAATCTATGTCAATTGTAGATATTAATTAACAAAGTGTGGGAGTGTTGAGTACATGACTCGCGTAGTCTTTGCTTTGTTTATATTGTGAACTATGGTACTAGGCCTGGATAATAGGACCTACGTAATTTCCATCTTCCTAGTCTTGTTTGCACATTTTGTCAGTTAAACTGACAATGTAGTCTACTTTATGCTAACATATTTTGATATGAACGGTTTGTAACTATAACCTTAACAGATCGATAGACTTAAGGATGATAGTCTTTTAAGTACCGTCTATCTGCCTGCTAAAAGATCGATCCTACACCGAACAAATTTAAAGTCAGAAATATCATTCGTATCATTAAACATAATGAAGTTTTTGCAAAAGAGTATACTGCAAACTGTTCGATAGAACTGCTCAAGATACGTTAAGTCATCGAGACGAATCCTAGGACCTTTCTATTAGAAGTTATGAAAGGTATCACTTGAAGATTCTACGACAAGGAGAAGACATCACATCCGGACGTGTATCTTGTAGATAAGATCATCAAACGTGTCGGAGATAGGGCCTACGTCAAGTGGCTAGGTTTCAACTCTTCACATAATTTTTGGATCGATGCAATCAACATTGTCTAGGTAGGTGGGGAACAACTGCCCCCCCCCCCTACACTCTTATTGTTCATATAAAAGCGCTCGCAGGCAAAGAGTTTCACCGCATTCAAGATATTCAGACCATTGGGGTAGTGTTTGGGGGGATTTGTCGGGAGTATAAATTTGTGACGGAGGAATGGCGTATTTCATATAAAAGGACGAGCGCAGGTACAGCAAATCGTGTAGTGGGTCACTCCACTATCTTGGAAGCCATTATCCAACCATGTGGGAGTCCATCCAGTCCATAAAGAGCGGCACCGATAGCTGTCCCATCTTCACGATGGAGACAGGCCTGAAATCCTGCACGTGCGGCAAGTCGAAGATCCTTTGGAGGACCTTCTGAATGAATACAAAATGTGTGAGGCGTTGGACCACGTCGATAAGGAGTAGAATGACCTGGTTAAATGCTTGCGGGAGCTCGATAAGTACAATACTATAATGTGCTTCGTTTTGAAGGGGAGGAGGAAGAAGAAAGTGAGAATGATGCTTCCGATAAACTCAACATTGACAAGCTCGAATTTGTGGGAATAGTGTTCCTGCTTAGATCAAACTTTGGTTGTGGGTTCAGACGCTAGTTTAACGCCTCGCAACGACTAATCTTAAGAATATATATTTATATGTATTTAAAGAAGGTATCCTTTTAATTTAAGCTCAATCCCGATCCTAGATTTAATATTAAGATTATGTACCTGCAATATCGAGAAACGAGCCCATATTTTATGTTTGTATATTAATCTTAAGAATATATATGTTTTTAAAGAAGGTATCTGTAGTACTATTTGACTTTAATCCTAATCCAGAATACTCATTACTAGGCTTAATGTGACATATACCTACTTCACGATTTAGAACCTGAACTGGATGGAGAATGAAAATAGGGTAAATGTGAGGGCAGATAAAGAATGGAACTATGCTTAATGCAAGAGGGTATATGACCTGGATGGAGAAGAAGGGGAATGAAAAAGCATGGAGATCAAGAGCAAGAGTTTCGGATGACATCCGGTGACTCGTGTTGTGAAGTATCTGATCAATGATTGGATCATACACAAACGAATAACTCATACGTCATTGGCTCAACCAACTGTTGTGAAACTTCACATAGCTAAAGGTGCGTCGTGACGCCAAGACGGCCTTCCAATCACTCTGTTTACTTTGGCAACACTGGATACCAGGCTACTGGAAATTAACAAATAGGACACGATGCCAACTATATATTTTATAAGTCTTATGGATGAGATAGGAAGAGTTATTATTAATGCTTTCGTAAATAACTATATACGAACATATAAATAATATACAGTACCTAGTTGTAAAGTTACAACGTAACAGTGAAATATTATGGAGAGTAAATAAATCGTAATGAAAATTAGATGTGTTATGTCCGTAACATGGTAAGGACGGCTGGAATAAGAACACTAACTTTGTTTAATGTTACTGCTTGAGTGAGAATCGTTTTGTCGGGAACACCAGCTATCGATAAGATTCTCGATAGTTATTTAGGATGGGACCATTGATCTCTATAATATAACTGGATGGACATCTATGGCTGAAATGTTTCGAGCTGTCATCTGCATAACATTGTGTAAGAGAGAAGGAAACTTTTAGGTATAACTTTCTCTCTTACATCCATACAAGGCAAAGTGGTATGTTGACATCGTTCATTAATTTGATTGGATATATGAGATACATCCATGTGTAATTAGTTAAATTAAATAAATATGTTAGTAAAAGCTATAAAAATCCTAACAACGTTCAAAACTGGTGATTTTTTTCTTTAAATAAGTTGATCTAGTCTAATATATGTACGATGATTATTTGAAGGAAGCTTGTTTGGAAAGCTTTATCTCGTACCAGAATTCTACCCTATTGTAGTGTTTAGGTAGGATTAAAGACCTCCCAGAAGGAAATTTCTACTTCCGTTCTAAATGGCTGTTTATCCTAGCAAAATATTATACATATGATAGTATTCTGGTACGAAATAAAGCCTTACAGATTGCGATTCATACTAAAATCAGGGTTTAGTATATAGGTACCATACTTCCTCCAAGCCTATAACCTAAATTATCATTTGAACGTAAGACTTCTACACAAAGCATGCCATTCAAACAAATGTAATAAAGTTTTTAGCTAACTTGTTTCATTATATTCATCGAGCTTTCAACATAAAATGGTTTCTGAAAGAAATATACAAAATATGAACTTTTTTTTAATATGGTAATGTAATAATACTTTTTACAAGCCTATAACCTAAGTGATAGTTTGAAAGTATGGCAACTATACAAAGTTTGTCGTTCAAACAAATGCAATCAAGTTTTAAGATACCTTATTCATTATATTTATCAAAATTTCAATATAATATGGTATCTGAAACCAATATACAAGTTAATAGCCAACTTTAAATATAAGTTTAGTGTTGGAAGACTGTAAACAACATTGATATCTAAATAATTGTGTTAAAGATTTTATCAGTATTGTACAGTATTACCTGTAAAACTGAATTTTATATCCTTTAATGTAAATGTTTCTTTAGGAAAGTGTGGTATAATACTTCACTATTTTTAAACAATAACACTTTTATTCATCAGAAACATGTTTTCGCATAAGAACATTAAAATAAACTGTTAAATCTGCCCCCCCTCCCCATCACCCAACCGAGTGTAACAGACGATAAACTTGAGCGTCACGCTTTGGTCCTTGGCAATGTGTATGTTTATGTACATCCATTTATATTATAGAGATCAATGGTTGGGACACGATGGGAAGCAGACAATGTAATACGTCCCACACATGATAGCCAGCCTACATGGAAATACATTACAAGATGCATTCAAAATAATGTTAAAAACGGCTACGGCCAAATCTGCAACTGCAAGCACTTGTTAAAAGGTGACGAATAGCTGGTGAAATTGCTTGTATTACAGTTGCGTGTATTGGTAACAGGTATTGCACTTTCCTAAAATATTCGCACTGTCTAGTAAATTATTGTAACTATTGTGGAATGTATTTTTGTATTTCCTCTTAAAAAGACTTATTACCGGGACTCTTTTTATTTCGATACAATCTACGGTAGATACAAATAAAAATAATTTTAGAAAATTATAACTGACCTTGACATTACCAGTCCAAATGGATAAAACGCACATTTTACATAAAAATCACAAACCATTAGGTATACTTACTTTTAATTTGAAAATATATTTAGGAAGTCAAAATTAACAAAAATGCAAATACTTTCTTTTGAACAAATTTCATCGTATTATAATGTATATACCGTAAACAAAATACAATTAGAAAACGTTATACGAGGTTAACAGAACTTAAAATATATCTATTTATTTTTGGGTTTTAGTAGGACATTTTGTCCTTAGTCAATTTAATGAGAAAACACTTGCGCAATGCACAGTTGGCAAATATAAACTGTATTATTTATAAACAAGTCCTAACATACGTATATTTTTTCGTGTTTTGATTTCAAATTGTTAACTCTTTATTTGCTATATTGAAAACTATGCAGTAGCACGATGTACAGATCCAATGAAGATATTATAACTTTGCTAAAACAACCATTAAAAAGGGTTGAAATACCACTTAATAAATTTAATGAAGTTGCCATTCCTCATCATGTAGATTTACTTAAAAAACATAAAAGCAACATTCAAAAGGTAAGAAGTTAAGTAATTTTATGGAAATCATACGCCTTCATTAAATATTTCAATACAGTATTCACCCTAATGCAGGAGAATAATACGCAGAGGGGGCGGGATGCTTTACACTTTTTATGTGTCATATTTTGGAAAATGAAATATTTTTACCATCTATACACAACAACAATAGCAAGTTTCCAATTAAATCAAAATTAATATTATAAAAAAAATGTAATGCAATTATAAAATTAAAACAAAACGCATTAAATCACAGAAGCACATAAGATAAATATTTAAACAAATGGAATTAATGGCTTAAAAAGGGAATTATATGTGGAGCATTTAATATCCAAATTTCATAGGCCTATGAAGAGCCTTTTAAAAAGTACAAACTTTTTTTCAGCCAAAAATAAAATTTTACAATATTATAATTATTATTCATATTTTATAGGTACCGGTATTGCTTACCAAAAGTGGAAGTTGCAGATCACGTGACTTGGTCTATGAATTAGTGAAAGTATATCAAGTAACATTTTTTCCAGATAATGTTCATCCTACGAAAATTGGGCCATACGTACATGTTTGTTCCCTAAACGACTGTGTAAGTGTCCTTGTATTCACAAGTGGTTTATTCTGTTCAGTTCCAGTCTAGCAATGATTGGGACAAAGTCCATAGAGAGCAGATCAACGCCACAAGACTCCTCAAACAACTGAAGGCGCTCCTGTCGGAGATGGATGTGTTGCGTGGACAAGTGCAAGACTCTGATCTCGACAAGTTTGACAAGTTGACGTCCTCGGCCCGAGACAGTGCCGCGAAGGCCATAGATGAATATTTAGGTGGGAGTGAACACGAAACACTGTCTCTCTGACATGTTGCTTGTTTCGCTGGAGAGTAATTATCACCAAGGAAATAAAAAAATATCATTTTGTAGCTCAACAATTGTAACGACAAAATATTACTGATATTTTGAATATATAGGCATATAAATGGATCATATTCAGTGTTGACCCCAGGACCTTTTGAATGGGCACCTTCCCAGGTGATTTTTCTGACCACCCCATTAAAAATCAATGTTATTTGCACACATCACCTACTAGGCCCCTATTGTATAGTTTTTTAACACCGAGTCTTACTATCGGTTCAGGTTATACGCAAATGTACTAACTACACCAATGAATTAGGGTTGAAGAAGGTTGAATTTAGAGTAAGTGTGCCTTCATTTGCATGTAAGGAGAGTGGAAAACAATTTTGAAAAAAAACTTCCTCAGTACACACAACTGAGATTTGAACCCCAATCACCCCATCAGTGGCAGTCTAGTCTTAACACGAGAGTGACATCTTAAACCATACAACCACTGAAGCAGGTTTGAAAGATATTATAAACTACTACCGGTATTGTTTGCAAAGTTATAAATTGTGTTTTAAACATTGTATGAATGAGTTTTAAAAAAAATGTGTAAATACTGTGAAATAATTTAAGTTAATATAAATGATCGAGTAAAAAGTCAACCTGAAAGGATAGTTAGGTTAAGCCTCGATAGAGAACAAATGAACTTTTCTTCATTTCTTCACACTTCCATCACTTTAATGGCCACTCAGGATTTTAGATTTTCTGAAATATTAATTTTTCATAGTAAGAAAGACAAAAAAATAACCACACAGAAAAAAAAAAAGCGGATATATTGAATAACTGTTCATTAGGCCTAGTGATTTTTAATAGTATATTTTAATGCAGGTTAAAAGGGTTTAAATCTTGGAAATCAGACTGTTGTTCTATAACCCTTATTAATATCTTTGTTCATATTATAAAGCTCTGAATCCTCAGAAAATGAGCCCGGTATGGATGTCTCCGAGACAAGAACCAATCTTCTCGGAGAACAGACAAGAACCAGTCTTCTCGGAGAACATACAAGATGAGGACAGCGAGGAACAGGCAGTCATGGTGAACAGCGTGTCAAGGGAGGAGTTAGAGAAACAGCAGGCGTGTCTCCAATCATGGGACAACCTTCAAGCCGAGGTCAAAGATGTACACGAGTTATTCCAGGATTTTGACCGTGTCGTGCAGGTAGTATCATCAATTTTACAATGTATAGCCTTCTGGAGGGTTTTTACTTTTATCGGGGAAAGTATGAATGCATTTAAATGCTATACCTAATAAAAGAAAAGCTTGGTGTAGAAATCAAATTCCTTATATAAATTAAATTATAAAGAGTATTTATAAACTCCTTTCAAGTAGTGTAAATCTATTAACACAAATATTTAAGAACTGGTACATTATTGGATAGAAATTATGTTGAGATGATGATTAAAATTCTTGTTAATTGTCGTGTGATGTATACACAACATAAAGGGTGTGGGATGGGCCCTTAAGAGCATGTTATGTGTACACAGCCTAACTAATAATATCATATGGTGTGAGATGGGCCCTTAAGAGCATGTTATGTGTACACAACCTAACTAATGATATCATATGGTGTGAGATGGGCCCTTAAGAGCATGTTATGTGTACACAACCTAACTAATGATATCATATGGTGTGAGATGGGCCCTTAAGAGCATGTTATGTGTACACAACCTAACTAATGATATCATATGGTGTGAGATGGGCCCTTAAGAGCATGTTATGTGTACACAGCCTAACTAATAATATCATATGGTGTGAGATGGGCCCTTAAGAGCATGTTATGTGTACACAACCTAACTAATAATATCATATGGCGTGAGATGGGCCCTTAAGAGCATGTTATGTGTACACAACCTAACTAATGATATCATATGGTGTGAGATGGGCCCTTAAGAGCATGTTATGTGTACACAACCTAACTAATGATATCATATGGTGTGAGATGGGCCCTTAAGAGCATGTTATGTGTACACAACCTAACTAATGATATCATATGGTGTGAGATGGGCCCTTAAGAGCATGTTATGTGTACACAACCTAACTAATAATATCATATGGTGTGAGATGGGCCCTTAAGAGCATGTTATGTGTACACAGCCTAACTAATAATATCATATGGTGTGAGATGGGCCCTTAAGAGCATGTTATGTGTACACAGCCTAACTAATAATATCATATGGTGTGAGATGGGCCCTTAAGAGCATGTTATGTGTACACAGCCTAACTAATAATATCATATGGTGTGAGATGGGCCCTTAAGAGCATGTTATGTGTACACAACCTAACTAATGATATCATATGGTGTGAGATGGGCCCTTAAGAGCATGTTATGTGTACACAACCTAACTAATAATATCATATGGTGTGAGATGGGCCCTTAAGAGCATGTTATGGGTACACAGCCTAACTAATGATATCATATGGTGTGAGATGGGCAATTAAAGCTTGATTCACACGTTCGCTGAAAATAGAGATCAGAATCTGCTTGACTGGCGCAGCAATTCACATACTATTTTGACCCATGCTGCATTGCATTGGTAACTTAAAACAGCTGATTATCAACATATTTTATTTTTTAGTAGATAAACATATATTTTAGATCACTCTCCTGATGGATGTTTTCAAATTATAATGCTGTGTCGTAGCACAATCCAATACATCTATACACACGCTTTCCATTAACGGGTTATTTCAAATCTCCTCACAACGGTCAACGAAGCTGTCTGCGTGCTTCTGGCTGTAGAGCGCATGCGTTGTCAAATGCGTATGTGTACTGATTTGAGATGGTTGGTTCTGAGATTGATTGGTTCTTCTGTGCTGAACATCTCAGGCAGAGCGGACAAAGTAGAGATGAGTTTAACTTTAGCAGAACAGCTTGCGCCGAAAATGCGGAACTCTTGTGATTGGCATAGAACTCGTCACATGACTATGTTTCTGTTCTGTGCTAGTTTTTCAACAAACTTGTGAATCCACTCTAAGAGCTTGTGGTGTTTACACAGCCTACCTAATAATATCACACGGTGTGACATGGGCTCTTAAGAGCTTGTGGTGTACACAGCCTAAATAATATCACACAGTGTGAGATGAACTTTTAAAAGCTTGTGGTATATTGAACCTAATAATTAACATCCATGTTTTTACAGGAGCAGAAACAGAAAGTGAACGAGATGGACACAAATGTGGAACAAGCATTGGAGAACGTGACTGAAGGTACCAAAACGCTGTCGTTGGCAGCAAAGCACAAGGCGGCTATTTACCCGTTAGCTGGGGCCATCATTGGGGGTTGCATCGGCGGTCCTATAGGGCTGGTTGCTGGCCTCAAGCTCGGCGGATTGGCAGCCATCGGTTGTGGAGCTCTCGGTGAGGCATCGTAATTGCACACACAATTTGTATGTATTGCAAAATTAACATTACGTTGTGTATTTTTAAAACTATTTACGACATACATTCATGATATATTATTATTTATCCCCCGCCCATGTACATTACTTGTGTTTGTCCTTTATGTGTTTATTTCATTTTAAACAGGGTCCTTTATAAGTGTTCTATTATTATTTAGCAAATTTTTTCTCTTGTATGGTTCATGATCATTTTTCAGTGGACAATCATGTAAGATGGGGCTTGTCTGTAGAATTGTCTGGTTTCTCATCCCTGAATCTCGCAATGTGATGGATCCCACTGTCTTATTTAGGCCTGGAAGTTGTTTTATGGCAGCGTATTGTATGTTAGATATATTCTTACTTACAACCCACTACAGAATGATGCAGACCTAGTAGCTAACTAATATATCTTCCTCCAGGCTTCACAGGTGGTCACATCCTGAGGAAACGTGAGGATAGCAACGAGCAAAGGATAGAACTCACGACCTTTCAACAATCTTGCAATCTGAAAGGCTCTCTCTCCTTGCCTTACATAGCAGACTCACCGACCGTAGCCTCCAAAAAGGACATGTGACCGACACGGCTGTCACTCGTCTCATTAAATAAACACTTATTACGAGTTCCTCTGTCTTTGTCTCTGGATTCTTGAGGCTTACAAGAATCCTGCCAGGAAATGTTAACATCACTATTTATATTTTATAGACCCATGACAACAAGCGATCTGTTTTATTAATGTATCGTGTAATGCATGTTTTAGCTAAATCTGCAGGATAGGTAATTTGGTGAGTGGCTTAGCGGCAGCTTTTGCATTTGTAAATAAATACAAGTAAATCTGCACTTCGGTATGCGAACTTGCAATAACATTACAGAACAAATGATTAATTGATTAGCACTTAAATATGTTTATGCTGAAGCATCTCTACTTTAGATAAGAGGTTTTTCTTAACCTTGTTCTTACAAATGCAAAAGAGAATGTGGTAAGTTGGACCATATTTAAAAATGGTAACACTCTTTGAGATTGCACGGAAAAAAAAAGTGATTTTATTTTGCTCGTGATATGGTTGTGAATATTTTAAAGTTTTAACACTAATATTTGATGTGATATCTTTATTTGATTTAAATTGGGATGAAAGTCATTGAGTAATTTTTTATAATTTCGCTTTAAATTTAACCTAATTTTAAAATTAGTATAGAGCCTGGTTCAATCCACTTCTTCTCTTGTATAAGTTTTCATTTCCCGATGAATCTCATATTCAAATCCTAGGAAACATGACAAGCATACAAGGTTATCTTGCCATGTTGGGGAGATTTAAATTATGTTCACATTTAAGTGGTAAATTAATAGACTGGAGTCTCGTAGGGAGGTTGTTCTCATAATGATGTTGGGCTAAACTATTAGTAAACATCAGTAAAGCTCTATAATAAAAATTCAAATTTGTAAAGAAAAAGGAAAAATAAACCAATACGAGTAAATTTAATGAAGAAAGCCCACCTAGGAAAAGAGGGAAAATGTTGGAAGAATCCAACGCACAAAGGTAACATCTTTTTTTCTTCTGTCTTTTATAGTAGAAGTAGTCACACATCTAAACACAACTAGAGTAATAATATTTAGGCATTAATCAAACCCAAACACCTCTTCTCGTTTTGTGTTTAAATGTGTGTGTGACTACTTCTACTATAGAAGACAGAAGAAAGGAAGAAGATGTCACCTTTGTGCATTGGATTCTTCCCACATTTTCCCTCTTTATCCAGGTGGGATGGCTGTCTTTTGAAGAAAATCCATCATCACCACCCAACCCCCGACCTAGGTTTCATTCTATCAGAACTCAGCAGGGAGGAGTGTGAAACGTGCAATGCAACTTCCTAAAAGAGGAAACCAAGAAAACACATCTAGAAATAGTTGCCCTGGTTTCTTTAAATACCACTTTAACAGTTTTTATTATATTAATTTAGTTAAATCTGGTTGCTCAAGCACATTTTAATATATCTATATATGTAAACGAAAATTGAGACATCTTACTAGACAGACCCGGCCATAGGCTGGAAACAGTTCATGATGATGATGATGATGATATATGGAAACTTGCAAGATGACAACTGTCAAAATCAGAGTTGGGTCGAATTCGAATCGTGGAAAAAATTATGTACATAAGAAGAAATGTAAATATAAACATAATAAAATAATAGACAATACAAATAGTAAATAAATGTTGACATTCTGTCTTATAATCCACTCATTATAACATTTGTACATTCAGTTAAGTGTTAAATTACTGGTCTGGGTTCTGGTTGCTATGTTCATCCTATAATTATAATTGGTTCTGAAACACCAATAAGCAGTATTAGAGCTCTAAAACCAATTTCATTTGGGGGGGGGGAGGGAAGCATTTTTTTTAAAAGGATTTGAGTTTTGATTCTGAAATGTTCTCGAATCTTCTTAAGGATTTAAGGGTCCATCCTAAGTTAAAATGAAGCTGTTAGCTTCCAGTGACTTTCATCCCTTATTAATATGAAATAATGTGGTCCATTTGCGGGTAGTTTTGAAAAGTCGGAGGAAACTGAGGGGTAACAGAGAGCACACCCCAAGAGAGGAAAGATAAGTTATCTCTAGTCCAATGTTTCATCATTTGCTAAATGGGCCTTTCTTGTTTGCATCTCATTTTTTTTTAGCTTGTAACATGTTTCTTGATGATTTTATTGGTTTATCCATAGTTTTTGGTTTTATATGTGTGGATTTTTATTTATAAACTGTTTAGTGTTTTGTTAAAATATCTGTGTAATCTTGTAAACGAGTGTGTCATGACTTTAAAATAAGGGTGTGCGAAGCTTCGAAAACTTCAACTACACATCACAAAATGTATTCCGGCTTTGACAATTAAGGAGCTTTACTAATAAAACTATTGACAACTAAAATAGAAATTAATATCGGTAAGACCCACTTCGGTGGAAGCATGGTCTAAGAAATTTCTTTCACAATAGACTGGACATGCCGATGAAGGGGAGATTTAGGTTAGAATCCTGGTTAGGTGTATGGAGGGTGGTTTCTCCTAAATGGTTTTCCATTCTCCCTCCACTCAAATATGGGTACACTACCTTACTCATCCTTAACATATCAGCAAACTTAGTATATAGGCATAATACCCAAGCAGGTGGGGGGGAAATATTTGTATGAAAAATTCTTAAGTAATAATTGATCTAAATACCATAATAATAATAACTTGGTTCATCAGACTAGGACAAAATATTTTAAACAATCTTGCAATAAAACTTTTATTTTCTTTAATATTGAGGCTAACGTTATTATAAATCTGTACAAAGAATTTATTTTTCCAGCAAGAAAAAAAAAATTGAACCTAGATTCGGCTTCACCTTGAATAGAAGCATGGACTTAGCTTCTCTCTATTATTATGTGTTCTAAATCTTGTACAGTAACTATGACTAAGCCTTAAGATTGTCATTTGTGTTCATCAGCTGTTAAATGAGTCATTGACGAACTCTAATTTTCTTGATATGCTGGGTTAATACTGTGAGGAGTTGACATGTTGGCTGGAACACCATTTTAAGAGGGTGTGTCTCTCTCTAGTGCTCTCTGCTTATTTACATTAACAGGGGTAAGAATAATAAAGATTACTTTTAGAGGAAATGTACCCACTTTAGTATGAAGGGAGAGTGAGAAACCATTAAGATAAACCATCTCTGCCGCGCTTTCATTGACAAACCAGACAAGACGAGACTGATACCTTTGGCCACATAACCAATGGGGTGATAATTCCTGAAACCTGATGTAATACCTTGAACATAAATGAATACAGTAGCCCCATGGCTTCTTTGGTGCTGACTGACTACAGTTAGGTATATACCTAAATTTTGACTGTCAGAAGTGACAGCTGCTAAACACATGTTTTTTTGCAGATCATATGGTTCGGCATAGGAATACATAATTTGGTCCGGTAGCCTTTCAAAGCCGTCAGCTGTCAGCTGTGAGCTGTCAGTCAGCACCAAAGAAGCCATGGGGCTACTGTACCTACCCTTTAAGCAGGAACTTGTGCTAGATGAAGTAAGGCCAGTTTTGCTGGCTTTGAAGAAACCGTCCTGTGATTGCTTCCATTTTCCTGCGATTAAAATGTGTGATTCTTTTAACATAACTGAAGCAACATTTATTACTAATAAATAGTCAAATATTTATGATAATAATTTTCAGGAGCTAATTGCACACAAATTCCTCAGTTCTCGTACTGTCAATAGTTACACAAATTTTTAAGCACGGCAAAAATTGCTTTAATTTGGTCTTACATTTATTGCATCACAAAAATCATTTTACTAATTCATCACGAACAGCTTCCAGCCACTGGTCAGGTATATATAGTTACAATCATTGTATAAATTATTAGTTTATTACAAGATAACTGTAATGATGGGTAAACATATTTTAAACTGCAGAAATTCTTTCAAATTTCCAATAAACTGGAAGTATTTCTGTGACACCTTTTGTTGGGAATTTTGGTGACTCATTTTAAACTTATCTAAGTTATATGTATGTTATTATTTTTTAGGACTTAGTAGAATTCTTTATAAATATTATTTGGAGGATTGTTTTATTTATGTATAATTTATGGTGGTTTTAAAGTTTTCATTTCAATACTGTCACCATTTTATTTTTTATTGGTACACATCAGAGCCAATGTGTTTGCTATCAGCGATGTGAAACTCAATAAGCAGACTCTCAAACTCTTCAACTCGCCGAAAGACAAGTTGTTTACCTGCATGATACTCTCTTTATCACTACTAAGATGACAGTAACTGTTTCAAGATATTACTAATGATTTTGATCCTTTTTCAAACTTTCAGTCAAATTAGTGGTTAAATATTCAAGAGTTTTAGTAGAAATTATATTTTCCTATTAATAATTTTAATGTTTGGAATATTTTTCATTTCAATCACATATGTGAGAGAAAATATATTAAATTATGGATTGCATTAAAAACTTGGGTCTAGTATTACAATGTAACGTTGGAGTCCTCATAACATAATAGTTTGTAAATTCTCTAACTGCTGGTTACAGACAGCATTACATTTTACAATCAAACATTGGCATGCTCATCAAAACTACAAACGACAGTTTTCAATTGCCTTCTAGTTGTTAAAATTCAAAGCACTATATTTATTAGAAAGCTTTTGATTTGTTTACTTTGAACATCAAGATTATAAAACATAACTTGTGACATTGATGAAGTTTTTTTTTAAGACAAATTAAATTTGAGTGTCTTAATTTGAAGCCATAATGTAGAGCTATCTTAAGACATGGTGAATAATTAAACTTGATTTTCTTTTAAATTTAAAATGTGTGCTGGAAAGAATAAAACATGCAGAAAAAACTAGTCAATGTCATACCAATAATCACTTATTTTCAGAGATATAAAAACATAGCCTCACTTTAATAACAACTGTCAAAAACCAATATGACAGACAGGAGGTTTTAACATTAACGAGGACATAATGTTTACTGACCAGAAGGTAGGTCTCGCTTTAACTTTATGAGCACTTTTACATGGATATTAAGCCTTAATGAAGACAATAATGTGACATTGTAAAACTGGCTCTTAGCAATCTGATCAATTTAAGGATTTTTAACAAATGTCTTAATCCACGATTATTTGGATATTTTAATTTACTAAAAATATTACAAAAGACTGAAGTTTTATTCAATTCTCTGTGATGCCACACTAATTGCATGGTAGTGCAGTGGAGTGACCTACACTAACAGCTTTATTTCAATAACAGGGATTTTAACATGGATTCTAATAGAACCACCCAGGTTTATGTCCATGTTAATACACTTCAATATAATAATTTACAAATAAATAGGATAATATATTATTGTGTAAGATAATACCATATGTTATTTATACAATTTTATATGTTTATGACAATAAAAAAATAAATTATATTTGTAAATCTTTCATTTTACATCCATGGGCTCTCTGGCTTTTCAAGTCATTTTCTTCTTAACAATAATTATTTGTAGTAGACTATATTCATTACAATAAAACATGAATGTGCGAAGGCAACTTTTAAATGTGAAACATGAAACCTGCCAAGCAAAGCCAAAGAAAATATATATTTTTATTAATATTGGTGCTCGTTTTCCACCTTTTGGCCATTTTGAATTAAAAAAATACTGAGGAAGCTATGAAAAGCTATTGTGTCCAAACTGTGCTTGAAAATTCGACATATATTATTCTAAATAGATGGAATATTAAGGGGGCCGCCTCGGTACGTGAGAAAAGTATCATTCGTGTTAGACCTCATGTCTTAAAATGAAAATGCTCTGTGCTGTTATCTTGAACTACAGCGGCTGTCTCTCTCTAATCTTATCCTCTTCACACTTACCCTGCCACCCCATGTCAGAAGAAGAGAAGCAAAGAAATGGAAAACTATTTCAAGGTCAAGAGGAATAATGCGCGTGGCTGATCGCCTCCCCACTCACTACACAGTCCAGCTGTCTGCCTGTGTTTATCTTGTGATATTTTGCTAACTTGAGATTCTCGTGAAGGGTTCACAAACAAGCACAATCCTCTATTGATGGTTTAACTTGTCTTGAAACCTTATAATACGAACGGGTAGTAGGACGCGATGCTAAAAAAAAAATTGTCTTGAAGAACACACACTTTTATACATGTCACTTTTTTTTTAGGAAAATGTGAATATTAACTATACAATAATTAATCACGTGTAGACTAAATTTCTATCTTACCCTTACTTAGTTGATAGCAGGGCGTCGGAACCGAGGAGTATAAGGAGCTCTAACACACGGCCCTATACCCCCAACCAGTCTTAGATTTATTCTACCTGTGTAAATACTTATAAATATGGAAGATGTAAAAAAATAAAAAAAAGCCTTCAACTAGCTTCTAAAACATTCACTTTTTTTTTTGTGCTAAAAATCGGGAATAATCCTCCCCCCTTCCGACCTCATCGTTGTTAATCAAACCAAAGAGGTTTTTCCTTTTAGAACTGCGTCTTACAACCCGTTCGGATTACACGCTTATGTAATAATTACTCTAATGGGTGACCATGCGGCCACCGAAGCGGGTCAAATTAGTTAACTTTTACTCTCAACTAAAATGAGATAGACTACACATTGTTATATCACCTACACTGTTTACGCCTACACAAAGCTAGAGTTTACATAAATAATAGGTTAAATGGTCATGTGTAACCTATTTTCAACAATTAATTCATTTTAATTTCAGGTGCCTATTCAGGCTATCAGTAATTTCCACTGATTATTCTAGCTGATAGGGGAAGAGGAAGGAAAGTTTTGATGAAATGTACCCGTATTTGCTTAGAGAGAGGGCTACGGATAAACTACCCTTAGTAAACCTGGCCGAGAATCAAACCCCGACCTCCTTGTCACTGGCAATCTTGTTTAGCTTGATCCTTACGTTTTAAATAATTAAATCAAGTAAGAACTTATTAAAAACAATAAGAAATAAACAATATTATTAATGTTGAAACACATTGACTGTTTCATATAATACACACACACACACACACACACACACAGAGTGGCGGATCCAGAAAAAAATGACAGGGGGGGCACCATGATAATTTATTATTATTATTATTATTATTATTATTATTATTATTATTATTATTATTATTATTATTATTATTATTATTATTATTATTATTATTATTATTATTATATTGCTACCTTACATCCTTTTAAAAATCTCGTATCTGTATGTGAAAATTAATATTTAAACAAGATTTACAAAGCTATGTTGGATAAAAGCCTTTTGAGTCCAATGATAAATGCTGATAAATAATTATTTATCTTTAAGAGTTTTTATTTAAGTTTTCGAGTGTGTTTTCTATCAACCATGTTTGGAACCTCATCAGGATATATTTCAATACTTTTATTTAGACTAGGCAATGAGCCTGGCCAAATTATAGAGTCTTCCCTGACCTATTGTTCTCTAGATTTATTTCCTCAAATTGCATATTACGAAGTGACGTAAATGTTTTTGGAGATCTCCTAGAAAATAATTGTTCAACGTCAATCCAAAATTTTATAGATAGTTTACATCCTTGAAAAAAAGAACGAGTTTAAAGTGGGATAGAGATTATTGTTAACTATACGTTGTGTGAAGAAGTACATTGTTCCCCCGAAGGCTTAGTTGTGCAAAAAAGATAATTTTAAGGGCAGATAGTGACAAAACAGTAACCGTAATGAGATTACAAAAGGAGGAGTTAGGGCAGTGATTCCTAACCAGGGTTCCGCGAGAATCTCCAACCTTTGTTTTTATTAATCTGACAATATTTTTTGGACAGTGTGGAGATATATAAATATAGCTCATGTACCCGAGGATGATGAAGAGAATAGTGCCGATAGTAATATTAAAAGTGAGGTTGGTAAGAATAGTGATAACCCAAGTTCAAGTACCGGAGGACAGTAATTAGTAATAGTAAATAGAAATAGGCAATAAATAATCCCGAAATATTTTATTCAAAAGTATAAATTTATTATTATTATTATTATTATTATTATTATTATTACTCGTATTTAACAACCCTATAATTATATATTATAATTTACCCTTGTCGTACCTAATGTGTGATAAGATTTTATGAAATATTTTAAGAGTTCTTCTAAAGAAAAAAGGTTGGGAATCACTGGGTTAGGGTCGCTTTCCCACGCAGGAGGCCAAAATATTATTAATATTGGATGCCTTAGCAAGCTATTTAGCGTTCAACTTGGTTTATTTTAGGGGAGACTTCAATTCAATCTATAATATATACGGATAATATAGATATATCGAGGTGAGTGCTCATAGAAATAAGAATATATAATAAGAGGGCAGGGAGAGGGGTGTTTGGTGAGGGGGGTATTGTGTTTTTTTAGAGACCAAAAACAATTATAATGTATTACTTCATCAACAAAGTGGGGGTAGTTAGAGATCTTTACTTTAGTTTAATATTGGTTAGAGAGTAAACAAGACAGTGTTAAATTATTTTCCAAATTAAAACAAAATCGTAGTGAAAGATAACTCCAAACAGTTTCTGAAAGCATCCAATTTCCAAAAGTATATCGGTGGAAGCACACTTCAAATATATTCTAGAGCAGGGGAGCACACAGAAATTATTCTAAAGGAGGATCCAAAGTATAGAAGTTACAAGTCAATAATCAATTAAATCCATTATTACTAAACAAAATACTTAACGCTATACAGACTAGACAGCGTTAAATCCAGTTGGGCATGTTCCACACTCAGGCATGGATTCAAGGGGGTGGGACTAAGGAGCTATAATCCCCCCTTTTTGAGATATTTTTCAAAAATTAAATTGACGGATTGAAGGGTGCTGTGCTTCTCTGCAGACATACGTCCAATGTGTTCGAACAACACATGTTTCACCCCGTTTACTCCGAACCCTGGCTTTCCCGCACACTCCCCTCCTATCTCACCACTCCTTTGTGTAGTAAAGAGCGTGTTATTTACTATTGACTTATTTTCATATTTTAACTAAAATACAGTCACTTGAGTTAGGCATCTTTATTTTTAACAGTTCATTTTTATATTAATTTAAAAATTATACTCACAAACTAAATGTAAATTCCACAGTGAATATACCTAGAAATTAAAGCTGGCAATCAAATCGAAGGTAACATATATTTATAACCCATATAAGTTTAATCAGAAACAATTAGGTACAAAATATAATTAAAGGGCACCATTTTGAACCTTAGAATTACAAATTTTTCTCCAGGGGTGAAAAGCCCCAAGGGCACGGACCACCATTTTATTGGTTCCTAAAGGTGACCTGGTGGTCTAGGGGTAAGGTGTCAGACTTCTGTGCTGAGGGTCCGGGGTTCAATCCTTGGACCCGGCACAGATTTATCTGATTGCCAAACCCTTCCTTCACCTCTGACAATACGTGTATTATTCACAACTTGTGAATGTGAGGAATGCCAGGCCTCCACCGTGGTTCGGATCCCACGTTAAACTGTAGGTCCTCCATTTCATCTCACAATCACCCTACCATTACACATTAGCTAAGTGCGTATAACCCTAACGGGTAGTAAGACACGGTGTTTATGATCTATTGGTTCCTAAAGGTATTTCTTTTGTGATGTAGGCACTCCCCCCTCCCCCCTCATGACATAATCATGGATGCACCACTGCTCACACTGTATCAAGACATTGGGTTATTTTCAACCACTGCTTTAAGGTGATTTAACATTGCTAAATCGTCCCTTTGTATTTAATATTTTATTTATCCTTCATGTTCTCCATGGGGGGCTGGGACCCACTGGACCCCCTTTGTGTGTACGCCCCTGTTCTAGAGGAATATTATTTTTAAAATTTTCTGGGAAAGGGTCACTCCAAATATATTCCAGATACAAATCATTTTAAAAAATCCATCTGACAACTCCAAATTTATTCTAAAAGCATCCTATTTTCAAAAATGTCCAGGTGAGGATCATTTCAAATAGCATTTAAAGATTTAAATTTTTTTTTTAAATTAGAGAAGACCACTTTAAATAGTTTCTAGAGACATCTATTTTTATTTTTCAATTAAAGGCGAGGACCACTCCAGATGGCTTCTAGAAGCATTTAAGTTAAAAAAAATTTTTGTAGAAGACTTCTCCAAATAGCATTAAAATAATCTGATTTTCTAAATTTGGGGAGGAGGACATCTCCAAATAACTTTTAGGGACATCCAAGTTTCCAACATTTATTGCGAAAAGGGGCAGAGTAAGGGAGAGGTGAAGGGGGGAAGGCAACTTCTCAAAAAACTTATTTTTCGTTTGCCACCGCCGCCTCCCCCTTCCACCCTTCTACACAAATAACGTTCCGCCACCAGTGGTAGCAACCAATCCGTGCAACTGGTACAAAATTATGGTGCACCCCTGAACATTTTTTTTAAATTTACCTACTACTGTCAACAGGAGAATTTACGGCCAAGAGGTTTACAAGGGCGAAAGTTGAGAAATAGAATTTTATAGCTAAATTTTCATAAATAAGTCCTAGACTTTAATTTTTTTAATACAGTAGTGATGAGTTTTTATTTAACTAGATATATATTTGCTATTCATAAAAATAGAGCCTAAAAAGACTTTTCTTAAATCTTACTGTGGACAGGGGTGGATTAAGGTGCAAAAGAAACAAGCGGACACTTGGGGCACCAGTGGCTGCCATGGGTGGAATTTCGTAGCTTGCAATAACTATAGCAAATACTATTTTGATTATAGTACTTATATTTATATAAAATATATTATGTGACTGTATATACAAATACATCATTGGATGCAATTCTTATATTGTAAATTCTACGTAACCCTTTAGGGTGAAGGTTATCTAATGTACCTAATACTATTTCTTTGTTATGGTACGCAATTAATTATAACTAATGTCAAAACTTTATAGTTCGTTTCATAACTATTCATATAGCCATTTTCCAATGTAATGGATGGTATGGTATTGTTTACAACCTGATTAAATTATTGCAGACTTCAACAAAGACCCCAGGATTGATTTCATCATCGCCACGATGCTTGAAGGGTGGGGCGGGATATGGGGTGGCAGAATTATTCTCCGCTTGTGACAATACATTTAGTCTGCCCCTGGCTATAGATATTTCCTTCACCATAATCACCATGGTTTATGATAGTAGGCTGATAGTATTGATATAAGAAACCCATTATTAGAAATATATTAGGCCTAACAATTAGCACAGAAAAGTCAACAACCCTAAGAACTCCTCCCCCCCCCCCTCACACACACACTAAGACCACACAAACATAGATATTCTATATTAGTGGTTCCCATCCTTTTCTAGTTCACAGACCCCATCAAGCCAATGATAACCAATGATAATTCATCGCGGCCCTCTAACCTCCCCAGCCATACATGGTGAGATAAAAACACTTACACATTTATGGTACTCTACGTAACCAATTATATATATAAATATTGTCGAACAGGAAAAAAGAGATTTTTGAGAAAATTGTGAATACCATATATTTTTATATGATGTGAAAATTCAAATAAAAGAAAATTTAAAAATACTAGGGCTTATATTTGTTTCGCGGGCCCCCACAGGTGCCTTCGCAGATCCCTAGGGACCTGCGAACCCAGGTTGGGAACTTCTATCACATTCAATCTCCGAGTGTGGTACATTTAGTAGACTTATGTCAAATATAACGTGTGGAGATTATTACTAAATTGGACAAGCGGCCAGGATATTATGGATCATGAAAATGAAATAAATACCGTATGTATGCTAGTAGCTATGTAGCTATGCTCACACAAAACTATTTGCTCCCGAAAATTTATAATGGATAACCTATTAATTTAGTTTTCCTACCCCAGACAAAGCTGACTAATCTCCAAATTTATTGGTTCCATAGCTTTGTCTTCAAGTTGGGTTGAATCCAACGTTGTGGACATTTCAATGGGAGTGGACTAGGGATGGGTTGTGAAATCACAACCTGCTCCTTTGTCACTGCTCCTCTGACGTCACATTCACAGCCTGTTCCTGACAGACGAAAGGAGCTGTTCCTTTTTGTCACTGCTCCACGGATCAATAATACACGCTGTAACAGGTTCGGAGTAAACTTGTTCCTCGTCTCTCTGTCACAGGCAGTGCTGGAACTGGTCCAAAGTAACCTTGCTCCTCGTCTCTGTCATAGACAGCGCTGTAACAGGTCCGGAGCAACCTTGTTCCTTTATGCTCCTGAGATATTTTGGAGCAGTCGTACAGTAAAAAGCAAATGGATGCTTTGTGTTCTTGTCACAGCGCTGAGATCAGGTCCGGCGCAACCTTATTTATCTAACATAGGTTTAGTTTAGAGTTGGTTTAGGGAGTCACAAATGAGTTTTGAAGGGGAAAGCTTTCGTAGTACAAAACATTATTTCCACAATACAAGTACAGTATGTGATGTATTCTCACAATAAATTGTTACGTTGATGGTTAACATTGAAGGGACCCGCTTGGTGGTAAAATTATTTAAGGCAAGGGTCAGCAATCTACTGACTGACTGATTTTATCTAGCCCACAAAATATTTAGCAAACAAACAATTTGTTCAAAAAATCGACTTAATAGCTAATTACTAATTGGTAAATGTAAAATTGAACTTTTTTTGCTCTACTTTTTTTCAAATTAGCCAAACTTTTTTTTAAACCCATAAAGTCCGTGATAGCAAAAGGGTTGCCAGCCTCTGGTCTCTGGCTTCACTCTTGCACTGGAATGGACTGCCGATGACAAGGAGATTGAGGTTCGATTCCGGTTGGGTGCACTGAGGGTGATTTTTCCTAAACTTTTCAACTCTCATTCGATACAAATGTGGGTGCACTTTCTCTAGAATCAACCATCTTCATCCCTAACACATTGACGTAATTGGCATAAATGCGTATAACCAGAACGGGCAGTAGACGCGGTGCTAAAATAAAATAGGCTGTGAGTAGGTACAAATATAGTAACTGTGACAAAAAGGAGCAGGTAAAAGGAACAGGTCCAGTGGTGGAGCAGTAACAGATTGCTCCTGCTCCACTAAAGGAGCCGTTTTTCCCATCCCTAGAGTGGACTGAGAAAGGTTTACTCTGTCCCGACAATCAGCTTTGTCCTCTCTGCCTGAAGAGAGAAAAACACCTTGTCTGAAAAAAAAAAATTATTTAATTTATTGTTATCGATTATTAGTTTTTTATGGCCTACTGTAGGTATATCATGACAAAACACGTTCTAATTTGAGTTAACCGTTTCTTATAGAACATTTGTGTTCACTATTATTATTATTATTATTATTATTATTATTATTATTATTATTATTATTAAAATAAATTTTATATATATATATACTTTGTTCTATCAAATAAATGTTTCCACGGCTTTCTTTCTGTTTTTTTGCGGCGAGCACAAATTCGTAATTTTGTTTTTTCTCCTCTACGTTTGTCTTCTTTACGTGTCACGTAATCCATTTAAAAAATAAACAAGAATATGTATCACAAGCAACTAAATAAAAAATATATAATTGAAAGTATTTCAAACTTAATAGAAAACTAATTAATTACTGTGCCAAACATTGTTTGGGTCTTAATTATATTAAATGAGCAGACTATATTTTTTAACTCATCACTGATTAAATATGACGGGATTTCTGGAAGTCTGCACGGAAACTTCTCGCCTACCGAGGCGGCCCCCTTAATATTGAAAAAGCAAATTCACACTTACTCATAAATTAAATATATTGCTCAAGTTTTTTATATTGTAGAGCTGATTTTGGAACTTTTTCAGTTGAGACAACCAATCAGGCACTATACATTGTAATAATTGCTTTAGAGTTAACCTTCACGTATCAGAACTGAATTAATATTTATTAAAATTAAATGTTATCTTGGGTGTAATAAAAATTTTGTTTTAATATATAGTTATACATATTTTAAGAAATTAAATTGTCCATTATCACTTTGTTAGTAATTAGTATACGTACAGTAAATATATACTTTTCCCTCTTATTTATCTTTATGGAATGTTTTTTTTACAGTACAAGGAATGACCAAATAAATAAATAAATGTTTTATCCAAGCAACAGAATTCAAATTATGGTTCTTTACTTCACAGGACTAGCTTTATGAAACTTCCGGACGGGATTTTAACCCCGTCCTCCTGAATATAGGAGCAACACGGTAAAATGAAACTAACACCCAACCGTTGAACAGTGAACTAGATCCTGTTTTTATACTAATCAATCAGTATGTACTTACTTTGATCCATTAATAAAACGCTTCTTCCCCTTTTTCCATCCTAATTTTTTGCGGCGGGCAGATAGTCGAAGTCTAGTTTTTTCCCCTTTACGGTAGTCCCTTTTGCTTGTGTTATTGTTCATAGTAGTTTTAATTTATCGAAAATAACAATATTATTCTATTTTATTTATATATAATTATAATGGCTATCATAAGAAGGCAAAGCATACACAACTGTTCGGAAACACTTGTGTTATTGTTCATAGTAGTTTTAATTTATCGAAAATAACAATATTATTCTACTTTATTTATATATAATTATAATGGCTATCATAAGAAGGCAAAGCATACACAACTGTTCGGAAACACAGGACCAGTTTGTAAACACATTTCCAGTAAAAGCTACAATAAATATTATTTTTAATATTTTCTAATGAACACCTAAAACTTAAAAATGTGCCGGCTCACTGTGCGTTGTCTCAACTCTCAACAAGGCGAAGGCAGACATCCAACTAAAAGAGCGCATGCGCAAGGAGTCAACTGCCTTTCCTTCTTTCTCCGGCTATTCTTTACTTACAAAGCGTAGATGGAGGATATGGCTGCGCCACTTGATGGCTGAAAAGCATTAGCTTTGACGCATCAAAACAGCAAAAGGAATTAGCAATTATCTTCACATTTTCTGTTGTGACCCTATCAAAAAATGTCTTTATTTGTTTTTGAAAGGTTGTGTCTAGGATTATTTATAAGTTACCCTCGTCTCAGAACTGTGACAATATACTTAAGGCCATTTAAAGGTCATTGAAAATGAGCAAGTTTCGAGTTTTCATTAATTTTTTATATATATAGATTATCAAAATGTAAGGTTGATAATAATAAATAAGCATGTTCCCCACCTTTATCTTACTTTTGGCTTAAGTCAAGTTTGTAAAAAATTAAACACTACCTAACCATCGCGTATTTCCTGAACGTCTGCAACGCATTCCAACTCTCTGGTAGGCGGCCCCCTTAAGGACTAAATATTGGATGTGTGTGTTATAAATTGAATGTAAGGAAGATCACAACTAAAAAGCTTTGTATATTACATTTTCTTTGCTTCATACCATTGGCTGTCAGCTAATGGTGTTAAAACTTGGCGGGTATTTTACATTTGAACATCATTTTGGAGTTATTGAATATAGGCTAATATACAGGGTGTTCCTGGGTTAAACTCTGGGACGAGAGAGTGGATCAAAAAACCAACTCAAAATGTATTTTGGAGATTTGCTAGTTTTTACTTTGTAACGTTATTTGCCACCCTACCATTTATTTCCCTATATTTTTCTAATCTTTGTAAATAGTTTCCAATTTATTTTCATTTTAAATTATGCACTTCAAAGTTCGGCCACAGCTTAACACGCTGTGTTGCAGGTGACAAATAATACTATTTACATCCATTCAAAAAAATAAAAGGACAGAAGAAAGAACGGCTAACACTGTTTTAAATAATTTAAATAATTAATTTTGACCTAAGGAAAAACACCTTTTATTAAATATATTAATTTCCTTCTAAGAAGTTTGTTGACTTTTCTTTATTTATTTTCAATGTCGGCCATAATTTATTTCAACACATGAGCAGATATGGAAAACAAATGAGTGGCGGGTCTCGCGATTGTAAAATAAAAAGATGTGATGTAAATACCTCCAAACTAGCGCGCGTTTCAATTTTGACAGATGGATATAAACATTTTAATTCTTTTAAGAAACATTGTTCATATTCATTGACATATATTTCAATATTCATATTAAATTTGCATTTTATTTTTATTTCATTTCTAGTCCATAGTCAACATTTTATCTTATATTTTAATATATTATTTTTCTCTTTGGACTTTGGAGAGTATAGAACATTTTTAAATTTGATTCATGGAATACTTTTTGAAGAAGATTAGGGTCTTCTTCTTCTTCGGTGTCCATAAAGTATGGAACCAAATTTGTGTGGTTCCTTGATAAATTTATTAAAAAAAAGTGGAAACCTGTTTCAAAAGTGTGTTATTAATATATGAATAGAAAGCTTAGTGTCCAAGGAAGAACTAGAGCCTATTGGTATTTGGAAATTGTGGATCGTTTGTAATTAAGAAGAGGAAATAAATTTTCCTACATTTTGCTGTTTCAACACTGCATATTTTTCTTGGTGAGATCCAGCCAAATCTTCATTTATATATATATATATATATATATCTTCTTTTATCATCAAGAATCCAGGAATAATATAAAACTTACAGAAAAAAAAAATTCAGACACTTTATTAAATCCAATGTTTTATTTTATGTAAAAATATTAATGCCATTGATTTTTTTTTACAATACTAAATATTTATTTGTTGTTTTACTCACAACTCCATATATCATATAAGTCCAAGGCCGTAGCCAGCCAATAATTTCAGGGGGGGTTTGGTGGGCACATCTCCCAATTGCCGGAAGCTAGAAAAAATTTATATATGATAAAGAGTTCTAGAAGATATTTGAAGTGTTTTTATGGCAATATAGCCCCCTAGCTACCGAAGAATATGAACATTTCCAAACATTAAACACCTCTAGAAGTTATCTGAAATGCTTTTTATGGTAACAAAAGCGGCCTAAATTGTACTTGTATCTTAATTTTGATATTGTTTGAACCATAAATAAAGCTGTATATATTTTTTTCATAAAATTTCAGTGGGGGTTTAAACCCCCAAAACCTCCCCCTGGCTACGGCCTTGTATAAGTCTATATATATTTTAATTGATAAATTTTGTTTAAGAATGGATATAATACAATACATTTTATTTTTATTTTGTCATGTTAGAATTGTATTTACTTGGAATTCCATAGGTAGGATTGGGATGTGGTAACAAGGAAACAATAATAATAATAGCACACATACATTTCAATAATTGTTTTTTTATTTTAATTTAAAATTAGTCAATTTCATTCAATGATCCATTTTATTTCAATTGTTCATGTTTTATTTTAATGTGTATAACCCGAACGAGTAGTAAGACGCGGTGCTAATAATAATAATAATTTTATTTTAAGTATTCTTTCAACTCTTGTAGGGACTTACAACACACCATTGTTGTAAGTAAGGTAGTGCCATTATCTTTAACCTTGTAATATCCAGATAAACGTTCCCGAGCACCACCAGTGGTCTCGAGTATTAAGAGTCATCTTGCCTCTGTCAAAGTTGGTCGAGTTGAAGTTTTTTTTATTTTTTTTACTATTCTTTCTCCTAGTTCCTAGGATTGGCGCCTAATATACATAATTTTATACATCTCGACATTACCTTTTATTGTGAAAACATATTTATTTTTTACCATAGCTTTCTTTTCATGCAAACAGCAAAAAACTAATAAGAACAAAATAGGTAGGTATTAAATAAAATATTTTTTTTATTTATTTTATTCAAATTGACGGCCTCCAGCCCAGAGACAAGCATTGCACCTAACAATGACAGAACGATCGGCTGACCGACATTGTGCGACTGTTGTTTCTTCACACGCTTGCGTCATCCTTTGTTGTAAGGATTGAAGGTCATTAACAGGCACTTGATGCACTTTTTGCTTGAGAGCTCTCCATACAAAAATATCTAGTGGCGTTAAATCAGGTGAACGCAGAGGCCAAGCCACAGGTCCAGCATGACCGATACATCTTGCGGGAAAATTAATATTAAGGCATTTTCGAGGACCCCTGCAGAAAAACATGTTTTTATTTAGTTTTCGTGTATGCGTGAAAAGGAAGCCAAATCTAGCAAATCTCCTAAAGGCATTTTGAGTTAGTGTGCTGATACACTACCACTTCTCAGAGTTTAGCCGTTTAACCTGCTAACACCTGTATATAAGCCTATACAGTGTATATTTTATTTTACATGGAACTTGCTTAAACTATATATACGTAACATACGTCATTTAATTACTTCTTGTTAAAATAGTATAGTAGTGGTTCTAAAAATGATGTTGAAATATAATGATTTGAAAATGAGATATTTCAATGATGCAAAGGTGATTCAGCTTTCACAGTGGCGGATTTACCAACAGGCTGAGTAGGCTGGAGCCTAGGGCGGCAGATTTTAGGGGCAGCAAATTTGGGGCTAATGGTTTTTTTTATCTTACAGAAATTAAAAAGATTCATATTTATATACCTAAATGTTATTAGGTCCACACAAACAATTCAACATGTAATATGTTTCACCACTTAGATACATTTTTCTACAATTTTTGTAGTCACGTTTGATTGCGGCGCGGGAACGAGTGACATGACCATTCGCTAAGTGTGTCTGGCCTAACCTGTCTGCCAGCGCGGTGTGGTGCGCAGGAGCCCAAGCGGGGTCGTGCTGTAGGCATACGCCGCGTGGTGTTGGTGATATTGAGTTCGAGAGAGATACATATAGAGCGGCAGGAGGCCTACAACAGGTTCAATGAAAAGTTTTCATTTCTGATCAAAATGAGTGAATTGTCATCATCAACCCTTACGGAAAAAGCCCTTTTCTTGGAAGAAATGTATCCTAATGATTTAGAGACTGACTTAGTTCAAGAATGCATACATTTTCAATGCCACCTTTCTTCTGAAAGAATTTTGGTAAAACCAGATTCTGGATCATTGGAAAGTCTATCTTCGTTCCTGCGAAAACAGAATTTGCAAAACGTCTATCCAAACTTGGATATAGCAGTTCGCATGGCTCTATGTACACCAGCGACAAATTGTTCGGGTGAGAGAAGCTTTTCTTTCTTAAAACAGGTGAAAAATTATCTAAGATCTATCTTAAGCCAAGAAAAGCTAAACGCCTTAGTTCTTTTGTGCATAGAGTCAGAACTAATGAACAAGATTTCATACGACGATATAATTGATGATTTTGTGAATAGAAAATCGCGCAAAAAGGCATTGTAAAACTTTCATAACTTAATTGAATTTAATCGTCATCATCAGCCGGATTGTTACCTGATAATTGAATATATTGTTTTTAAACTGTAAGTAAACGCAATAAAAATTATTTAATTACGTTTACCGAATGTACATTATTGTGCAAGTAGTATTAAGGCATACCTTACCCCCACCTTATTAGTAGTACATGATTGAGCTTTTATTAGCTTAGAAATATACCCAAAAACTATTTTGTGCAATCTTAACTAAATCGTTGAATTGTAAAAATAAAATAGGAACTGACACATTGTAAAGGTTGGTAGGGGCGGCAAATGTGTAAATCCACCACTGAGCTTTCAGCTTCAGCAATTTTAGCTTTGCACACCCCTAAAATTAAACTATACCACTAATTATTATTTCAATTTTAACATAATTTCAAAAATCATGTAGTTACTGTACCTACCATATCAATAAAGTTTACTTTTTTATGAGTTTAAATCTAAAAGTGGTGGATAACATTTGTACTTTGTTGATGATGACGGTGCTATTCTCTCCACAATGATGTGTGTGTGTGTGCACTTCTGTTAGCCATACTCCTGGGATTAGCCGAGTAACACAGATAATTAACACACAAAAAATACTCTAAAAGCAAGTAGGGTACATGGGAATAAATGAATCAATAAAAGGAGATAAATTTACAAAGTTTTATTTTAGCATGTTGGCAGAGTGGAATTAGTTTCAAAATGACCAAGTACTAAATAGAAATAAGAGATTATTTTTATTACAGTTATCGACATAATATGAGAATTCAATTGAATATGCATTAAATTTGTACTGGAATAAGCCTCTGTTGTGAATAATTTAGGTACAGAAAGTAAAATGAAAATCTACCACTTTGACATGAAAGTGTAGGCCTAGGCCTATATTCTTGTCAGTCCCAATAATTAATCTACTTTATGGGTCTAAAATTGACAAATAAGATGCAACCGCTATTAAAATTACAATTTTTACATTAAGTTGAAAAGGTCACCCCCTCCCCAGATGCATTTCCGGATTGGACTTTGCGGCCCATTTTCTGGCGGGGGTTACCGCTCGAGACCTTGCCCGAAAAGCTTACCCCCTTCTTCGACACAGTTTAGGAACAGCTGGCTATTTTTACCCAAGTAATGCACAATTTCACTCTGGTTTGCTAGTTAAAATAAACTATATTCAAGTTTAGAGTGTGGTGTAATTGTATATGAATAATGAGCCTAATCTGAATCTACTTGCACACTTGTGCGTTTATTATACAGTCAACTCTTGTTATAATGAACCTCTACGAAATCAGATATTTTGTTCAATATGTCAGAAGTTCACTAAAACTGTTTTTTTCTTCTTATTTTTCTTCTGAAAGTAGTGGGTTAGTGACAAACAAAATAAGAGTTCAAATACAATCACTATTTATTGAAATACATTAATTAATCTGTTAAAAAATCGGTTATATGCTGTTGTTTACTGTATACTACTTTGATTAATATTTTTTTCAGATCCTTCTCTACAATTTGTGCTTTTTCCACACTTAATTACACACTATACATACATTCAATAAAACTAAACTGAGTAGAAAATTCTAATTTTTCGAGTTTCATGTACACTTTCAAAGAAAGGGTTTAGTGAAAACAATTATTACTAAATGGCCACAGACTGTCATTCACTGCCCTGAAACCAAGGCTGTAGCCAGCCAATAATTTCAGGGGGGGTTTGATGAGCCCATCCCCCAATTGATGAAGGCTAGAAAAAATTCTAAATAAAAAACTGTTCTAGAAGCTATCTGAAGTGTTTTTTTTGGCAACACTACCCCTAACTATCGGAGGCTAGGACAAATTCTAATTATTAAACGCTCTAGAAGCTCTCTAAAGTGTTTTTTTATGGTAACATAACACCATAACTGCCGAAGGCTAGAAAAAATTCTAAATAATAAAATTTCGGGGGGAGGGGGGGTTTGAACCCCGAACCCCACCCCCCCCCCTACGGCCTTCCCTGTAACTCCTGTCGTATTAATACAATTCAGAAGACTTCGTCTTCCTTTACTTGCCGCAGACAACAATATTATAACTTAAGCCAGATCAATGAGTGCAGTGACTGTTTAAGACCAGACCTTACCTCCTATCCCCTGCATTCCTTTTCCACAGTCTATACTTTCAGTCAAACTTTGTGCTACCTAAACAAGAACTCGGGTAGAGAATCGATGTCTTCAAGTTTAAATAACCAAAAAGTTATGTTTTTAAAGAATTATGAGGTTAGAATGACATTTCTTATTGAAAGTTTCAATTTTTCTTTTCACTAAAACCTAAGTTGATGGTTCATTATAAACGAATTTTTCAACACACAGTGAAATGAATGTGGGTTGGGACCAATGAATTAGGTCCACCGTAGCCGAACGTTCACTGCAACCGAGATCACTATGTATATATCACTATATTTATAAAATAAAAGTATGCTATATAATATATATATAGATATATATATTATATAGCATACTTTTATTTTTTAAATCTTTAACTCATATTAAAAATAATACAGATTGTTTTAAATAGGCTGATATCATGGCACAACCATTTAAAAGTACATCTAGTTTTATTTAGTCTTACATGGGTCAATTTCTTAACAATGGGCCAACGACAATGATCTAGTTGAAGAAGTGGGCAAGTTCTCTCAAGTTATGTAACAATATACTAAAATAAGAAATCATTCACAAATAAAGATACTATAATGGTGAAAAGATGTATCTAAAAGGTGCACACATGGTGTGCACATGAAACTGCTGGTGCCACTTGGTACGCATGAACTGCTGGTGCACACTTGGGTGCGCATGAACTGCTGGTACACTAGACTGTGCAATACTTAATACAGGCCTTTATGTCGAATTACATTTATTTATTCACTAATAAGTTGGGTAGCCTGTTAATTTTAAATTATGTTTATAAGCGGATAAGATAATAATTAGTATATTTCTATATGATACTAACCCCTGGAAAGGGAATTCTATCCTGTAACGCCAGATAGAGGCCTGCCAACTGTGGCGTGATACCGTCCTCGACGTGGATACGCAACACAACCGTGAGCAAACAGTGGCTCTGGTTGTACATGGCTTCGAGGTCATCGAGATGAGCTATCTTAGTGGTGCCACTGAACCACATCTCTCGCAAGATGTATGCTTGTGTCACCAACTGGTGTATCCCCTTAACGATGAAGTCTGACTTGCACGGCCGCATGCAGTTCTTGTGGACCACCCTCACGTAATGGTTGTGTATCTGGACAAGTTCATCCAAGTCTTTCGCTTGTTTCAAGTTCTGCTCCATTTGAAATCCTTCTGAGTGAAGCACTTGCCCCATGAGGTAGGTGTGGATGCTACAAAGCGTGTTCATTAGCCAGAATTTAAGAAGGTGCAGACGAGTAACGTTCTTTTTTGACCGAAATATTTCTGACTTCACGCTAACGTCTGTAAATCTTAAATGTTGAAGTAAATGTAATGCCCATTTTACTTTTAGTAAAAACCTGAAAACTTGATTATACTTTCTCATGTTTGCTGCACTGAGTAGTAGTGTGAGGGGCCAGTCCACTTGATAACGTAACTCTATTCTTTCAATTAAACTTAGAACTAAGACTGCATCATCCACAGAAGAACTAAGGTCCGTTATCTTCAACCTATCTATACTCGCTTGGATTTCTGCTGTGTCTTTCTCATCAAGCAGGACCACTGAAAAGTTTGTGTTGTGTTTATGGAAACGCTTGTCGAGACAGTCTTCAATCTTGATCGAAAGAGAGTATTCATCAAGATTACCTTGTTCAATTTGTGTGAAGATGCTCTTGTTGAACTCATGGACTAGATCTCCAGCTTCCATGAGCATCACTTGTCTTACCAAGAGAAGATGTGTATTTAGTTGTAATTCGTCGAAGATGTTGCAGACCAAAGTGCAAGCTACGCTGTTGCAATCTGTGATAAGACGGTCCAAGTGCCTTTCCAACAAGGGCTGAGCTGGAAATATTGAGTCAGTTTCCAGAATAGATACAATGCTAGAACCATTTTCCATCTTCTGACATTTGTTTGACTGTGATGGTGCAAACACATTCTTGAAAGCTTTCATGAGGAGAGGATCATCAAGTTGTTTTGTGAACTCTGATTGGAAACAAGATTTATCTAATGATTTTGGACAAACTGTTGTTTCTTGATGTTTTCCTTCATCTGATATTTCCTGCCAGTCATAATGCGGAAGATCTTGAACAACACTTTCTAAGAACTCCTTGTACAAATCTCGATGTGGGGACATTCGTCTCTTCATTTCAGTGATTCTGTCGAGTTTGAAAAGTAGTTCCATGGTTTTACCAACATGTAACATCTTGTTTGCAATGTTCAGCAGCAGGTCGGACGGGACAACCCCCGAATCTATCAAACCACTACAGTAAGGTCTGATTTTAAACCCTTCTTCCCAATTCTTCAGCGTCGTGTCTGCGTCACTTCTCGTCACCACAAATTCTTGCCGGAAATCTTCCAATCGACCTTCCGTTAACCAAATGTTTATTATTTCCAAGTATGGAGACAAACTTTCAAGGAACAACCTAAGCATAATAGTGGCTTGTCGGCGAGTTATTGCATCCTCCAATGCTTTGTAGACAACAGATAAAAGGCAGGTAGCACAGAGCCAATTAGGGGCAATCCTCCAAGAAAACATAACAGCTTGAATGTGAACCAAGTAGAGCATGTTAATGTCTTGAAGGTAAGGTTCCAATTGTCTAATTACCGACATTAAAGTGTGAGTATTTTCTTGCCTCCTAACCTCTCTCTCAATCTTGACTGCTGCAATGCGAAGATTCTTGATATACTTGGAGAGAGAGGTGTAATAAGCTTTATATGTAACCGGGGCATTTCACTTTCCAAATCTTCCCCCCCGACTGATGAAGGAGAAAGTTCTGAGTGAAACTCTTCTAGTGTCTTCAACATATTGAAATAGTTGCACATCTGCTGTAAACAGTTACTAAACGCATCTTTTGTGAGACTCGGTATTGTTACATCAGAGCGAACGACAAACTTCCCATCAACTTTGTAAAAAACGCGAGTGTCTGTAGGACCACATAGCATAAATAACACTTCCCGGATCACTTTGTACTCGCTGATAGTGTTAAGCCGATATGTATCAAGCAAGCTGTGCGCTTGTACACTCACAAACTCTTCCCAAAGTTTGGCAACATTGGCTGAATTGTATTTAGTCACTGGCTGCTCTAAATATGATGAAATCCACCAATTGTGTTGTGTGTTTTCAACTAGCCATTGCTTTTTATCAAACATTCTTTGAACTCTTTTTTGATATCACGTGTATTTTCTGATTTGGTTACAACTGGTGGCTTTGGTGTGATGTACTGGTTTATTTGTTCATTCGTCTCCGATTCAGATTCTGACCATTCAGAACTTTCGTTTTCCGAGTCGAAGCCGATTCCAGGTAGAAACTTTTCATTCCCTTCACGCAGGTATGTTGCCCAATCAAATGTTTCACTGGTTTTGGCCTGATTAGGCTCAGCAGTTGAAGGAAGCAGTATTTGAGGAGAAGAGGTGGGACTTTGAGATAGGTTAACCAATAAAGACAATAATGACCACTGTATATCACATTCAGGATGATCTTTAAACACAGGACTGCTTGTAAAGTCTTTGACTAGTTTTTCAAGTCTTTGCGCGTGGGAAGAGTGACCGTGAACTTGAAATCTTAAAACCATACCTTTTAGAGCTTGGCCAATTTGACAGCTATTCACTGATAGGTAGCGATGGTGCACAATTTTGGACAGGGCGAATTTTTCACATAAGTCGAAGTTTTCATCTTTTTCAGAGAAAGGGGTTAATTCTTTTATCAGATTTCGGACTTCATTAATGGTCGATTCTTTTATTTTTACTGTCATGATTGATTAAAAAATATATACAAAATACAAATACTAAATTTCAATTTCACGCGAGTGAAGTAAGCATTGCCAACATATGTTAGACTAAATGATTTTCATATGTCTTTCGGTTCAAATAGTCTACAAGGATTTTATTGAAATAACTTTTGTAGCTAGAAATCAGATAGATATTTTTACGTGCCGTGAGCTATTTTACTTGTATTTATGTTTTTAAAATCAAGTGAAGTTCTATATTAACATTATAACATCATACATTTAAATTGTGTTTGTTTGACTACAAATAGTCTTATTTACTCAATTATAGTAGTTTAAAATTTCATCATAGATTATCATTTAAAAGTACTATATTATTTATAGCAGTACAGGATTTAAATTTCATCATTCGGGTGTGTTCATTGATGTTCAAAAAAGTGAGAGCTTTATAAACCATATACCCTTTTGTTGTTGAAAGTAAAGAGTAATTTTAAAATAAAAAATAATATAATTGAAATAAACTTGATGCTAATTTACCATTATTACATAGTAGGTATGTGTTTGCTACAGATTGTAGTGCTACATAGTTAATTTTGACAGAATAGGTTTTTTAAATTATTATTATTATTATTATTTTATTATTATTATTATTATTATATCTAACTTCTACCAAGGGCGCTCCCAGGATTTTTCTCCAGGGGGCGAACCTCCAGTAAGTTGGAAACTTAATTAAATTAAAGCCTCAAAATAAGCTTTTTAAGGAAATCCTTGGCTCCTGAAAATATGATATAACATAATAAAAATATTCTCAAATGGATCCGAATTCGTTGGGTTTTTTCTAGATTAATTAAATCAAATCTGACGTGTTTGATTAAATTCTATAGGATTAGCTTCTACAGTATTTCGGTTTGAGGGAGTGAGTAACGCATACTTCTTTGACTCTTCCGTAGTGGGATGCACATTTGTATGTGTTTTTTGCTGTAACATACCCTGCAGGCGCACAGTCGGGACTTAATGCCCGATGCGTAGTTCATCCAAGAGCTCGTGTATTTTTTTTTATTAAGTGTTCTAAAACTGCCATTGTTGTCTCATTTTAATGATAAGTAGTGGGAATCAGTGCTCGAGTTCTGACAACTTAAGCCCCAGTGATCATCCTTTAATAACAAACCTTTGTGGTACCCGTTAATATTCCTAATATTGAATTGAAGCCTTAAAAGTGGCGTTTTAAGCTCTACAACATGAAATTCCGGGAGATCAAAGATATGGGTTCAAGAGAGTGAACAATATTCTAATGCAACTTGAACTTTATTTTAACTATCAACTGAAATACAACTAATATTAATTACAACATTCAAGCTTATCAAAAAGTATTTTATATCAAACTTTACTTTTTAAATTTATATTTATGAACCCTACGAGCAATCGTTAAAAGTTTTTTATGTGACAAAATAAACTTGTGAAATTCAGAACATGATAGATGGTAGCTATGGCAGACTTGGAGTTCATCTTTCAAAAGTTCATAGCTGAGCTTCCTCCTTTCTTTGGTCCATAATACACCCATCACGCTAAATGTGCGTTAACTAAGAGCATTTTGCAAGTGATTTTCCTTATGCCAACCTCCGTCCCAAAGAATTATTGGCTTGATCGGCTCAATCCCTGACTACATCCACTACGTGCTGTCCTCTATGCAGGGAAAAGATGAGAAGTGGGTGCTCCGAAGGGTCAATCCTCGATCTTTTTTTTTTTTTTTTTGTTTCTACCTCCAACCCCAGCCAGGGTATCTTTTTGATCTATTCGGTAGTTTGGGTAATGTGTATATATGTTTATAATATAAATAAAAAAGGTCTAATTAAGTCAGAAGGGAAGGATGATATACTTTGCAAATAAGGGGATTTCCAACTTTCCATCCACGCATAATACTCCTTGAGCGAGTAAATGTTTACTAGTATCTCTTGGTAAGAATAGCAATCCTATTAATTCATAACTGAACCAATTTGTATGTATATGTAATTCATAGCTTACTTAATTAATTGTGTGGTTGTGTAATTAGGGAGATTTGCGTTTGTGAGTTGGCAGCGATAGATGCGGACTAAATTATTGTTGTTAAAAAAGAAAAAAAGAAACGAGCTTGAGAGAGACACTTGACTGAAGATGGCTCGTAAATTCTAGAGGTCGGAAAATAATCATGTGGCAAGGAAGATATTGCGTGTTGTGAAAGCTAACTATCTAAAAGACCTCAAGAGTGTCCTTGATAAGGATTGGACGCGTGTTCAGATGTACCTAAACAATCACTGGAAAGGTGTGTGTTCTTGAGCTATTTGTATCGTTGGACTTGGACTTTGTGGAAATCCGTATGCTGGGACCGCCGAACGGACAGTTATCTCAACAGATGGTCAGCGTAACAACTGTTAGATGAACAAGAACTCAAGGGAATATGTGAGAGATTGTGAGTGAATTGGGAGTCGCAAAAGGCCAACTCCGAACACTTATAATTAACTTAGTTTTTTGATGACTCTAAGGTTTCTTGGCCAATTATATTCTTTAATGAGCTTGAACTTTAGTTGATATAGTGCTCAGACCTAGTAATAGTCTGTTTTAGGCTGAGTTATTGTCCATCACCATCATCACCTATTAGGGGAAATCGTAAAGGTGTAAAGTTTTGATTTGTGGGTTATGGTATAATAAATATAAAAGTTTCTCCCCAAAATTGGTTTTTCTAACCAATAATTCAGAGTACAGATAACATCACTAAACGTGTAGAATATTTATTTTATTTTATGTCTCTATGCCACTCTGACGTCACCCAGAGGTCTCGTAGAAATAGGTCAGTGCCTACCAGTATTGTAAGGAGCAACATAGCCGAGGACCGATACACAATTTAACTATTGGAGGCTCACCCAATATCAAAGATGATAACGCGAATGAAACAATAAATTTTAACTCGCTGCCACAATCCTTCACTACAATTATTTAAAGAAAGCAACCCACTTCATAGCGGCCACTCGTTCAATGGCAGTGTGAGTACTCTGAACTTCTCCAAAGATACAGAACTCACTGTACATTTGCTTGTGGTCCTCAACTTCTAGGTGAAGGTTTCAGGAAGTTTCTGAAGACTATCCCATCCAATAGGATTCTTTAAAGACAAAACAGGCTCTCTTTGAAACTTGAGCCCTCAAAATCGTACCACTTGTCCAAATACAAAAGACAACGTACCAAAAAGGTTTTTGATATCTCATGTAAAATCCAGGGATATCTAACTTCCGGATAGGTATTCCCGGGAGACGGGAGAGTAGTCACGATTCAGGAAGACTCCCGCCCAATCCGGGAAGGTCGGCAAGCCTAGCCGTTGAGAACTATTGCTCTCATATGCGCAAAACTATCAACTCTAGTAACGTTTGGTGATGCTAGTTAGTAGTTTAGTAATTAATAATTAATTGTGTTTTTTTTATCGTATGTCATCTTTGACCGGGAGAGAGATATTATCTAGTTCGGTCACCTGTGTGTGTAGACTTTTAACCACTCTGGTGGCACAGAACGTGCCCAAGGTACATCTATGGAGGTTGTATACACGTCGTACCCGTAATGAAATAAAATTATGATAATAATTATGAAGTCTAATTTACTAAATCCTGGTGACCTTTGGAATAATTCCCCTTCAGGAAAATTACCTACGGTATAATTCGGGAATCAGATATGGGACCCCTAGATTCTTAACCAGTTGCACTGAACACTATACTACGAGGATGGTTAATATTTAGTTATATTTTATAACTCTTCGTTTTTCAGCTGTGGGCAATGTTTGAGCTCTAATTCCAGACACTGTTGGGTGGAGCTTTGATACCTTTATATTTTAATAACCACTCTTAATATTTATACAATCTCAGGGGGAACAATCGCCCTGCGAGTGTCCTTGTTTTCTGCCTTGTTCATTCCAAATGAATTTCACCAAGATAGACTGATTATTATTTCATAGTTTCTCCTAATTTTAATACTAATAATATTTGATCAATCAATCCATCTCCAGTTTCAAACATATAATAATGAAATAAATTATCATATAAACATGTATTGGTCCATTGAATCGGATAAGAATGTCAGATTTCTTTACTAAGCTACTACTCACAACTCACACTCTATTTATATAGTAAATTATTTCTTTAAAACTTATATTTTAATTTTAAAAACGTAAATTAGTACTATGAAAGTAATTTGAAAAAATTACAAATAAATAATAAATTAATAAACTTAAATAGAATCTCCGGGTATCCTCTGGGTGTTTTGCTGGCACACACAATCGGAGAGGGACTGTGAATAATACGTGACTTGCTTTGGTTATCTCCTGGACCGAAATATAATGTTACACAACCAAGCACTCACCTATAAGTCAAACCAGGCCTTTCGGAGTTGCATACTGCCAGAGTTATTACTGTTGTCCCAGTGGACCAGGATCGACCAGGTGTTGTAGACAGCTAACAATTCTAACAATTGGTGGGAAGACTTAAAAGTATTATGGAAATAATGACTTGCAAATGAGATGAAATTTAAATCATACATATTCTACCAATAAAAAAATGTACTTGTAAATTTCCCTACCTGGCAGACGTCATGCTAAACATCAAATCTAATACATGACATTTCATAACATTTTTTGATAAAATAGAGAGTTTTGAAACATTAACAAAAACCAATGAACCTTTATCTGGCCTAAAACAATATATTCCAGATAAAGATACAAATATTAAAAATATTGTTGATTGAAATTTAGGAATAATGCATTTGACTTTTAGGTTTACAAGATATTAATAATAACGAAAAATTATAGCCTATAGGTACAACTTTGATGCATTAAATTCGACTCAATGCCTTAAAAATGTTAATTTGAAGAATATATTATAATAGTTAATATTAAAGATAACAATTTAAAATGGTTGCACTGAGATGTTAACACACGCCTGGTCAAAAAGATAGTATCAATGTCTTGGTCATCTCTAATATAGTACACTTGAGAAAAAATATAGTTTCAAGAAGTAAAAATAAATGGTACGGCGCACCGCACAGACTTTCTCTCTCTTTCTATAAACTCGTAAGATTTCTGAACGGAATAATGTACATTGTATCATCACCACTCCACATAAGAACACGCATAAAATAATATACAATGATATAGAATCAATGAGAAAAGAGGCGCATCTTTGTCCACCTAAGAACATTTCAAACAGTTTAATGTCTTCCACAAGGGTCAACACTTCGTATTAAAATTTCGATTTCTGGTTATAGTTTTAACATTTTATAAGGTGTTGCAGATCTTCAAGTCATCGCATTGATATTTAATTATTCATTTATACATTTTGACCAATAAAAAATGTCAATATTGACTATTGAGTCTAAAATGGAGATAGATCATTGCTGTGCAAACATTTCTCCTAAGAGCTTTAAGGAAAAATAACATACTTTTTTAGATACTTATATTTAATTACTCTATGGCATTGGAGAATTATTGCGTTAAGACTTAAGTAGTATATGTTTACAACTAAAGCTCACAAAATTGTATTAATATATTTGCAAATATTTCAGAATCTGTTGCTTTTATAAAAATATATGTCAAATAAAAGTTTTTTATTTCTAATAGTCCTACAATTTTGCAATGATAAGTTGTTTAGTTCCTCAAATAGTTGTGGAGATACGGAAATTAACGCTTCTGTAAAGTACCCTAAAAATCATTTTCATAGGAAAATGAAAATAGCCAGTTTATTTATAATCTTAATCAACGCCTAGATACGAATTTTAATCAAAATCGTTTGAGCAGATTTTGAGAAAACCAAATTTTTCTCTTTTCGCCCTTCAGTAAACTAGCCTTAATTTTAAGTTTTTATAGACACACAGACAGACGGCATTGCAAATACTATTTTTTAGGGTTCGGGGTCATGAGACGTCGACATCCATCAACATTTCAGGTTAGTTTTTTTTTACTGTCTCAATACTTAAACTTTAATGTCCAAAAAGTTAAAAAATTCATATAATTGCGTATAGATTGAAAGCTATTGATTTTATAAAAATATGTTTCGGCTAAAATATCTGTAATATATATATATATATATATATATATATATATATATATATATATATACATATTTGTAATGCTAAGTAATTTCATATCTCAAATAGTTTCGGAGCTATTATAAAAAATGTTAATTTACGCATCAGAACGGAGCCCTTAAAGCCATTTTTCCGAAATATTGAGAGTAGCCATTTTGTTTGAAATATTTATTAATGTTCATAAATGAAATTTAATCAAAATCGTTAGAGCCGATTTTGAGAAAATCGACTTTTTCTCTTTTTTCCCTTCAGTAAACTACCCTTAATTTTAGGGGTAGATATCCAATTCGAAAAACCCCTCGGGGCAACCCTATGAAAACCCTAGATATCAAGTTTCAGCTCAATCGGTAAAATAGTTTAGGCTCTAGTTGGAGGTACAGACAGACAGACAGACGGAAATTCAAAAACCACTTTTTCGGATTCAGGAAGTCATGAAACGTCAAAATTCATCAAAATCTCGATTTCGATTTTTTTGACGATCACCATACTTTCTCTACCTGTAAGATAGAGAGAAAGTAAAAATGTTTGAAGTTGAAATTATATTGTTTGAATCTTGCTTAGTATAAAATGGTGATGTATTAAATAAATGTAGTAGAGATAGATATGACGTATTTGAAGTATGATGTAGTTCGATTAAGAAAACATATGTAAGTACTAGGTAAAATGGTTCGTATTCACTTGTGTTGACATCTTGTAGGTCGATCGTAAAAAGTAGTTGATAAAATTTAGAGCTTACTCATATCTTAGTGTAATGTATGGCCATGTAATTTGGCTATCATGTGTGGTGACGTAATAAATTGTCTGTTTCCCATCATGCCCCTTCCTAATTGACTATCGATAATCGTATCGATAGCCGGTGTTCCAGACCAAACCATTCTCACTCAAGCAGTAGCAAAGGCTGTATCCGAATAGTCTGCTTCACGCGCCATCGACCCTTAAGCTACTATCACACGACACTTGCTTGTACTAGAAATCAAGTGTGCTAGCTAGCGCCTAGATATCTGTATACTAGCTAGTACAATAGAAACGGGACTAGAGTATTCACACGCTGCTAGTTTGGTACTAGGTTCTAGTGCAAATATTTATTGAACATCAACTATTAATTTTGGATGAAGCAGCTGAATTAATTATTAATAATGATATTGAAAATTATGAGAGGGAGCGTAGGAAAAGAATATGGACATGGAACTGGCTGGAAAGACGAAATAGTGATCGCGGGATACTGAAAATGATACATTCGGAGGTTAGGTAGGATACATTCAGGGTGACTCTAACGTTTAGTATCTCCCCAAATTTGTATTCATTTATTTACGATGTGGTCAGAGGCACCTAAGACTATGGGTGTCCAAGTACAGTATCCTTAACACACACATGTTCTTTTTTAGGCCTACGCACACTTTATATTCTAAAAAAGCAACCACCCAAGTTGGCATGCTATCAAGTTTATTTAAATTAAATTTGCGTCTGGAACACAGTTTGTCATTTTTAGATGACATGTTTTTAATTAAATATATATTTAATATATTGTCATATTGTGGAAATATGGTATTATATAAACAAGGATATTTAGAATAACTGCCAACAACAAAATAACATCCGATGACCATGTCGGCACCATTTCTATTATTTCTCCACACAAACTCACAAAGTCTCAGCGCGCTTTGATTGGTCGAATTACACAGACTAGTGTCAGAACTAGTACGAAAATAGCGCTTGTTCTATCCTCAAAACTAGTATGGTAGCCAGTACCAAGTGGCAGAACCAGTATACTTTTTCTGATTCACACGACGCTAGATGATGACGTGCTAGCTAGCGCTAGCTAGCACACTGGATTTCAAGTACGAGCTAGTGTCGTGTGATACGGGCTTTAACGTTCACTTGATAGTTGCATTGGCAATCACGTGATCAAGTGTAGAACCGTCCGAATAGTCACGAAGTGTGCCGATGCACCCTGCACAAGTCCTTAAGACCAAGGGTGACGGCAAGTTACCCTCGACACGCCGTCGATGTGGAGTTTTCGTCTGCTAAAGTAATGTGATCTGTGATGTGTGATCTGTTATCTGTGATAAAGTGTTTTAACTATACCGATACTGCTTTTGTTGTGGTGTTTTTTTGTTGTGTTGGAAATGTCTAGTAAAAAGAAGCGGGAATGGATATTAAAAAGTAAGTCATGTTCTTATTCCAGCCATCCTTACCGTGTTACGGACGTAACACTTAATATAAACTGTCTTCCAATCTTCTCTCTATCTTTGTAGTAGTGGTTGTCGTAATCTTAAAATGGTTTTCGGCCTCGGTCAGGTAATTTAAATCGTGGAGAAACTTATGAAAATTCAGGTCCATTATTCCTGAAAATCCTTGGAACTAGCCTCCTTTTATAGTATTCTACCACCAAACCAGCATCCTTTGTTTGTCTTAAACTGGACCCCACACTCAACACAAAATAATTACCTATTTAGTAAAAAAAAAATGTAGAATTTGAAAATATAGGAAACCTGGAACAAAAATAAATAAAGTTTAATCTAAAATGTCCAGGTAAATACGTAAAAAAACGTTGTCTAAAGTCTCTTCTTTAGGCGAGTTCACACATACGCTAAAATTTTAAAGCAGTACAGTGAGTCCACACCTCTTAGTGGTGTAGCTGTTCACACACTCACGGAAAGTTGGGAATCTCTGTTTACTCATGATGTATTGAAACGTTAAACATAAAAACGTGAATATTACAATCAGTGCAAGATACTCTATTTAAAATCAAATTATATGTGTTACTTACTGTGACATGAAACGTCTAATTTTAGAATCAACTGTTCGAAATAAATATTCACTAATGCCTTTAAACGCCTCTGACGTCGTTTCATACCCCTCTGTACACCTTAACATAAAGCTTAACGTTTCCAATGGTCCCACTAGAGGATGGTGTGGTTATGTCGTCTTTCTCAGTGCTCAATTGAATTAATGGATCCCTTCCATCGCATTGGCCGCCTTGACTTTCTTTAAATATAATTTTTAACATATAATTGGAGAAATATAAATTTAGTTTCAGAATTACCATCAGGAGCAGTAAATGACATCAAACATATTATAAATTATGCATGTTAGTTATAGCATCTCTGCTAAGCATTGATCTCAATAATATAACTGGATGGACATACACATAAACATTGCTAAGGACCAAAGCGTGACGTTCAAGTTTATAATCTGCTACACTGTGAGGGGACAGATTTAACAGTTTCTTTAAATGTTTTCATACGAAGACATGTCGCTGATGAATAAAAGTGTTATTGTTTGAAAATAGTGAAATTTTATACCACACTTTCCTGAAGAAACGTTTACGTTAAAGGATATACAATTCAGTTTTACATGTAATACTGTAAAAATACGAATAAAATCTTTAACATATTTAAATATGTTGCTATCATCAATGATGTTTACAGTCTGTCAGGACTACATTTATATTTAAAGTTGGTTATTAGTTTGTATATTGGTTTCAGAAACCATATTATATTGAAAGTTCGATAAATATAATGAATAAGTTATCTTAAAACTTGATTACATTTGTATGATGACAAATTTTATGTAGTTACAATACATTCAAGCTATCACTTAGGCTATAGGCTTGTAGAAAGTATTATTATATTACCTCTTCTTTTTTTAAGTTGGCTCATATCTTGTATATTACTTTCAGAAACCATATTATGTTGAAAGTTTGATAACTATAATGAAACAAGTTAGCTAAAAACTATATTACATTTGTTTGATTTACATACTTTGTGTAGAAGTCTTACGTTAAAATGATAATTTAGGTTATAGGCTTGTAGGAAGTACGGTATCTACTAAACTCTTATTTTAGTAATAATCCCAATCTGTAAGGCTTTATTTCGTACCAGAATACTATCATACATGTAATATTTTGGTAGGATAAATGGCCCTTTAGAACGGAAGTTCTAAACTAAAGTCCTAACTAAACACAACTATAGGGCAGGATTCTGGTACGATATAAAGCCTTATAATTGAGCTTCCTTCAAAAATCATCGTATATATTAGGCTACATCAACTTATTTAAAGGAAAAACTAACCAGTTTCGAACTTTGTTATGCTCTTCAAAGCTTTTACTAATATATTTATTTCATTTAATTAATCACACATTGATTTATATCATATATTTAATCAAATTAATGAACGATGTCAAAATGCCACATTGCCTTGTATGGGTGTAGGAGAGAAAGAGATACCTGAAAGTTTTTGTCTCTCTTACACAATGGTATGTAGACGACAGCTCGAAAATTTCAGCCACAGATGTACATCCAATTATATTATAGAGATCAATGCTGCTAAGCTAGGTAAATGACACCAAAGATATAATAAATTATGTAGTCAATCCATTGATATTCATAATATAACTGGATGGACATATGTGGCTGAAATTTTCAAGCCATCGTCTGTAAAGCATTTTGTAAGAGAAAAGGAAACTTTCGGGTATCTCTCTCTTACACACATACAGAGCAAAGTGGCATTTTAACATCATTTGCTAATATGATTGAATATAATGAGATACATCAATGTATGATTAGTTAAATAAAATAAATATGTTAATAAAAGGTTTGAAAAGAATAACAAAGTTCAAAACTCATGACTTGTTTCTTTAAATAAGTTGATGTAGACTAATATATTAATATTTTCTACAAGCCTATAACCCAAATTATAGTTTGAATATAAGACTTCTACAAAATTATGTCATTTAAACAAATTAATCAAGTTTTAAAATACCTTATTTCATTATATGTATCAAATTTTCAATATAATATAGTTTCTGAAATCAATATACAAGTTAATAGCCATCTTTAAATATAGGCTATTGTAGTCTTGGTAGAATATAAGAAACACGAATGATAGCAAAATATTTTAATATATTAAAGATTGTATTCGTATTTGTACAATGTTACCTATAAAACTGAATTAATTATCCTTAAATGAAAATGATTCTTCAGCCAAGTGTGGTATAACACTTTACCTTTTCAAGCAATAACACTTTTATTCACCAGAGACATGTTTCCGCACAAGAACATTGAAAGAAACCGTTAAATCTGTCCCCTCACAATCAAGCAAACGACAAACATGATCGTCACACTTTGGTCCTTTGCAAGGTGTGTGTTTATGTTCATCCAATATAGTGTAGAGATCACTGAGCCAAACAAGATGTGATTTCCAAGCAATAACCTTCTATCAACTAAAAATATGGTGGAATTTAATCTATACCTGTGACATTATTAGTACGGAAAATGTTTAAAAATGAAGGAAGTTGAAGAAGCACATAAAACTAACCCTAAAAATCCAAACTCTTAGTCAGGTTTTTGTTAGAACTGGAATCCAACATGTTCGTTCCTTATGCACCACTACCACTGTCCCACATAATGTTTAGTTTCTATGTACTAAATGTTTAGAAATGTTGACACTCTCTTGTTTTTGACTTATATAAAGTTGTGATCTTTGTGCATCAATGTATGAAAAAATGTTTGTTAGATACATTGTTCTACTCTTACTCATGTTTTACCCTAAAACATTAATATATTTGTATCATGTTATTGTCCCAGAACGTGGTAAACCTTCCGTAATAGGGTAATTTTAGAGAACGAAGTTTGTTTAATTCGCGAGTTAACATTTTCTATCTCAAATTTGTTAACCTAGCACAGCGTGTACCTAGTATATAAAATACAAAAAGGATTATTTCATCAAAATTTGTCTAAATCTTGAGTGCAAGTAAATATTAAGCCAACTAAGAGAGGGAACGTTTGTGAGGAGTGTTCTCAAAATATATTAACTGTATTATGACAAATTTGATTTTTCAATAATTTTCAACACGATTATTTTTCAACAGAAGACCAATTCAATGTGTGAGATGTTAATTTTGTATCTGTGATATATCGCTCCCCATTTCAAGCCCTCCAAGAACATCTTTCACGCTAAACTAAATAATTATTTTATGAAATCTGAAAAAAACACGTTATTTTTCTACATAATAATATTATCAAATTTATATTTTCAATCATTTAACTTTTGTCATCGTTCATTGTCATGATTTCAGTCAATGTTAAACTCATAATAATTTATTCATAATGTCTAGAAAATACTTTTTTTAATTTCAATATTTTAATATAAATAAATAAGAGCATAATAAGTTTTGGTTTACTTGAAAACATTTTTTTTATTTGCATTTATTTTTTTAAATAAGTTTTTCTTAACATTTATCGGTGAACATTGTTCCCAGAGTTATAATTTAATATAAACATTTTGACATATTTATACTTTTAGATTTCAAGTATAAATATGTTACCTTAGAAATTTAGTTATCAAAGCTCCAGATGTTATTTAACATAGAATTACATGAATGATCCAACAAATTATATAAAATATTATTTATTTAATGTTTATCCTCATACACTTACCGTATCAATATTGAAGTGTTGATTTATATGTAATTTATATGTTACCCCTAATTATTGTTGATATTTCAACTACCAATGTAAGTCATAATGTTGCTATGACAACCAGGTAAGCTCAGTGATGTTGTTCTTAACATAAAAATACCCAGTAGCTAGAAGATGCTAGGAGTTTCGTGTATCTCAGCAATAAGTTTGTTTTAATCTCACCCCTCCCCTCCCTTTCATAAGTCGAGATAATATTACTCTATATTCATTTGGAATTTCTAAGAGTTTATAGGATTTTTTTTAAATACTATATGTAAGCCATATCTATATCACAATCTAGTTCTGTTAACCCAATGGTTATGATTTTAGAGACTTCAGGGCCTGGATTCACTAACGAGAGCAAATCTGCTCCGGCGCAAGTCTAGAAATGGCGCAGATTTGCTCTCAACCTGCCCCTGTTTTGTTTAGTGAATACGGATTTGGGCGCATCTTTCAAACTTGCGCCGGCGCAACTATTTGCTCCCGTTAGTGAATCCAGGCCCAGGAGCAAAATTAAGTAGTGAGCTTATAAAAGCAAAACTTATTCAAAAGGATTTAAGACATGAAGAAGATCAATCGAATTCTGATATGGCTTTCTTTTCCAAAATTAATAAAAGAAGATATCTTCTTCTGAAAATTGACACCTGGACACGGGAATCGAAGCCGGGACCTCTGGCTTAGTACGCCAATGCTCTAACAACTGAGCTATCCAGGAATCGTCCCGTGCCCAGGGTCATTCTTCACTCATATTTTAAGGCAGAGTCTATGATAGAGACTTTCAGAAGATGATATCTAGATGGAGAATTCCTCACTAAAAAGCATAAATAATCTCTTCGGCTATTTGATTCATAAATATGCAAGCCCTTACAATTATAATAATTGTATATGTGGCAGCAATAAGCCAACTACCGAGTCGAAGATGGCTACGTTATCTGATAGCTCGTGATCCTAATAAAATCACAAATTTGTAGCCGACGATTTCTGCACGTCTATCATAGACTCTGCCTTAAAATATGAGTGAAGAATGACCCTGGGCACGGGACGATTCCTAGATAGCTCAGTTGTTAGAGCATTGACGTACTAAGCCAACTTGAACTAAATTTGGAGAAAGGCGGAAAAAGAAGCACAGAAAATCCACCTCCTTTCCCGTAACAAGTATTAATCGGATGTTTGATGTACATGGTAGTGACATGTAGGCCTGACATATTCATACTGTTAGTTTTCTAAGTCAATTTTATTCATTTTGTGATGAAACACAATGATCAAGTGCAAAAAGAGTCCTGCGATATTTGAAAGCCACAATGGATTGGTGTCTAGTGTATCAGAAGAGTGATGGAAAGTTGACTGGATTTGTCAACGCTGATTGGGGCGACGACAAAGTTGATCAACGCTCCTTCAGCGGTTATGTGTTCAAGTTGGTAGGAGCTTCTGTTTTACGGGAAAGTTAAAAAAAAAAAGCGTACAGTAGCACTCAGCAGTACCGAGGCTGAATATATGTTTCTCAGTGAAGGAACCAAAGAAGCAATCTTGTTACAAAACCTCAACTATGAGCTCCTCGGAGAAAAATTGCCCATAACAATATTTAATGAGAGCCATTCATCTAAAAAAATTAGGTCCATCAACTCTTTCACAAAAGAACATAACATTTCAATATACGATATCATTATTTGAGACAAGCGATTTAAGATTGACTAATCAACTTGGATTACATGGCTACAGAGGATATGGTGACGGGCATAATGACAAAACCAAGTTCTAGACGTAGCCCCAGCAAGTTTATGAGGAAACTGGGCATGTCAAAGAAAAATTTAAGAAAGAAGGAAACCATATTACATCAATAGGGAGTGTTAGAACTGTAGTCCAATGTGTTCGTTCTTCATTTGCTACTAGTGCTGTCTTGCGGAATTTATTAGTAACTATGTATCCAATGTTTAGAACTGTTGACATTCTCTTATTTTTGACTTATCTGAAGTTGTGATCTCTATGCATCCATGTATGAAAACATTTGTTACAATATTCTACTATAACTACTCATGTTTTAACCTAATAAATTACTATATTTCTATCAGTTTTATTAATTTAAAACTACACATTTTCTTAACCAAACACATATTTTTAATTCATACATACATGTTTTAATTTAATGAATTAAGGAAGTGTATTGCTTTTCTTGAATTCACAGCAAGGGCGTAAAACGGTGGTAATGTGTTGGACGCCCCCTTAAGGGGAGGGCCACTAATACACATAAAACCCTAATGTTTATGTTTTTACTCTTCCTACAGCTTTAATTGTCTACACATGTATCATCAACCAAATATTAGTTAGTGAATATTTTAACATTCACTTTCAAGATTCACCTTGTAAAACTTAAGATTGTAAAATTATCTCTGTCAACATTTCAAATAGTGCACGTCTTTTCTCATACATTCATATGGTATTGAAAAACAAAGGACTTCTCTTGGAACGAGCTGAGTAAGAGGGGTCCGAGAAAATTAGGCAAATATTTTTGTTATCACCTGTAAAAATTCTACTTGAGGAATCACCCTAAGAAAAGAGCAGCTTAAATAGCAGAACTGTCGGAAGTGGAGTTTGTAGCTTACTTCGGTAGTTTTATCAGCCTTCCCCCTCACACATTATTGCAATACTTACTTACTCAAAACATTATTTGTTAACTATGAAAAGTTTGAAAGAAAGGGTATGGTAGAAGGGGTCCGGACCCCCATATAATTTGTTAGTGGATCCCCCGAGAAAAATGAACTTTCTACGCCCTTAGTCTACAGATTTTGTCTCGTCACACTTAATAAAATCGAAGCATAACAGTAGGCATTTGTTTTGTACTCTTCAAAGGCTATCAGCACAGAGGGTCATCTAATGATAATTTAATTATAAAGATGATATGGTATCACTATAGAAAAAATTGTAAAAATATAGTTCAATATATCACTTTTCAAAAACTCTTTGAAATAGCTATAGACAAAAAGCGAATTCTGTATTCACTTAAATAGATCTAAGGTATTCCATAGTTTTAATCAGCTTGTTTTTGCAAAATGAATTATGACAACCTGTAGTTTCCTTGAAAAAATTAGTGATGACCAACACAAAGGAGATGGCACCATTAATCAAAAATGTGAAAAAATATAAAGGTGTAGAGATATTCATTCTTGAACGGCTACGAGTGCCTAATAAATGCAAGGACCTTATTTGGTAATATATTAACCTAAACAATGAAATACACAACAATAATCCAGAAGTAAGGTATTATAAATAAGATTTATTTCATACCATAAATTAATTTTCAGTACTAACACAGAATGTAATAACATATTACCAGATGAGTTGAAAGGTGTAGACTCCATTTATACTGAAAGATAGCGGTCTTACCTTGACTGATTACAATATAGTTATATGGCTACACCATAATAAACCAAACAAATATGTTTTCCACTTTTCGTGGTTAATTTTAAATCTAAATTACCCTTACAGAAAATATTTCTATCAAAGTACAACAAATAAGTATTTTGGAAGTATTATTTTAATCTTTTGTTATTCTTAAATACAGTGCAATATTTATTTTTATTAGTTCAAGAATTTTCCTAAATAAGTGTAGTTTGACTGTGAATTCTTTATATATTTGTATTTTTCTTTTATTAAATATATACATATTTCAAATCAAGAGAAATGGTTTGAAATATATACATATTTCAAATCAAGAGAAATGGTTTGGCAGACCTGTACAATTTGAAAAGAAATATATATATATATATATATGAATAATTACAGATTGGTTTTAAACGTTGAAGCTAAAGCTGCATTTTAAATTTCAAACCTTCACAAATAAAGAGTTAATTAAATTTGTATTAATATAATCTCTTTATCATATCACATGTCAGTCAGTCACTCATTATAGAACACGTGCACTTGAGCTATCTAATTGACATTTCCCCTCGCGTGTGTCATGCATTTAAAATGTTCAAGAAACCTTTAGCTATAATTTTTGGCAGGGGAATTGTCTACTTTAGGTCAAAATATCCTAGTTCTTCATCCAGCGAACTTTGCCGCTTATTGTTTCGTAGCTGCACAGACTCTCGTCTTTCGTGAGCCATAAGCTGTCGCACGGGCCACGGGACATCGGGAACGAGGTATGCCAAGATCCCCGTCAGACCTAAGACAACGTGTTCAAACACGAGAATAAAGGCGAGCCGCGCCGCCAGCACGTGCCAGAAGTCCATCCTAAGCTCCCGATTACCACGGGGGTGTCTGAGACCAGTGTACCAACACTCACCCTGAGCCAGGACATCCTTATCTGTTGACAATTCCCGCAGAGGGAAGGATGACAAGGTGAAATTGACGTACCCTTGAAGGTCAGCCTTATATTTGATAGAGAAAACGAGCTTTGGGATGAACTGAGTGGAGAAAGCGACTATAAAAGCATTGGTGGCTGTGGAGAGGTAGGTAATACCCTGAAGTATGTCGTACCAGACCCCCAGACCAGATACTTTATTTGGCACCGGCCGCCGAAACTGCGTAAGAAGCCTTTGTGCATCGATACGTATCTCCGCGATGTTGTTGATCAAGGCACACACTGGGGCTAAGGGAAACGCTGTGACATAGAGCGTGACGAAGCCGTACTTTATGGCGGTATTGAGGCGTTCCCCAACGAGTGCAATAGGGTCCATCGGACGCAGGAGGAAATCCTCCTCCCATCGCGGAAGGCTCCTGTAATCAGGTGTGGTCACGCTCAACCAGAAGCACCTTAACTTGGGTACAACAACGTCAAGAGTACTAATAAACAGTTGTTTTCCCACCATGGTGACGGCTAACTGTATCGTCACCTCGGAGAGACACCCCGTGGGGTCACACTGATCCAAGCCAAGACCCAGGAATCTACTCCACATACCCTCGTCACCAGGGTGCGTGTAAAACCTACCCTTGAAGAAGGCAACGTATATAGGAAGGGAGTAAAAGTTGGCAAACTCATATGCGTAAAGCTTGAAAGTGAGGCTCCTTTGGTAATCTGATTCTGTCCTTGGCTTCTCGAGGTTTGTGATGAACAAGGCCAGATCTTTGCAAACAAAGTGAGCTATCAGCATCACAGTGAGGGATGTGAGAGACGAGACCACTGCAACCATCTCACTTCTATAGCTCTTCACGTAATAGTTCTCGTCAACAAGGTAGGTCATCTCTACCAATACCATTTGTAAACGATCAGTGTGATAAAGAAGCAGATCAAGACTATTAGAATGGATGCTGTCAGAACCCATGATAGGGTTAACCTCAATATTCTCTCAGTTTCTTTTATCCTAGGCTCTGATTTCCCTGTGATGGGATTCTCAACCATCTGCGTCACGGTGGCACCATATTCCGCACGCGCCTCTTCACCATGTCAACGTCCAGCAAGTCCCAGCGCCAGGCGTATGACGCCTCCTTCCGTTTCCACGTTTCTAGGAAAGCTGTCGACCAGAAGGACATGAAAACAGCAAAGACCACCGTGGATGGGTTATCGAATATGTTTGACAGTATCGCGTAGTTGCACGAATCACTCAGTTTCTGGAAACCACACTTTGTAAAGTTTTGGCACCTGGGACATATTAACTTGTCACTCTCGCATATTTCTCTGACGGGGGTCCATTGGGGCTCGTCAAACGAGGCATAAAGTCCGTAAAGAAAACAGAGGATCCCTGCGATGGAGGCTGGGACCAGCATCACCGTGTACCACCCCATCCACGCGAAATATATGGTTACTTCTTCCCCGAAATATTTTCTGATAAGTCCGTAAGGCTGTTGCTTGTAAAATGCTTTAGGGTGAGCCCAGTTATCGTAAAGTGTTTTTCGAACAGAGCAACTACTGTCTTTCGTATAGCTTTTGTAATCGCCATGGTGGAGAGGAAAGGCTGCGGTATATATACCAAGTGACAAAAGAGATCTTATCCCTATTTCTTTGTGACACATCCCAAAATCGTCCTAGACAGGATGTCCCAGACTATGCTTATCCGTTCGGTTTCGTTAAAAGGCGTGTCGCTATCTCCTGCCAGGAACACGTGCCTTAGACTCTCCTGATACGTCGTCTTGAAGAAGTGGTCCGTTTCTCCTAGGTTGCTGTCGAGGAACCGGGTGAGTCTTCTGAAGAACCTCCTGATCTTGGGCACTGTCTCTCTTGTTTCTTGAAGGGGAGCTTTCTGTTCTGGAGCTCTGCGTGCCTTGACAGGGCCCCCAGTCTCGCGTGCAGCTTGACGAAAAATTTGCCACTACTCAGGTCTGTCGATGGTTCTTCTTCAAGTTCAAGCCCTTGCGCCTTGAGGTTACCCTCAAATATTCTTCGTGTGTTGCTCATGGAGTCATCGTCGTCGTCGCGATCCTCGTCATACACCAGGATCATATCAACTCTACGGACGTTATCTCGGAAATATTCGCTTTTCCAACAAGAATCTGTCACGTTCTCCGACATTGCGAAAGGCTCAACTCTCAACTTATTTATCTCTTCTCTCAACATCTAATTCAATAGTTCACTAACCTAACATAATTACCGTAGATTGTTGTTAACTGTTCCTGGCAGTGTTGACAACGCCCAAGAAAATAATATAGAATTACATTTTGTAACTAACAAACGACAATATAAGAAACAATTAATTTACCGTTCACCCACTTTTGTTTCTGATATTAGCTCTATAAACAAAACTAATTAAAATAACCTATTCATGTGTTACAAGACTACTAATCATTCCGTAATATTTTATAGCAATATTATATTACACTGTCTTTGTCACTGATCAACATCGGAGGACACACAATTTGTCAATAATTCATAAAACTATTAAATAAAAATGATGTATTTGTCATTTGGGTGAAAATATGGCGTCTAATCTTTTGGAAGATCGCTACCATACACTAATATAACATTTGAATGTTCCTACTTTTATTTTATATTACATGTATTGAACTAACAAAATAACAAATTCATATACACGAATTTGTTAATGATATTTAGCTTTCGAAATTTTATACAGTATAATTTGTTGGGAAAAAAAAATCCTAAAATTCCTATTTTGAGGTTAGACTCTATCCCGTCTTTTTGCCTTAGTTTTTGTTCTTTCTCTCAGTAATTCAAATAAATTGCTAGTAATAGCGGATGTTTGAAAGCGGGCAGAAGCAGATGAAGTACTTCTGAAAGCAGCCAAGAGTAGTGGGTGGTTTACTTATTGGGTTTATGTAGATGCAAATATAGCGGCAACTCTAATTAATTAATGTTTGCACAATAATGTGTTGTATGTCAATCAAGCAAGAGGGGAAAAGAGAGCTTAAAATAAATACGTGACGAGTAAATTACTGATTGTGTATGTTTTTTTTTCTCCTTTATGAATATACATAAAGTAAAATGTTTGATGCGTGTAAAGTGGAAGTAATTGACTGTGTTTACACTGAAATTAGTTAATATGACTTCAGAACCTTCAGAAGTATCATCAATATAAAAAGTTTAACAAAATAGCGGTAGAATTATAGCAAATATTGACGTGATGTTATCCCAGCCCAATATGGCAACTATTGAAATAACTTTAATTGCACAAGTTTGTTTACTCTGTAATTGAATATGTAGAGTACATCACTGAATATAATTATATTCACGCATGGTCTCGTAGTATTATTATAAATAGGTCCTCTGTTTACAGCAAACGTAGACTTACTTTCCTCCACTTGGAATAGCAATGACCGAGATGGCCAGTATCCCCGAGTTCTTCCAGGTGTCTGTATGGGTCCACTGCGCCAGGCACCTCCAGTGGGCACACACAAACCCCGTAGTTGGGGTCAGTATAGAAGGTCACGAGAAGTTCACTGTGGTCAGAGAAGATACGGACTGTCCTTATTACAACCAGGTGATCCCACTTCAGACCTACCCAAAAGTCACTCTCGTATTAGAGATAATACTTGGCCTTTTCATAGTAAATATTTTGAAAATCTATAGTGAAGATAGAAGATTATTATATATTCATTGGTAGCACTTAATGCTGGGATCACGATCAACTTAACGATCACGTAACTTAACGTAAAGGCTATCTTTATGTTTATAGATAACGCCGGGATCACGATCAACTTAACGTTAACTTAAAGTTAACTTAACGTAAAAGACCTCCTCGTGTGTTTAAATGGAAGCGATCATGATGCAGTTAACTAAACGTTGACTTGCAGTTAACTTAACGTAAGATATGTCCTGGGAGGTCTTTTACTTTAAGTGAACGTTACTTGAAGGGTATCACGTGATCTATCCAGCCAATCATTATGCGAGTGACGTCATCAGGGCTATTTAGTAACTCATTTGTTGGTATTATGACCTATGTTTACTCTTTAGCGTAAGTTCTAGTGATCAGACATTGGAACAAAATAATTAAAATAAAATAGCTAAATTTATCAAAAAGGTTTTGTAATAGATATTTATTATATCAATAGAAAACTGTAAACATTCACAGATCATCACTGTACAACTAGTACAAATCACAGATCATACTCGAGAATGAAGATGTTTGGCTCGAGTTGTTACGTTAAGTTACGTGAATCGTGATCACACATGCGTTAAGTTAACGTTAAGTTGGTCGTGATCCCGGCATCAGAAACCATCATGATTCACTAAACTTAACGTTGACGTGACGCTCACTTAACGTAAGAGTTGTCCAATATATAACTTTCGCTTTGAATTACGTTAAGTGCAGAGTACCACGTGTCCCTGCCAGCTAATCATGTTGCGAGAAACATAAACAGTGCCATTTAGTACTTTGTTTGCTTACGGTGTGCAGACGCTTTCTTAAATGTAGTTGGTCTCGTGAACACCAAAAGTCGTGGTCTCTTATAGCACTTTGTTTTACAGAACTCTAGTAAACTTGTATTACAAGTACGTGGAGCCTAATCATCCCTAACAGCTTCAATTATAGTTTAGTGGACAATTATTGGTATACAAACAGTACAAATTCATTGTCTGTGTTTTGCTTCGGTAATATAAATGTTTGAACAATATTTAATTCACCTTTTCAGAATCTCTTCTTCCACTACCACGAGCCAGTTGGCACGTTCTTGGATAAGATCATAACAATATCGGTAATTGATGACGTCACTCAATATACATCTAATTATAATGGCTTTGACATCAACAGTTTGCTATTGTGAATGCGTTAGAATACATACTCCCGTTGGAAACGAACCAGAGTCTCTAAGATGAGCTACTCAGCCTCTTAAAGCCCTTGATATAAGATAATATCAAAGGGAACTGGATCGGTGGGCTCGTGGGAAAAGGCGGCAGTCTCATCTTGTTTGGTTTTCTGATGGTGCAGAGGTATGGGTTAGAATGCCTGCTTGGTGTAAGGTGTTGATTTTTATATAATATGTAACACCCCTCTGCGCAAACTCAGATACACTTCCTCTATTTTCTACCTTCTATCTCCCCACCATATTAGTGTATATATCACCGGCAATGTGTGAAATCCAGGCGTTCTATAAAATTGCCTAGGCTTTCTATATAGTGCCAGAGTGGTTTTGACAAAGTATGAATTAAACGAGTTCTTTGTCTTTTTTAAGTCCCGGAATATGTTATCGATTCTTTTATCTTGCGCCGTTTTCTTGTAGGTTCACCTAGTTCCTATGATTTAAGTTGGTCAGGTTAGGTTATTTTAGAATAGGGTATTTAGATAAGGTAAGATTAGGCTAGGTTAGGTTAGGTTAGGTTAGCTATTATTCTCGGTAATATATTATTAACTGGTTATTCTATAAATTTCTTACGAAAATTATGAAATACAACATCAAAACTAATTTATTTCATACTTTGCTAAAACCATTTAGGAATTATATAGAAAGCCTAGGCATTTTATAAAATGCCAGGTTTACACACATTGCCGTTAACATTTAGATTCGGATATCCCGGTCGAGTATTAAGACGTGGAGCATAGCAATATAATATAATATTATATATATAAAATATAATATAATATATATAATATAATATAATATATAATATATATATAGCCATGGAGACTATAGATTAGAGGAAAAATGGTTCTTTCTTAACATGGTGTGTAATCTTTAGGTAATTGAAAAAAGAAGAGAACTCAATGCCATCATCTTGTTACGGGGAAAAATATTAGTACTTTTGTCAGCTTTCAGAATAAATTGACTAAAATAAAGTTAAATTTTCTAAAAAATGTAACTCAACCCTGCACAGAATAAACACCATGGTTAACCAACACACACACAGTACCTCTCCTGTCTCATATCTTCCCTCCCAGTTCCTCTCCTGCCTCATGTCTTCCCTCCCAGTCCCTCTCCTGTCTCATATCTTCCCTCCCAGTTCCTCTCCTGCCTCATGTCTTCCCTCCCAGTTCCTCTCCTACCTCATGTCTTCCCTCCCAGTCCCTCTCCTACCTCGTGTCTTCCCTCCTAGTCCCTCTCTTCCCTTATGTCTTCCCTCCCGGTTCTCCTCCTGCTTCATATCATCCCTCCTAATCCTTCTCCTGCCTTATATCTTCCCTCCCGGTTCTCCTCCTGCTTCATATCATCCCTCCTAATCCTTTTCCTGCCTTATATCTTCCCTCCCAGTTCCTCTCCTGCCTCATGTCTTCCCTCCCAGTTCCTCTCCTGCCTCATGTCTTCCCTCCTAGTCCCTCTTCTGCTTCATATCTTCTCTCCCAGTCCTTCTCCTGCCTCATATCTTCTCTCCCAGTCCTTCTCCTGCCTCATATATTCTCTCCCAGTCCTTCTCCTGCCTCATATCTTCCCTCCCAGTTCCTCTCCTGCCTCATGTATTCCCTCCCAGTTCCTCTCCTGCCTCATGTCTTCCCTCCTAGTCCCTCTTCTGCTTCATATCTTCTCTCCCAGTCCTTCTCCTGCCTCATATCTTCTCTCCCAGTCCTTCTCCTGCCTCATATATTCTCTCCCAGTCCTTCTCCTGCCTCATATCTTCTCTTACAGTCCTTCTCCTGCCTCATGTCTTCCCTCCCAGTCCCTCTCTTGCCTCATGTCTTCTCTCCCAGTTCTTCTCCTGCCTAGTATCTTCTCTCCTAGTTCCTCTCCTTCCTCATATCTTCCCTCCCAGTCCTTCTCCTGCCTAGTATCTTCCCTCCCAGTTCCTCTCCTGACTCATATCGTCTCTCTCAGTCCTTATCCTGCCTCATATCTTCGCTCCCAGTCCTTCTCCTGCCTTATGTCTTCCCTCCCAGTTCTTCTCCTGCCTCATATCTTCCCTCCCAGTTCCTCTCCTGCCTCATATCTTCCCTCCCAGTTCCTCTCCTGCCTCATGTATTCCCTCCCAGTTCCTCTCCTGCCTCATGTCTTCCCTCCTAGTCCCTCTTCTGCTTCATATCTTCTCTCCCAGTCCTTCTCCTGCCTCATATATTCTCTCCCAGTCCTTCTCCTGCCTCATATCTTCCCTCCCAGTTCCTCTCCTGCCTCATATCTTCCCTCCCAGTTCCTCTCCTGCCTCATATCTTCCCTCCCAGTTCCTCTCCTGCCTAATATCTTCCCTCCCAGTTCCTCTCCTGCCTCATGTATTCCCTCCCAGTTCCTCTCCTGCCTCATGTCTTCCCTCCTAGTCCCTCTTCTGCTTCATATCTTCTCTCCCAGTCCTTCTCCTGCCTCATATATTCTCTCCCAGTCCTTCTCCTGCCTCATATCTTCCCTCCCAGTTCCTCTCCTGCCTCATATCTTCCCTCCCAGTTCCTCTCCTGCCTCATATCTTCCCTCCCAGTTCCTCTCCTGTCTCATATCTTCCCTCCCAGTCCCTCTCCTGCCTCATATCTTCTCTCCCACTCCCTCTCCTGCCTCATATCTTCCCTCCCAGTCCCTCTCCTGTCTCATATCTTCCCTCTCAGTTCCTCTCCTGCCTCATGTCTTCCCTCCCAGTCCCTCTCCTGTCTCATATCTTCCCTCCCAGTTCCTCTCCTGTCTCATATCTTCCCTCCCAGTTCCTCTCCTGTCTCATATCTTTTCTCCCAGTTCCTCTCCTGTCTCATATCTTCCCTCCAGTCCCTCTCCTGTCTCATATCTTCCCTCTCAGTCCCTCTCCTGCCTCATGTCTTCCTTCTTAGTCCCTCTCCTGCCTCATATCTTCTCTCCCAGTCCCTCTCCTGCATCATGTCTTCCTTCTCAGTCCCTCACCTGCCTTGTATCCTCCATGGATGCCACCCCTATTAGATAGCCTACATGGACCTGTTATTACACAGGTCTACCACAACGAAGACTTCGTTCCGCACCGTAAGTTGTTGGCCAGTTCGTCGCTAGATGTCTCTGCCGTGTGGATGGAACCAGGTAAGCCCCTAAGTTCACAGAAATGTGGGTGGCTGTCTCATTAGGACTAGTGCATGTTTAGGGCGCATACGTCCTGTTGCCAATCTTTTATGTTAATATGACTTTATACACTTTCATTTTAAATTATCTAAATAATTGAAATCAAATATGTCTATGTCAATTAATTTGACCTCTTAGATAAACTGGTAGAGTGTCAATTAGGGGTCCAGGATTCGATTCTTGGCATGAACACAGTAATGAGTTAATGGCCGGGGTATTACGATGGTATGAGCAAGTGGATTCTTGAAACTGTTACAGACATGCCAAATCGTGGTTGTGTTGTAAGAATACAAACCCCCCCTCCCCATTGTTTGGTTTTATTTCCTCAACACAGGTAATATATTCTGTCATTACTGCAACATGTTTGTCACCCCTAGGCCACCAGCTGGTTGGTAAGTGGGCACCCCTGCTTCTTTGTGATGACTTCACGTGCAAGGTTAAAGGCTACGTGAGGGTCAGCGTCACCGTCACTGGTCGAGAAGGCGCCGCGACGCTTGCAGTCAGGGAACAGGGGGAGGACGCCGAGATCGAGGGGTGAGGATAGGGGAATAGTATGTTGGGAATGTGGGAGGTTTAATTTAAAGAAAGTGTACTTGCATTAACGTGGAGAGAGATTGATAAACCATGTAGTAGAACCTACCTGACCTGGGTAAGGTTAACCAATTGAAGTTCCTCCATAGCAACCTGCTGCTGCCACGAGGCCTAGCCTTGGAGTGTCAGAGGGCTCTGTTCGTGCTGAGGGTATACCGCGCGGCAGGTGTCCCTCGGGTCAAGGGTCTCCTCGCTCCCTCCCCCAGGCTCAAGAAGAGGGGCCTCGACCATCTGCCAGACCTGATGGTCATCGTGACCTTCTCTGGGTTCAAGGTCGGTGTAGCGGGTTGTGTTTACAGCGGAACACTAAGCAATGGTCTAGAGTGCACCCGCATTTGTGGGTATAGCCTCTTTGAAGATAACATGCAGGAAACTATCCTCAGTGCGTTCGAACTTCCCGTCAACGGGGACCAAATGTGATACGAGTTTGACGCCACAGACCACTTGGCCATTGTTACGAGTCTATTCGCTGTTCCATTCTCCTCGTGCCATTGCAACCCTCATTACATTACAATTCAAACCTAAAGTAAGGCTTTTTAGGTACCGACCTAGAAACTGGCCTGAGCCTTGATGTCCAGGGTTGTTGTGCCAGCCATTGCCGGCTTGAGGGGACTAGCACGTATGTGCAGCAGTTCTCACTTCTGTCCTAGTGGACCAGGATCAACCAGGTGTTGTACACAATTAACAATTGTAACAATTGGTGGGAAGACTTAAAAATACTATGAAAATAATAACTTGCAAATGAGATGAAACTTAAATTAATGGATTGAATAGCAAAGCTATTATATTTAATCATTACGGTCATAGCAGCATATAAATATCCAATATTTCACATTGAAAAATGATATTGCTACTTAATTCATCATGATATGCGCGATCGTACAGTTGTAAATTGTAATGGTGACATCATAAAGCCAACTACCGAGTTGAAGGTGGCTGCGTTATCTGATAGATCGTGATCTTAATTGATCACAAATTTGTAGCCGACGATTTCCACACGTCCATCATGGACGCTGCCTTCAAACTTGAACGAAGAATGTGTCTGAGCCTGGGACGATTCCTGGATAGCTCAGGTCTCGGGTTCGATTACCGTGTCCAGGTGTCATTTTTCAATTTAAAGAACACGTTAAATTAGGGTGCCATAGCTATATTATAATAAATTGTGACGGAATGTGGGGAAGTTTTTCTGTAGTTTAAACTCCCATGTTTGACGCATGCGCACAGGGCCGCACGAGTCTGCGCAGGAGGAATTGCGCACCTGTGTGGAACGAGGCCCTCGTGTTCTCCGACTTCTTCCCTCCGCTCTGCCCTGGGTTCAGGATTCATCTCATGGACAAAGATGTGGTCCTCGCCAGCCACCATCTTGCCCTGCAGACCGTGTCCAACGAGGGACCTGCAGGTGAGACAGTTGGACAAAGACGTGGTCCTCGCCAGCCACCATCTTGCCCTGGAGACCGTGTCCAACGAGAGACCTGCAGGTGAGACAGTTGGACAAAGACGTGGTCCTCGCCAGCCACCATCTTGCCCTGCAGACCGTGTCCAACGAGGGACCTGCAGGTGAGACAGTTGGACAAAGACGTGGTCCTCGCCAGCCACCATCTTGCCCTGGAGACCGTGTCCAACGAGAGACCTGCAGGTGAGACAGTTGGACAAAGATGTGGTCCTCGCCAGCCACCATCTTGCCCTGGAGACCGTGTCCAACGAGGGACCTGCAGGTGAGACAGTTGGACAAAGACGTGGTCCTCGCCAGCCACCATCTTGCCCTGGAGACCGTGTCCAACGAGAGACCTGCAGGTGAGACAGTTGGACAAAGACGTGGTCCTAGCCAGCCACCATCTTGCCCTGGAGACCGTGTCCAACGAGAGACCTGCAGGTGAGACAGTTGGACAAAGATGTGGTCCTCGCCAGCCACCATCTTGCCCTGGAGACCGTGTCCAACGAGGGACCTGCAGGTGAGACAGTTGGACAAAGACGTGGTCCTCGCCAGCCACCATCTTGCCCTGGAGACCGTGTCCAACGAGAGACCTGCAGGTGAGACAGTTGGACAAAGACGTGGTCCTCGCCAGCCACCATCTTGCCCTGGAGACCGTGTCCAACGAGAGACCTGCAGGTGAGACAGTTGGACAAAGACGTGGTCCTAGCCAGCCACCATCTTGCCCTGGAGACCGTGTCCAACGAGAGACCTGCAGGTGAGACAGTTGGACCAAGCCACCCTTAGGAGGGAAGGCAGCGCGAGTTAACGTCCGTGTTTTTACACTATTTATGACCAAAAAAAAAATATTTTGTGTCCAAATAAATAAAATATCGCTCCAACAGATATGTTTAGTTTAAATTTCTCCACACGGTATTATCAACAGTTCTTGAATATCTGTCATGTGTAGAGCCCGGATTTGTATGCAAAATCATGTTTTTTTGTTTGTTTTTTTGCATATCCAAAGGTATGCAGAAATTATATACTTTGTAAGTCACACATTAATAGACCATTTGGCCGGAGTTTGATATTCCATATAAATGCATATTCAGGAGGGGAATTATTTTGCATTAATATTTTAAATTTTTAAGGTGAAAACGCATATTTTACTCGTATTTTTAAGGTCAAAATGCATATTTTTCTCGTAACTGTCGTACTTGTCCCCTTTCTGTCATCGGCTGGTCACTAATTAATTAATAAAACCTCTGCCGTCAATTGGTTATAAAATCAAACAAAACTAGCTTGCGCGCGCGTGCGTGTGTGTGTGTGTTTGTGTGTGTGTGCGTGCGTGCGTTTAATGAAGATGGTATCGAGAAAAAGAACCGGTACATCCATGACCACTTCTCTAAATTACCTGAAATTGTAAAACAGTTAGAGGCTCTAAGTAATTACTTGCAGTTTTCAGCTCTACTGACGGATCTAATTTCAGTAGCATTGCCTTCAGAAACTCACGGTGTTGCTAAAATTGCATTCGATAAGTTTGGTCAGGTATTAAATAAAAAATCCTGGTCACAAAACAAACTGTCAAATTAGCAAAAAGTTGTCTGGTGAAAAAAATGAGATACAAGAGGAATTCACCGAAGAAGAATTGTGGTTTTTTTCACATGTAACTGTGACATCATACGATGTCGAAAGGACATTTTCATTGTATAAAACATTCTTCAGTGACAGACGTTGGAGCTTCACAGAATAAAATCTTAGTATGACTTTCCTTGTTCATCTCTCTCAGACGGCTGAAGACATATTATTTGCGTTCCACAATGACTCAAAAGGAACCGAACCACGTTTTCCTCTGTCATGTTCACAATTACATTTTGGACTTAATCGATACTAGGAAAGTTGCTGCAACACTGGTCTTTAGGTTTAAATTAAGGAGGACTTTTGGACTTGTTTTATCCTAATGTTAATATTTTGTGTTCCTTTTATTTAATTGAATTTTTTTTATGTATTAGGGACATGGTTATGTACTCAATTGAAGTAATAAAACTTGGTAGTCTGCTACATTTGTATCATGACTCTAAATTATAAGAAAAAGGACTTTTGAACCATTTCCATCCTAATAACAATGTTAGTGATTTGTTATTGTTTATTTCTTCTCTTTATTATCAAATAAGATTTCTTATAAATTTATTTTGTTTTGTGGGCTTTGACTTAATTTCTTTTTTTGCAATTAGGTTTTGCGTGCATGACGTATTTTAGTGTGACGATGTACCAAAACAAAGTAATAATAAATTAGTTTTCAATGAAAAATGTTATGCCCCCTCCCCCCCCCCCCCCCAAAAAAAAAGTATAGCTAACGACGCCCATGGTAGCTACCATGAATAAGGCAAGATTTTCCACAAAGAATAAATTGATTTTGGTTCATTTGTTTTTGCATACTATGGTGCATATTTTGTTCGTGCATATTCCACTATTTGAGTGTTCATACAAATCCGGGTTCTAGTTATGAGAATTAAATTATTTGACCGGATTTTTCTCTTCATTTTAGAGGTTATGTTCAAATCCAGTGACGCCCATGACACATTTCCAAGAACTGTTGAGTTTACTATAAATAAAAAAACTAAATCAAACAAATCTACTCAAGTAATATTTTATTTATTTTGACTCAAAAAGGTTTTTGTTATAAGAACTGTTAAAATACTTATCTTAACGCGCATTACCTTTCCTTCCATCCTAGCTCCAGAAATTCCACCACGACTCCCGAGGGCGTCGTTGTCCCAGCGAGAATCAGTCGTCTCTGTCTTGTTCAGGTTTCCTTCCGACGCTGGGCCCAACGTTCCTCCATCTCTACGGCCCCCAAAGGACGGCGCTCACCCAGAAGACACCGGGGGCCAAACCCTCGTATATGGGCCGCCTCCTCGTGGCCCTGGACACCATGGTGATAGACGCCACCCCTTGTGACGTCACCAGCGTCTTCACTAGAGGCGTCTGCATGCGGGCGATCTCTCCGTTACTGGAGGTGATAACCAGTGGCGTAACAAGAAATGTTTCCCCTCTGAACCAATTGTATCGGTGATGAAACTGTCTATGATATCAGTCTCGCAATAGAATTGGTACCTGTATGGTACACATGAATCCACGAGAGTAGTAACTGTGTGTTCCTACTGTGGTCATGCTAAAAGTCACGTGTGACCCGCAGGTGTCGGAGTGGAGTCATCAGGAGCTGGTGCTGCTCGGGGTGGTATTCAGAGTGACCCTACTGGACGGGAACCTGTCCGGACAGCCTGTGAGACTGGAGGTCCATATAGGAGAGGCTGGTTACATTTCCAACACCGACACAGCCTGTATGTCTTCTCCTTGAGGACTGCGTGACCTTCATTTATTTAGTGTTAGATGATACGTTACTCGTATCTGGCCGGATAAATATATCCTTAAGGGCTCCGACAAGAATTGTGAACAGAAGTCCTGCTCGTGCTTAAGGTGGAGTGGAGGTGGAACTTGAGTTAAGATCAGTATTTCTACAGTTTTTAAAACAAAACATTTTTAAGAATCAAATAGCCAAAGCTATTATGTATGCTTTTTAGTGAGGATTACTCCATCTATATATCATATTCTGAAAATTGAAAAATGACACCTGGACACGGGAATCGAACCCGGGACCTTTGGCTTAGTACGCCAATGCTCTAACACTGAGCTATTCAGGACCAATATAAACAGAATATTGCATCAGTAGATCCGTTTAGTTTAATTGTGATAGTATCAACATTTGTTGAATATCTTTCTTGAGCACCGGGAGACTTGAACGGTAACTTTTTAAATGAAGAAAGAAAGTCCTTGCCAAATTTCACGATGCCCTTCCCAGATATTCAACAACTGTTTACATCACTAGATGTAGAGAATTAAACCAAACTTATCTGCTGAAGAAATATTGTATTTATTTTGGCAACAACAAACAATTATTGTTATAAAAACTGTAAAAATACCAACCTTAACTTACATTCCTTACCGCCCCACCTTAAGACCGATGTCTTAACTCTTTCGACAAAGACGAGTTGGGTACATTCCTAAATCTTATTGGTTTGTCGTGTTATCAGTCATAAACAAAGGCTCTGATCCTCCGCCAGGACCGTTAAGGCCTTAATGCCCTATACAACGACTTCTGGTCACTTTTAACCGTTAGAATCCTGGTTGGTGTGAACTTCCTTATCTCTAATGTGGTATGAGAGCAGTGAGGTGGTTGGTTCCTGGGAATGAGCTTATAGAGCACTCCGAATCCTGACATACCTCAGCTCCCTCCCTGCTAACGCAGCATGTAAATACAGAACACGATATTCTAACCAAGGCCCGCATATTGAGGTTCCCGATCACAGCTGTCCTCTTTACCTCAGGGTCTACGATGCCAGAAGGAGGCCCGATCTTCAGGAGCAGTACCCAGCCGCTGACAGCCATGCCTATAGACGATCGGTGCTGCTACCTCCCCATTGGTCGAGACAAGCCGTGCGTGTACGTGACGTCCACGTGGTCAGACACGCTGTACCGCCCATATCGCTCCAACATGCTAGAGAAGTTGGCGAACAATTTGGTGTGTGAAGGAAGAACCTTATCTGACAACTAGAATAGCTACTAGATCTAATTTTGCGTGTTCATACGTCAAGTCATGTTATCTGTAGCTATCATTGTTGACATATATTTGCAATACATGTAAATAACAATAATAATGTAGTAAAATGTTGTTTTAGCACAGCGTCTAGTTGCCCGTCCGGGTTATACGCCTATATAGTAATAATTATGCTTGTGGTTTTAGGGATTAGGAAGGCTATATTTATAGGAAGTGTACCCATATTTGCACGAGGGGAAAGTGGAAAACTATTTTGTAAAAACCACCCTCAGTATACCCGACCGAGGTTTAAACCTCAATCTCCCCCCATCAACGGTCTAGTTTACTGCGAGAATAGCACGTTAGACCACGAGGCCATTGAAGTGGGTTAAAATGTTATCAATTGTACCTTTTATCAAATATAAACTTTATTCGGTCAACATTGATATGTTAGTAAATCTAAGTTAATTTATTATTTTGTAACATTTCGATGATGCGAAGGCTATTTTGGGTGTCAAACTGAAGCGAGGGGGATCTGAGTTTCAACTTCCGAAATTTTCAAAGTTTCGCACACCCAAGGTAATGTGTTTATGATAATGTATTTTATGTTTAAAACTACTCGGAGGCAGATCATGTACCCCAGTTAGACGAGCACTGCTCTAAATCATAGTACTACATATGTTTCAAGACTTTAGTAGGATTGTCGGTGGTCTTGGGAGGGGCTTATTATCAACTTGGACCCCTCCCACCCTCTTGTGTTCACCCTTATCTCCTTGCAGAAGACCTCCTTGGTGACTGTGGACCTCGATCTTCAGTGGGACCAGGGTTCCTGCTTGAAGAAGTTGTCCTCTGCGCTGCTGGAGCTATCTGGTGACTGCTGCAGGTACCAGACTCTGTGCCGGGATGACGAGACGATGAGACGTCACAACGACTTGGACAACAAGAGACATTCTCTAGTCCTCAGGGAGTTGGTGAGCAGTGGCCTCTCTTGCCTCAATAATAGTTAGATAGAACCAACATTCTTCTCTATCACTCTCTAGTCCTCAGGGAGTTGGTGAGAAGTGGCCTCTCTTGCCTCAACAATAGTTAGATAGAACCACCACTCTTCTGTATCACTCTCTAGTCCTCAGTGAGTTGGTGAGAAGTGGCCTCACTTGCCTCAGCAATAGTTAGATAGAACCACCACTCTTCTGTATCACTCTCTAGTCCTCAGGGAGTTGGTGAGAAGTGGCCTCACCTGCCTCAACAATAGTTAGATAGAACCAACATTCTTCTCTATCACTCTCTAGTCACCCGCCTCGGTGGCGTAGTTGGCTAACGCGCTAGTCGTGTTGAGCTCGACCGCCGAGGACGGGGAGATCGACGTTCGAATCTCGGTCGGGTGAACTTGGAGTGGTTTTTCCTAAATGGTTTTCCACTCTCCCTCCACGCAAATGCGGGTTCACTTCCTCTAAATTCAACCTTCCCAGTTCCTAATCCATTAGAGTAATTAGTACTTAAGCGTATAACCCGAACGGGTAGTAAGACGCGGTGCTAAATTATTATATTATTATTATATACTCTCTAGTCCTAAGGGAGTTGGTGAGCTGTGGCTTCTCTTGCCTCAACAATAGTTAGATAGAACCAACATTCTTCTCTATCACTCTCTAGTCCTCAGGGAGTTGGTGAGCAGTGGCTTCTCTTGCCTCAACAATAGTTAGATAGAACCAACACTCTTCTCTATCACTCTCTAGTCCTCAGGGAGTTGGTGAGCAGTGGCTTCTCTTGCCTCAACAATAGTTAGATAGAACCAACACTCTTCTCTATCACTCTCTAGTCCTCAGGGAGTTGGTGAGCAGTGGCCTCCCTTGCCTCAACAATAGTTAGATAGAACCAACATTCTTCTCTATCACTCTCTAGTCCTCAGGGAGTTGGTGAGAAGTGGCCTCACATGCCTCAACAATAGTTAGATGGAACCAACACTCTTCTCTATCACTAGTCCTCAGGGAGTTGGTGAGAAGTGGCCTCACATGCCTCAACAATAGTTAGATAGAACCAACACTCTTCTCTATCACTCTCTAGTCCTCAGGGAGTTGGTGAGCAGTGGTTTCTCTTGCCTCAACAATAGTTAGATAGAACCAACACTCTTCTCTATCACTCTCTAGTCCTCAGGGAGTTGGTGAGAAGTGGCCTCACTTGCCTCAACAATAGTTAGATAGAACCAACACTCTTCTCTATCACTCTCTAGTCCTCAGGGAGTTGGTGAGCAGTGGCCTCACTTGCCTCAACAATAGTTAGATAGAACCACCACTCTTCTGTATCACTCTCTAGTCCTCAGGGAGTTGGTGAGAAGTGGCCTCACATGCCTCAACAATAGTTAGATGGAACCAACACTCTTCTCTATCACTAGTCCTCAGGGAGTTGGTGAGCAGTGGCCTCTCTTGCCTCAACAATAGTTAGATAGAACCACCACTCTTCTCTATCACACTCTAGTCCTCAGGGAGTTGGTGAGAAGTGGCCTCACTTGCCTCAGCAATAGTTAGATAGAACCACCACTCTTCTGTATCACTCTCTAGTCCTCAGGGAGTTGGTGAGAAGTGGCCTCACTTGCCTCAACAATAGTTAGATAGAACCAACATTCTTCTCTATCACTCTCTAGTCCTCAGGGAGTTGGTGAGCAGTGGCTTCTCTTGCCTCAACAATAGTTAGATAGAACCAACACTCTTCTCTATCACACTCTAGTCCTCAGGGAGTTGGTGAGCAGTGGCTTCTCTTGCCTCAACAATAGTTAGATAGAACCAACACTCTTCTCTATCACTCTCTAGTCCTCAGGGAGTTGGTGAGCAGTGGTTTCTCTTGCCTCAACAATAGTTAGATAGAACCAACACTCTTCTCTATCACACTCTAGTCCTCAGGGAGTTGGTGAGCAGTGGCTTCTCTTGCCTCAACAATATATCAAGAGCTCGCAATGTCAAGTATACGTTAAGTTTAGTGAATCGTGATGTTTCCATTTAAAAACAAGAGAAGAAACTTTATGTTACGTTACGTGAACGTTAAGTTGATCGTTATCCCTCTATAAGCGTGTTGCGTTACTTTTATTATTAACAAAGGTAGTTGAAATATTATTTTCTTATTTTAAATTCTTGAGAATTTCAAACAAGACGAGAAACTGCACTTGGATTCCAATGAGATGAAATCAAGAGTTGAATATTTTGCTAACTAAGCACTTATTTATTTATTTCAGGTCCACTAAATGAAATTGCATAGGTTGGACAACATTTTCTTAGTTTCATAGACTGTACTCTCCAATAACTCTGTGACATCCGATGTTCCACAACATCCGTGGTTGTTCTTGTTTCCAGACCAGCATAGACCATGAGGCTTCAGAACTGTTCAAGAAGCTGAACCACGTGACCTTGAACCAAACCTTCGGACAGGCAAGGAACCTCCTGGAAAGATTGCAGTTTCTGATAGAGGACGTAAGTTAACTTAAAAGGGGCGTGCTGCAATGAATTAAAAATTGTATCAATCAAAGAGATAAACGAAAGATTAGAGTTTTTTTTTAATTTGACCTGATCACAGATTTGAACTCTATACTCTATACTCTTGGCACTATTGCACCCACTGATCTTCGGAAAGATCTATCCAAGTTTTTTTTGAAAATTCTCACTCAATGCATCTAACAACCTGTAATGACATGGTCCACAGTTCATGCCCCGCGGAGAGTGACATATCTTGTGACATGAACTCACTACATGTGGGGATAGCTATTTATGGAATTTTGTCACTACTCTTGCCTGTTGATATTATACTGATTAGGTTGATGTGACTTATTATCAGGCTATAATTTAAATCACTTATGTAAATTTGATGAATTATTTACTCAGCGTCATTGATGTATTGAACAAAGTGAATATGCGAGCCAATATCACACGTGCTGCTATTTCACTTCTTAGGGAGCTGGGATTATTAAAATGGGATTGGACCGAGATTGATCCAATCTAGTGACCGGCGCGGAATAATTACAATTACGTTTTTATTTTTGGTGATTAATTAAAAATATGTTTTCTCTTGACGAACGTAGGTCCTGACTGCTCGGTGACTATTACGCTGGTGACGACAACTGCGCTTACTAATAGGCTTGTTTACGAGCTCTTGATTTCTCGAATATTCCTTTAGTAACGGGATGGAATCGTCCCTCGCCTCTTCCCCCTTTTCCTTCGAGAAGATTTTGCCTGGGTGCCCAATAGAGAGAGAGAGAGAGAGACAAAAGGATGATTCACCACGTAGATATTTACTGCGAAAAAAAATTGAAAATTAAATAAATTTTGAATATTACTATATTGTACTAGATCTAATTATCTCTACTAATTAATCAAAATGGTATGTGTAAAATATAATCGTTACAAACCCGTATGCAAGAAATAGGCTGAGCGAAACAGAAAGGTAGAGTCGAAAAGAAGGTGAGTTGATTTCCTCTCTACTTTGCTGAAAATCATCGCACCTTCTCCTCCACTCCATCCTCTGTTTCACTCAACCTCGTTCTTGTATATGGTTCACATTCAAATATGTTGCAATACTTACTATGACAACAAAATATCTCGGATGAAATCGTCAATGTAACGCTTCTGATTGGCTTAAATGAATGAGTAATCTTGGCACAACAAATTGAGGAGTGTTGTCTCCAACATGGATAGTTCAGTCAATATTACTTTACCCAAAAGGCCGGGGTTTAAATCCTTGTGACTTTGTACAGCCTCAGCACTGTCTCCCCGACGTATTCGTCTGGCTGGTGACGTCAGCTTCAAGGGTCTACTTCCACCGCATCCCTGCCAGGAGGGTTCTGTATTCTCCCACCAGGGAGCAGTGTGGGTCTATGTGCGCCACAGTGCACGCTGTGCAGCTCAAGGTATTGAGCGTAGAAAGTATCTGTACGTGGGACCTTAAGGGCTTTATATATACCGTTCAATTTTCATAGGAAGAACACTAACCGGCAGCTAGAAAATATTACTAGATCTACTCTCATGTGTCCACACGTTAAGTCATGTGATCTGCAGCTGTCACTTTATATAGACACCTATAAAATAACAATAATAATACTAATATCAAAGTTGACCGAAAGAAGCCTGTCTGTATTTTCTCAAATTCTCTTCCTACCAGAATCCTGCTGTGGCTGAGATTCAGATGTGAGCCAATCCCCCATTCAATCAGAACCTCTTGTTGTTCGTATACTGGGAGATTGGTTTACTCCTGAGACTAGATTACAATGTCTCAAAATCTGACTGTATTTCACTTTCATCAGGAATATCTTCCGTTCTCTCCGTCAGAGGAGGCAAGTCGGCCTTGTGACGCAGATAATCTGTGTGTTTATCAGTGCTCCCCCAACCTAACTCCCTCATCAACCTGGTAGACCGCAAGACGCCACTGAGGAAACTGTCTCTGTCCCTCTCTGGCCGCAGCTCCCAGAAGAGAAGGCGGGCAGTCTCCCTGCCCATGCAGACATGTTCCTGTGGCTAGGACCTTCCACCGACATGCAGGCCGCCCTGGACTTGCTCCCAGCAGGTTGTGATCGACCCTCGGAGCCGGACTGGTTCATCCCCCTGGCCACGGGGGGTGGGGATATTACCCTCCCCACTCACTTCACCCTCTTAGAGAGCCACGTGAGTACCACGAGCCTAGGGGTCCCGGCTGGTACATTGGGTTTTTTCCCAAAAGGGAAATCACCCCAACGGTCACCAGGGTTTGTTTAAGTTAGGCTTAGGTTAGCTCTAAGTGTTTCCACTATTTCTACTGGTTTCACACCCTCATTCTCACTATCACCACCATCTCATCTCATCGGGACGTGGAAAGAGCCTCCATGGAAAGGATGTACGATCAGTACACTCAGGCGTCCCCTTGGCAAGGGCCTACATTAGTACCCAATCTTTCACTTCTGGGCTACGAATGGTGAACCTCAAGAAACAATCACTTTGATCGTAAAGATTCCAGCGTATCCCACTTTGGATCACTTATAATAACAACATAACTCCACATTTCCCCTGGACCTCAGCTTCACGCCACACAAGAGGGCTGGTCTTTTAATTGACAGTAAACTTAAGATGACATAAAATAAAGTCGAAAAACTTCTTCTTGACACTACAGTCCAATTTCTCAAAAGACAACTATAAAAGTTAGTAGGGTTACTTTCACGTATTCATACATCAAGTAATGTTATCTATCAAAAGTTAAAGCTGCATAGGCGTATGAATGTATGAAAATTATTTTATTAACTTTTTTATCTGTCTAAAAAGTGTATTCTCATCTGAATCCGACTAATGATTGTAAAATATAGCTCACACTTGAATGTTTGCCCTTAGAGTTTCCTGTGTAGATGCCACGTGTACCAAGCTAGGTTGCCAGCTTGCCAGACCAAGCCAGGGGTCAGTGTCAAGGTCATAGCCGCTGAGCAGGTCAGGAACACTCAGGTAAATAATCGTCAACCTGTTTACAGTTCGCAAATAATCTTACTGATCACAAGTTCGACTTGAAGCGTTTGAAGCTACGTAAGATGGTTCAACACTTGGGTTTTTCCCGACTAAATTTGAGGAATAAAGGAAGTGCATCCGCATTAGCGTGGTTAGGGGATTGGTAAATCACCCATCGTGAAGCTGACAAAGATTTGAACCTTGACATTCCGTCGCAGGTGTTCCAATCTAGTGTGAGCTACGCCTAATACCACGTGGACTCCAGTGCGGGTAAAACTACCTCTGGTACCTATCTAGCTATAATCTCTGAGTAGTGAACGTCTGGATGTGTTTAAAAAAAAAAAAGCTGAAACCTTATACAGTGTGTGACTTTTTCCTACGCGTATCAATGGTAGCATGGACCAAAGTGTCAGTCCTGTCTTATATGGTTTGTAGGATGTGCGAAGCTTCCAAAACTTCGACTTCGCTTTGAAAACATATAGCTTTTAGACTGCTTCCAAAAAAACAACTTTGATCTCGCTTTTAAAAAATTCTAGTTTTCGACCATTACAAGCTTAACCAATAAAATTACTAACAACTGAAATACTGCATTTATGTCCAGTTATTTCTATTTTGAGCTGTTATGTATGTACACACGTCACGTCACGTCATGACACGACGCGACACGACACGACACGACACGACACGCCACGTCACGTCACGACACGACACGACATCACCCATTTACATCACCCATTTACATCAACCATTTACATCAAACATTTACATCAACCATTTACATCAAACATTTACATATATACACTGTTTCCTTACGGGGTAGGCAAGAAACTTTGTACACAGCTCAAAAACAACTCTGTACTTAATCCATCCTCACTAACTTTCTCCACACTTCCCATCCTTGCATACTTCCTTCGCTCCAACAACATCCATACACCGAGTCATACATACTCTTTATTATTAAACTATTAACGTTTCTCTTTTTCACACTCACATCTACAACATTTAACCACGTATTACATGACCTACCCCTTCCTTTTAATCAACACACTCTACCTTCATATATTTGCTTCGTCACTCGATCCACACTCATCATTACAAATAAATATTCATGTGAAATAATCCAAGGTAATTTAACTACCTGTTGAGAGATTAACTTGATTTATCAGATTAGAATGAAATATTACAAACTATAACTCTGCAATAAAACTTTTTTTAACTGTGTTATTGTATATAGCTATATAAACAAGCACAATATTATATATTTTTCCAGCACAACACAGTTAAAATAATATTCTGACTACGATAATATTTGATATATTCAATTTGATTTTTTCTTCAAAATTGAAAAGGAAACTTAAAACACCCCCTTCCCCCCTTCTTCCATTCCTTTAAAATGGTTTGTCTGCGGTGCAAATATTGGGGCTCGAATCCTGGGAGAGTGTAATCAGAGTGTTTTTATCCTAAAATGTTTCCCACTAACCCACTTAACCCCTGAAACAGCGGGTACACCTTCACTGAATTATACCCTCCTCCTCCATACACCTCTAGTGTAAGTATGGACGGGTGGTAAGATAAGGGGTGACCTGGTGGTGTAGGGGTAAGGTGTCAGACTTCTATGCTGAGGGTCCGGGGTTCAATCCTCGGTCCCGGCACAGATTTATCTGATTGCCAAACCCTTCCTTCACCTCTGACAAGACGTGTATTAATCACAACTTGTGAATGTGTGGAATGACAGGCCTCCACCGTGGTTCGGATTCCACGTTAAACTGTAGGTCCTCCATTTCATCTCACAATCACCCAACCATTACACATTAGCGTAAGTGCGTGTAAACCGAACGGGTTGTAAGACGCGGTGCTAATAATAATAATAATAATAATAATAATAATAATAAAAGCCAAGGGTGAGCTATGGAGAGGGGAGCGCAACTATACAAACAAAACCTCGCTCCTTTATATCTATGTTCAGCAATAAGTGAGTAAAGTCAGTGTTTTTCTGTACATGCAGTTCAAAATTCTTAGGAAGGATTTTATCTGACATATAGAAATGTTAGTAAATTCACTTTCACGCATTCATACGTCAAGTCATGTGATCTGTAGCTGTCACTTTTGAAATATATTATCAATACATAGAAAATAACAATAATAATATAATAAAATGCTTTCAATGTTGACGGGGAAACAATGTTTGAACTCTCTAAAAGGCCCTTTCTATGAAAATCAGAGTGTATCTACAGAGGAAGTGAATGTCGCATCTACCTAGAACTGTTCGTCTGTTTCTAGATCCGGAATGAACCGTTCAACCCCACCTGGGACGAGATGTTGCTGTTCTCTTGCGTCACTCTGCACGGTACAGCTCTGACCATAAAGAGCGGGCCGCCAACCGTGGTAGCGGAGCTGTGGGTTCACGAGAAGTTCGTGGGTAGCACGTCAGACTAGCCCTCTACCACCCCCTCCCCTCTTGCTCATCGAAACTGATCGCCATGTGACAGACCCGAGACTACTTATCTCATCATAATTCTGGATAGTCACTTATATTAAGAAAACTAATAAAACCATTAAAACACAATTTCCAGCAAAAGTTTAAATTAAATTTAGGTGATAAGAGCAATTTGTATTGATTAATAGTTTTAATTTTCACTTGTTAAATAAAAGGCTGTGCAGGTTTGGCCGCACTGATAATGAAACGGACTCTAATCTGAGAGGCCTAGAATATCCAACCAATCGCAAAATGTTAGTGCCATGCCGTGGAGTGTTGTCAGGGTAAGCAGAGCTAGTTAGAACTGTGCCTATGATAGTTATGTTCTAATTACTCAGGATAACACCTAGAGCGGTGGAAATAAACCATAACCGTCTCCCTTCCACACTTAGCGCTTTTAATTTATATGGCATAGTTAGGAAATAGTTGTAGCAAGGAGATAGGTGTAACAAGAGGATAGGTGTAGCAAAGTGATAGGTGTAGCAAGGAGATAGGTGTAACAAGGAGATAGGTGTAACAAGGAGATAGGTGTAACAAGGAGATAGATGTAACAAGGAGATAGGTGTAACAAGAGGATAGGTGTAGCAAAGTGATAGGTGTAGCAAGGAGATAGGTGTAACAAGGAGATAGGTGTAACAAGAGGATAGATGTAGCAAGGAGATAGGTGTAACAAGAGGATAGGTGTAACAAGGAGATAGATGTAACAAGGAGATAGGTGTAACAAGAGGATAGGTGTAGCAAGGAGATAGGTGTAGCAAGGAGATAGGTGTAACAAGGAGATAGGTGTAACAAGGAGATAGGTGTAGCAAGGAGATAGGTGTAACAAGGAGATAGAAGTAACAAGAGGATAGGTGTAGCAAGGAGATAGGTGTAGCAAGGAGATAGGTGTAACAAGGAGATAGGTGTAACAAGGAGATAGGTGTAACAAGAGGATAGGTGTAACAAGGAGATAGATGTAACAAGGAGATAGGTGTAGCAAGTAGATAGGTGTAACAAGAGGATAGGTGTAACAAGGAGATAGATGTAACAAGGAGATAGGTGTAACAAGAGGATAGGTGTAACAAGGAGATAGGTGTAGCAAGGAGATAGGTGTAGCAAGGAGATAGGTGTAACAAGAGGATAGGTGTAGCATGGAGATAGGTGTAACAAGGAGATAGGTGTAGTAAGGAGATAGGTGTAACAAGGGGATAGGTGTAACAAGGAGATAGGTGTAACAAGGAGATAGGTGTAGCATGGAGATAGGTGTAGCATGGAGATAGGTGTAACAAGGAGATAGGTTTAGTAAGGAGATAGGTGTAGTAAGGAGATAGGTGTAACAAGGAGATAGGTGTAACAAGGAGATAGGTGTAGCAAGGAGATAGGTGTAGCAAGGAGATAGGTGTAGCATGGAGATAGGTGTAGCAAGGAGATAGGTGTAGCAAGGAGATAGGTGTAGTAAGGAGATAGGTGTAACAAGGAGATAGGTGTAGCAAGGGGATAGGTGTAACAAGGGGATAGGTGTAACAAGGGGATAGGTGTAGCATTGAGATGGATGGTGCTTATCTTCATGACTTTAGCTATGTAGCAACTGAAGTACAATCTCATGTGAGGTTCGTATAACAGAACCAATGTGTATTTGGTCAGATGGGGGACCTATAATAAGGCAAACGTATCACAGGTAATTTTTAACAAGCTTAGCTTACACCGGCAACACTCCACGACACGACACTGAGTTCAATATACATTCCCATAGTATTTTTATGGTAAATTATGATGCATTTAGTTCAAGTTAACCAATGTCATTATTTTTCATTTGACAAGTCACTGATACACAATTCTGGCACCACCTTCTTCATCCTTATAGTTTGAATAATCTATAGCCAATACGGTAAATTCACAATTATCCACCTATTAACTTAGCTTATTTAGTTGTATGTCTCTGGTAGCCAGCACTAGTACGTTAGGCAATCTCCCCCATTTGACTGTTCTTGTGCTGCAGGGTCTGTCGGAGTGTTTAGGCCGGGCCCTGATCAAGCCCTGGGTGAAACTGTCCCAAGAGCAGGCTGGGACTCAACCCCTTCTCACGTCCTACCCTCTAACAAGGGGTGGTCACGTGTCGGGTCATTTGCTGATCATGGTGCAGATGGTTGAGGTACGGGTAAGCCTGTTCCTCTTGGGAGGGAGCTGGGACTTGGATCAGGGGAATATAATGTGTAGCTCAACAATTGGTAGAAATGTGCCTACGTGATTTCATTCGTAAAAAAGCTTATACTATCACATTAAAAAAAAATAGAACTTAATGTAGATCCACGCAGCATTCACTGAAAGTAACAAACTTATATTGTTTGTTACCTCTGTGGGGTAGCTCAGTGTCTCACAAAATGTGGTACGCGTACCCCCAGGACTACGTGAAGGATTTCAGGGGTGTGCGACGTTCAACTCAGATGTATTCATCTTAAAATATTGATGTATACTAATAAGTCTGATAAATAAGTTAATAAAGATTTTTACAATATATTCTGGACTTTTATCAGCCTTTATAAGTACAAAAGAATTATCTAGTTTACAACTAAAGCATTATAATTTTGGTAAAACTGGCTATTACTTTGCAAGCTAGCAGTTATTCGTGTCTCTGTTTCTGGACACGTCTCTGAAAGTTTGGGAAACCTTGGTATGTAGCTTATAGGATAGAAAAATAGGGATATAAAGCTTGATTCACACGCTCGCTGAAAATATAAAAACAGAATCTTCTTGAGTAGCGAAGCAATACACACACTGTAAGTTGACCCATGATGCATTGCAACGCTAACTTAAAACAGATGATTATCGACATATTTTATTTTCTAGAATATACACGTATATTTTAGATAATTTTATCAATGGATGTTTTCAAATTATAACCTTGTGTCGTAGCACAATCCAATACACCGATTCACACGCTTAATAATAATAATAATAATAATAATAATAATAATAATAATAATAATAATAATTTAGCACCACGTCTTACTACCCGTTCGGGCTATACGCTTAAGTACTATTTACCCTAATGGGTTAGGAATTGGGAAGGTTGAATATAGATGAAGTGAACCCGCATTTGCGTGGAGGGAGAGTGGAAAACCATTTAGGAAAAACCACCCCCAGTTCACCCGACCGAGATTCGAACCTTGATCTCCCCGTCCTCGGCAGTCGAGCTCAACACGACTAGCGCGTTAGCTAACTACGCCACCGAGGCGGGTAATTCACACGCTTAACATTGGCGGATTATTTCAAGTATCCTCACAACGGCCAACGAGGCTGTCTGCTAGCTGTTAGCTATCATATGCACATGCGCACTCACTTGAGATGGTTGTTTTTGAGATTTGATTGGTTCTCCCGTGCCGAAGATCTCAGGCAGAGCGGAAAAAGTAGAGATAAGTCGAACCTCAGCAGAACAGCTCGCACCGATAAGGCAAAAAATCTTGTGATTGGATTAGAGCTTATCACGTGACCATTTATCTGTTCTGCGCTTGTTTTTCGGCGAACGTGTGAATCCATAGTAAGTCATTAAGAATAAACGGATTGTTCAAATCTTTACATTTCTTCCTATTCAACAGAATGTGTAGGAGCATTAAATGTAGAACTTATTCTCATTTGAGGTTATATCTAGTGCAGAGCGTGGGAAATATAGCACAGTTACAGATAGAACTCCCTCTAAAACAAGTTTAAATACAACTCGTGTTTAGAGCTTATACTTTTGTCTGGAAGTATCTTGACATGTTGGTTTGTACCCAGGTAACGAGAAAGCCTAAGTGCCAAGGAGAAACCAAAGATGAATTTGTCTCAGGACCCACCACGAAGATACCAGAATACATCAAACCCAAGATTGTGAGCTACAGGTGATTTTATATACGTGCGGCGATACTATCTATTATATTTGAAGATATACCAACTCCTAGAAGTATGAACAGCGTCGTCGGCTGATACTCTCGTGTTCCCTGTGTTGGCCAGAATGGAGGTGTTGTTCTGGGGTGTCCGGAATATGAAGAAGGTCCAACTGAGAGACGTGTCCAGACCCAATGTCAGTGTGGAGTGCTCCGGGTACAAAGTCTCGTCGCCAATCATAGAGGACGCGGCACGTAACGCCAACTTTGACCCCCCGGTGGCTTTCAAGGACTTGGTAAACTTGTGTCAGACAGGGATTTCCTTTTGTTCGTTGCTAACTAGATCCTTCGAGGGGGGTTCTATATTCGTCTCACAAGGACTAACGCAAATAGAGCCTGAATCCTACTGAAAATCCATCGCTCACTTTTAATTTTTTTTATTATCTTAAAGGTATTCAAGCTAGTTTCTGATTGTTGTATATAATTTTTTAGGGGGAGAACCATTTGTACTGGTACTCTCTTGATGTTATAACACAGTTTGTCCTCAACCCGTTTCCAGACGCTGCCCGACCAACAGTCTTTGTATCCCTCCATGACGATCAAGGCGCACGACCACCGTTTCTTCGGGCAGTCCCCACGCGTCGGGGCCCACGTCGTCCATAGCATCCGCCCCTTCCTGTGTTCTCTAGTCACGGACCGAGAGTTCAAGGAGCGACAAACAGCCATCGCCTTCCCTCGGTTCCCTCCACCGGATAATCTGGAAGAAGGTTAGCAGTCTTTGTTCTGTGCACGTCCTCAATCGTAGCATAAAAATGTCCTGAACAAGAGGTTTATTTTAGTTAGTTATTTTTAATTCAGCTGGAGGTGCTTCTTCCTACATGATTGTCCACTCTACCTCCATGCAAATGCGGGCTCACGTCTTCTAAAATTCAACTTTCCCAATTTCTATTCCATTAGCGTAATTAGTACTTAAGCGTATAATCCAAACGGGTAGTAAGACGTGGTGCTAAATAAATAAATAATATCCATGAGGAGCACTGCTGGTAGAGCAGTCGAGTATAAATATAACTATGTGGGGGTTTGAACCCATGGCCAGCACATGTGTTTATAAGATTCCATTACCTTAATGAACTGACTTGCTGTGACTGTACCATAGAGTACACGCGTATATTGCTGTGACTGTGACCTAGAGCAGGCCTTCTTAAACTGTGGGTCGTGAAAAGATGTTCATGATGACTTAAAACTGCGTTAATTAATTGCCTAGTATTTTCGAAAAACTCGATGATTTAAACATGTCGCTTCAAAGAAATTTTTTTAACATATTAATTATGTAAAAGATAAAATTGAAAGTTTTACTAAAATGTTAACGTATTGAAGAATAGTATTATTCTTAGCACCACGTCTTACTACCCGTTCGGGTTATACGCGGGTTAGAAGAATAGGGTGGAAAATGGTTCGTTAAAAATATTTACAGCTACAGATGATTTTATAATTGAAAATAATCTTCCCAAATATTTGATTGTAGAAGTTATAATTGATCATCCGAAGTGCCTGGAGACACAGTTCAGAAATACTTCCCTTCAAATTTTAATTCTAAAAAACTAAGCTGGGTCCATAAGACGTGCTCAATTGAAATTAAAAAAATGTCAGTCTTCTGTCCTTAAAAGTTCAAGAAGTATTTGTCGATCTATCAAGAGACAAAGGTTTAAAACTTGAGTTTCCTAAATAATCGTTAAATAAATTTTGGCTTGGAATTAGGAGAAAATTACCAACAATTTTAGAAACGGCCCTAAACATACTTCTTCCATTTTTGTACTACGTATTTATGCAAAGCGACGTTCTCAGCACTGACGATTATAAAATCAAAATATCGATAAACTCTGAAAAACGTTTAAGATTTTTACGTCCTGCAGTTTCAAAATTCAGCCAAGATTTAATTCTTTATGTAAAAATAAACAAACACATCCATCTCATTAGTATGAAAATTTGCTTTCGTCTTTAATAAATGATAAAATAATATGTCTACCAAAGAATAGTTTTAAAATTAGTTTATTTATGATTTATTATCAGTAAATGTTTGATTTGTTTACCTATTTTAATTACCTATAGGCCCAGGGCAGCGTAAAAAGCTATCGTGTGAAAAGGAGTCGCGAGTAGAGAAAGTGTAAGAAGCCTTGACCTAGAGCACACACTTCTATTGCTATGACGACAAAATAATAACTTTTGAATTATGTTATATTTGTAAACAGACATGGTTGTCAAATCTAAGGACGAGGACGAATCCTTGCCGCTACTTCGGGACGCAGGAGCAGAAAGGAGGGAACCTCAAGTATTGTTATCCAGGCTACAGAGTATACTTGGGCGCAAGAAGGGAACACAAGAAATATCACAAAAACAATCTAAAGAAAAAGTTAACAAGAAACCTCGAGAAGAAGAGGATGAAGATGACGGCAATGTCGGAGCAGCCGATGACACTGACGAGGTGGACGGTACAGTCCAAGCTAAAACGAAGTGGGGACTGCTCAAAGTCAAGAGGTGGGGAGAGGGGGGATCGTTTGATGAGGATGAGGAGAACTTGGATTGGTGGAGCAAGTACTTCAGAACCTTGGAGGCGATGGAAGTGGTGAGTACTGTTGGTAACCATGAAGACCAACTTTTGTATTACCTGATGGTTTGTTTTGAGCTTGGACCAACCGTTCTTTCAGACAGCCGAACGAGAGAAACCAGAGGACAAACCAAAAGATGAAAAGATAAATCTCGTTGGGAAAAAGTCCAGAGATTTAAAACAAAAATTTGTGAGAAGAACAAGACACAAGATAATGATCAAAGTAAGTGGAACCTTTGATGTTGATACATACTCAGACTAGGATAAAACAGTAACATGCTAATTATTATTTGTTCTTATAATGATTATTCTATATGAGTGTGAATATTTCAATGTTGCTACAGCCATGCGCTATGTTTATTATGGTCCAGATCTACCCAAATGACCTGGAAGCCCAACCAGAGTTCAACGGGTTCTCAGACCGTCTGACGACGTTCAACTTATACCGAGGGAAAAAAGTGGAAGATCAAATCAGTAAAGGAAACATTGCCGGGAAATTCAAGGTACAAATAAAAGTAGTTATGTTCAACTCGAAAATGATTTAACAAAATATGAAACTACTATCAAATATGATTTTAATAATATGAGCCGACTCAAAAGTTCACTCTCCTATTGAAAGAATATTACATTGTCCTATTTTATAGTAATGGACTTCACCTCAAGTGAAAATAGTACCACGATTTTATCACGAGTTTTATTGATGAAATGAGATGCCTTAAAGTCAAGCAATAGAGGCATATGGCCATAGTATATACCAATTGGAAACTCCCAGCTCACCCTCACTTGTGATACACCAATTAGCAACCGCCACCCCACCCTCACTTGTGATACACCAATTAGCAACCCCCACCCCACCCTCACTTGTGATACACCAATTAGCAACCCCCACCCCACTCTCACTTGTGATACACCAATTAGCAACCTCCACCCCACCCTCACTTGTGATACACCAATTAGCAACCCCCACCCCAACCTCACTTGTGATACACCAATTAGCAACCCCCACCCCACCCTCACTTGTGATACACCAATTAGCAACCCCCACCCCACCCTCACTTGTGATACACCAATTAGCAACCCCCACCCCACCCTCACTTGTGATACACCAATTAGCAACCCCCACCCCACCCTCATTTGTGATACACCAATTAGCAACCCCCACACCACCCTCATTTGTGATACACCAATTAGCAACCCCCACCCCAACCTCACTTGTGATACACCAATTAGCACCCCCACCCCACCCTCACTTGTGATACACCAATTAGCAACCCCCACCCCACCCTCACTTGTGATACACCAATTAGCAACCCCCACCCCACCCTCACTTGTGATACACCAATTAGCAACCCCCACCCCAACCTCACTTGTGAGACACCAATTAGCAACCCCCACCCCACCCTCACTTGTGATAAACCAATTAGCAACCCCAACCCCACCCTCACTTGTGATACACCAATCAGCAAGAGGCGGAAGAAAACTCATATCATGACAGATCATCAAATATCCAGGGACATGAAATGACTTAATATATTTCAGACTATCATAAGCCTGAAGATTATGTTGACTTAATTTATAGTCCTTTTTCCAGAAACGTATGTTCTTAAAACATGTCACTTCCACTTAGTGTTAACCCATTTTATGACCGTGACTTATTTATTTCTCAGGGTGCGATAAAAATTTACCGATGGCCTCCACCAGAAAACAAGAATCTGGTCACCGAGTGCGGCCTAGACGCCGAGAGGGGGTTGTTTCAAAACTACCCCGGGAATAAGCCTCTGACGGTGAAAGTGAGGGTGTACGTCATCCGAGCCTCGGGGTTACCTGTCATGGATTTGACTGGGAGGTCCGACCCTTACCTGGTTGTTGGAACCTCCAGCAATAACACGATCAAAGACAGGGACAGTTACGTGGCACGGTCATTGGACCCCACCTTCGGCAAGTGAGTGGGTAACTGAGCCCTGATTCGGACAGATGGGGCATGTACCTCGGATTGACGCCAGGAGACTATCCCCTCCTTCTTCTGGGAGCCCTGACTCGGACAGATGGGGCATGTACCCTCAGATTGACGCCAGGAGACTATCCCCTCCTTCTTCTGAGAGCCCCGACTCGGACAGATGGGGCATGTACCCTCAGATTGACGCCAGGGGACTATCCCCTCCTTCTTCTGAGATCCCAGACTTGGAAAAATGGGGCATGAACCCTCGGATTGACGCCAGGGGACTATCCCCTCCTTCTTCTGAGATCCCTGACTTGGACAGATGGGGCATGTACCCTCGGATTGACGCCAGGGGACTATCCCCTCCTTCTTCTGAGAGCCCAGACTCTGACAGATGGGGCATGAACCCTTGGATTGACGCCAGTGGACTATCCCCTCCTTCTTCTGAGAGCCCAAACTTGGACAGATGGGGCATGTACCCTCAGATTGACGCCAGGAGACTATCCCCTCCTTCTTCTGAGAGCCCCGACTCGGACAGATGGGGCATGTACCCTCAGATTGACGCCAGGGGACTATCCCCTCCTTCTTCTGAGAGCCCAGACTTGGAAAAATGGGGCATGAACCCTCGGATTGACGCCAGGGGACTATCCCCTCCTTCTTCTGAGATCCCTGACTTGGACAGATGGGGCATGTACCCTCGGATTGACGCCAGGGGACTATCCCCTCCTTCTTCTGAGATCCCTGACTTGGACAGATGGGGCATGTACCCTCGGATTGACGCCAGGGGACTATCCCCTCCTTCTTCTGAGAGCCCAGACTCTGACAGATGGGGCATGAACCCTTGGATTGACGCCAGTGGACTATCCCCTCCTTCTTCTGAGAGCCCAAACTTGGACAGATGGGGCATGTACCCTCAGATTGACGCCAGGAGACTATCCCCTCCTTCTTCTGAGAGCCCCGACTCGGACAAATGGGGCATGTACCCTCAGATTGACGCCAGGAGACTATCCCCTCCTTCTTCTGAGAGCCCAGACTCGGACAGATGGGGCATGTACCCTCAGATTGACGCCAGGGGACTATCCCCTCCTTCTTCTGAGAGCCCAGACTTGGAAAAATGGGGCATGAACCCTCGGATTGACGCCAGGGGACTATCCCCTCCTTCTTCTGAGATCCCTGACTTGGACAGATGGGGCATGTACCCTCGGATTGACGCCAGGGGACTATCCCCTCCTTCTTCTGAGATCCCAGACTTGGACAAATGGGGCATGTACCCTCAAATTGACGCCAGGAGACTATCCCCTTCTTCTTCTGAGAGCCCAAAATTGGACAGATGGGGCATGTACCCTCACATTGACACCAGGGGACTATCCCCTCCTTCTTCTGAGAGCCCAGACTCGGACAGATGGGGCATGAACCCTTGGATTGACGCCAGTGGACTATCTCCTCCTTCTGAGAGCCCAGACTTGGACAGATGGGGCATGTACCCTCAGATTGACGCCAGGGGACTATCCCCTCCTTCTTCTGAGATCCCTGACTTGGACAGATGGGGCATGTACCCTCAGATTGACGCCAGGGAACTATCCCCTCCCTCTTCTGAGAGCCCCGACTCGGACAGATGGGGCATGGACCCTCACATTGACACCAGGGGACTATCCCCTCCTTCTTCTGAGAGCCCAGACTCGGACAGATGGGGCATGAACCCTTGGATTGACGCCAGTGGACTATCCCCTCCTTCTGAGAGCCCAGACTTGGACAGATGGGGCATGTACCCTCAGATTGACGCCAGGGGACTATCCCCTCCTTCTTCTGAGATCCCTGACTTGGACAGATGGGGCATGTACCCTCAGATTGACGCCAGGGGACTATCCCCTCCTTCTTCTGAGATCCCTGACTTGGACAGATGGGGCATGTACCCTCAGATTGACGCCAGGGGACTATCCCCTCCCTCTTCTGAGAGCCCCGACTCGGACAGATGGGGCATGGACCCTCACATTGACACCAGGGGACTATCCCCTCCTTCTTCTGAGATCCCTGACTTGGACAGGTGGGTCATATACCCTCATATTGACGCCAGGGGACTATCCCCTCCCCCTTCTGAGAGCCCAGACTTGGACAAATGGGGCGTGGACTCTAGGCTGGATGTCAGGGGACTACTCTCTCCCCCCACCTTCAGCAAATGAGTGGGTAACTGAGCCTTGACTTGAACAGATGGGGAATGGACCCTCGGATGGACACCAAAGGACTATTCCCTCCCTCTTTTGAGAGCCCTGACACGGACAGGTGGGGCATGTACCCTCAGCTGAATGTCAAAAGACTACTCCTTCTCCCCCCTTCTGGGAGCCCTCAGCATGAGTTCAGTTAAGACATATTCTTGTATGTACCAACTTTGTTGTCACACCTCCAGATGTTTACTGATGTTAGTTACATTTACCAAAGGCTCGCCAAAACCCTTTGTTACAATAGCAATGCTACAAAGCTGTAACAGCCCTCGCAAATACTACAAATTATCTAGATCAAATCTTTAAATATCATATTTAAATATGTTTAACAGTAATATCGATTGCAAGGAGTGGTATATTTCTAGCTAGATAAACCTCTCTTTTCAGTACTCTCAGTAGTATTAATCTAAGGTACAACAAAGGGTACATTCACGGGGAAAGAGGATGAAAAAATCACAGTCAAAACCATGTTTGTAAGACCATTACTATACTATTAATAAAAGTTGACCTGAGACTGAATCTGTATCACGAATGATAACAATAGCTGTTGGAATCTTGAGATAATGTTATGCGAGTTAACATTCGTTATGATCCGACCAATGACAGGGAAGCACGTGTCTTTCATGATTTCAATAGTTCTAGTCACTGTCTTTGTGACATGTTGTTGTGTGTGACAGGCTCTTCGAGCTCAAGGCGACATTCCCGTTGGACTATCAGCTGACCGTCACGGTCATGGATTACGACAAGTACAGCCCAGACGACTTGATCGGCGAGACCAAGATTGACTTGGAAAACCGGTGGTACAGCAAACATCGGGCGGTCTGCGGTATTTCCGATAAATACGAGAAGTGAGTTTTGCACCTCGGACCAAGTTTAGTACTCGTGGTCACGCTGACAAAACTTGAGGCTCATTTAGATTGGTTCTTCAGGAAGTCAGGGCCCGAATCTAGGACGGGTATACTGAGGGTTGTATCTTTCCAGATGATTTTACACCCTCCCTCAACTCAAATACGGGTGAAGTTTATTTTGATTCCACCTTTCTCATACCAAACTTACTAGCGTGATTAAAATGCGTTTATCCCGAACGAGAATAAATAGTTTGGTACTCATTATCGACTAGTGGTTGCGCCTGCATGAGCTGTATTTGTTAGTGGCCTACGTCCATCAGATACTTAAAAGAGTCGTATAGACCAGAGGTGTCCAACTTAAATTACACATGGGCTGGACAAAGCACACACACACATATATATGTGTGTGTGTGTGATACGGCACGGGAAAAAGAACCTTATCTTCACCGAAAAAATACTACAGGACAGCTGATAATAGTGATCTAGGTCAAAATTTCATTTTTTAATATTATTGTAGTAAACGCTACCTACACGCTCTTAGAACAACTAGTAATAGGATTTAGTTCATATTTTATATCCTAGATAGCAGAGAAATCATTTTGGTACTCATCTTTAAATAATTGCAAACTTTAACCTTTGTTTGATCAAAACGCACTTTTTTTCAACTTGCGGTTTCGAATGGCAATAACTTTCTCAATTCTTGTAACATGTTTACATATTTTACATCACATTATTCAGCAATTTGTCCTCTTTCCAGTGATACAAATAACTCAAAATTGACCTGGATGAATACAAGGTCCCTTATATATATATATAAAGTTCATACTTCAACATTATATGCCTATGTGCCTGTATTTAATCTTCTTGTTCACTCAACAGCATAATTAATAATTACTGCTCTGTACATTCAATTCCAAACAACCCTGAAGCGCTTCAATATTTTTTCTAAACTAAATTTATTTTAAATAATTTAATAAACATACGTTTATCAATAAGAAGAAATACGTTTATTTAATCATTATATACACTATGTACACGAACTCACCAATTTAGTGGGATGTCTGAGGTTTCATTTCAAGCGACACTGTGTTTATGTCTGGAGTTAGTTTGGATACGCAGAGTCGTAGTACTGCTTACAGATGTTCGTCCGTGATGCGGTAACTCGGATTTTATTATCTTCATTCTTGAGAACGTTTGCTCGCAAATGTAGGTACTACCAAATGCGTACAAATATTTCCTTGCAAGTTTTAATAAATCTGGGAGTTTTTCATCGCTAAGAAAGTTAGAAAAATCCACAAGATTTTCCGATTTGTATTAACAATACAAAAACAATCCTCCCTCGACTTTTCACTATCTACTTTTCTACGTTTTGAAAGAGACATGATAGCCCATAAACTGGTATTTGAAAAAAATACACACCATACTGATATTTTCTTCGAGCCTATAAAAGCCACGACTAAATTAAGAACATTCACCACCCGAGTTTTCTTGGATGACAGCTCAAAAAGTTACTAGAAATAGTCCCTAATGTATCCCTACGCCAACAGCTGACATCTATCGCTTTGGATAGCTGTAATGAAAACATATGATATTGTAGGAATGTTACAGTTAACCACAGTAATTTAGGCCAATTTTATTTATTTATATCTATTTGAGATCGGGCACAAAGCTTTTTATAATCGTTTTATTCCACTTAAAAAATTATTGTTCACATCACTTTCAAAAAAGGTATAACGAATATAGCTTCAAAATGGCAACCTATTAATTTAAATCATCTGATTTAAAATAACGGAAACAATTTATTTGCAATGGATAAAACTATTTTATTCGGCTAAACATTTCAAAATACGATAAAATAATCATAAAATAGTTTATTATATATATATAAAAATTGATAAGTATTTTCTCTTTTCCAAGTAAATACGATGCCTTTATTAAAAGGTACCAATATATGCACTATATTACAAATTATAAATAACATTCCAAAACAAAAAATAAGTACTCTTAATTATGTTTAAAATATTGTTTCAGATTGGGTAAAAAAAAATTATTAAAATTAGTGAAATAGTGTGAGAAAACTTAACATGTAATTAAACAACCTATCATTCAAAACAAAACAGTGATCATTTACAAGTCTTGGCAAACCAAAATCTAAACATATGATTTTTCGACTCTCATTCTGGTAAAAAGTAATGGTGAACAGACTCTACACAAATTAAAACTGTGGGTACAACACAACACTGGTATTCAATTCTTGTACCGGTTGGAAGAGAGGCAGAGGCTGGTAATAATCCACTCTGGAATGTGAGAGAATTAAATTCTACTATCACACAGAGCTCCTGAACCTTTGTTCGATGATAGGAACAAGATGTCTAGTGGGGTATGAAATGTAACCTTGTTCGATTATAGGAACAAGATGTCTAGCGGGGTATGAAATGTAACCTTTGTTTGATGATATGAACAAGATGTCTAGTGGGTATGAAATGTAACCTTTGTTCGATTATAGGAACAAGATGTATAGCGGGGTATGAAATGTAACCATTGCATTATAACAAAACAAAAAGAGAAGTAAGGTTTGCACTGAGGAGTTTGGACTAGACCAGCCGGTTATAAAGATTTGATCGTGATAGTTCATCTTATCCTTATAAAGAGTCTTAAGACGTGAGACATGAGTAATATATTCAATCCAACATATAAAACACTAAAATAAAGTTCACGTTGTCTTTATCGTACACGGGTTGGAGAAAACTCATTCATGGGACCGCATCCGGTCCGTGGTCCGTATGTTGAGCACCTTTGGTATATACTAAGGATATTGTCTGACTAAGGAGAAGGCCAAGAGACTGCATCGTCATCCATATTCAGAGAGAATAGGAAATTACATTCGGGAAGCTAATTGTCATGGAGTAAGCCCCAGGTTAAGGGTCAGGCGTGTGCACATTTAGACTAGCCCTGTTGCATTAACTCTACAGTACTCAACTAACAGAATAATACAGTTCCGAGTCTCTGATTCAATAAATATTCTCCCAGGCGCACCGGCTAAAGTAGGGGCAGGTAGAAATAACAGTATTTGATATTTATTAAAGTTAATAAAACTACTTTAATACAGCCATACGTCAATTCCGGTGACCTACAATTACTGTCACTTTTGTAAAAATAACCCTAGTAATGAATTAAAATGTTATCAACGTTGAGCTCCTAGCTCGTTTTAACAGTAGTCTGGGACAAACATAAGAGTTCTAACAGTAGTCTGGGACAAACATAAGAGTTCTAACAGTATTCTGGGACAAACATAAGAGTTCTAACAGTAGTCTGGGACAAACATTAGAGTTCTAACAGTAGTCTGGGACAAACATAAGAGTTCTAACAGTATTCTGGGACAAACATAAGAGTTCTAACAGTATTCTGGGACAAACATAAGAGTTCTAACAGTAGTCTGGGACAAACATAAGAGTACTAACAGTAGTCCTGGGACAAACATAAGAGTTCTAACAGTAGTACTGGGACAAACAAAAGTGTACTAAAAGTAGTCTGGGACAAACATAAGTGTACTAACAGTAGTCTGGGACAAACATAAGTGTACTAACAGTAGTCCTGGGACAAACATAGGAGTTCTAACAGTAGTCCTAGGACAAACATAAGAGTTCTAACAGTAGTCTGGGACAAACATAAAAGTTCTAACAGTAGTCTGGGACAAACATAAGAGTTCTAACAGTAGTCCTGGGACAAACATAAGAGTTCTAACAGTAGTCCTGGGACAAACATAAGAGTTCTAACAGTAGTCCTGGGACAAACGTAAGAGTTCTAACAGTAGTACTGGGACAAACATAAGAGTTCTAACAGTAGTCTGGGACAAACATAAAAGTTCTAATGGTAGTCTGGGACAAACATAAGAGCTCTAACAGTAGTCTGGGACAAACATAAGAGTTCTAACAGTAGTCCTGGGACAAACATATGAGTTCTAACAGTAGTCTGGGACAAACATAGGAGTTCTAACAGTATTCTGGGACAAACATAAGAGTTCTAACAGTAGTCTGGAACAAACATAAGAGCTCTAACAGTAGTCTGGGACAAACATAAAAGTTCTAACAGTAGTCTGGGACAAACATAAGAGTTCTAACAGTAGTCTGGGACAAACATAAGAGTTCTAACAGTAGTCTGGGACAAACATAAGAGCTCTAACAGTAGTCTGGGACAAACATATGAGTTCTAACAGTAGTCTGGGACAAACATTAGAGTTCTAACAGTAGTCTGGGACAAACATTAGAGTTCTAACAGTATTCTGGGACAAACATAAGAGTACTAACAGTAGTCCTGGGACAAACATAAGAGTTCTAACAGTAGTACTGGGACAAACATAAGTGTACTAACAGTAGTCTGGGACAAACATAAGAGTACTAACAGTAGTCCTCGGACAAACATAAGAGTTCTAACAGTAGTCCTAGGACAAACATAAGAGTTCTAACAGTAGTCTGGGACAAACATAAGAGTTCTAACAGTAGTCTGGGACAAACATAAGAGTTCTAACAGTAGTCTGGGACAAACATAAAAGTTCTAACAGTAGTCTGGGACAAACATAAGAGTTCTAACAGTAATCCTGGGACAAACATAAGAGTTCTAACAGTAGTCCTTGGACAAAATAAGAGTTCTAACAGTAGTCCTGGGACAAACATAAGAGTTCTAACAGTAGTACTGGGACAAACATAAGAGTTCTAACAGTAGTCTGGGACAAACATAAGAGTTCTAACAATAGTCTGGGACAAACATAAGAGTTCTAACAGTAAACTGGGACAAACATAAGAGTTCTAATGGTAGTCTGGGACAAACATAAGAGCTCTAACAGTAGTCTGGGACAAACATAAGAGTTCTAACAGTAGTCCTGGGACAAACATATGAGTTCTAACAGTAGTCTGGGACAAACATAGGAGTTCTAACAGTATTCTGGGAAAAACATAAGAGTTCTAACAGTAGTCTGGAACAAACATAAGAGCTCTAACAGTAGTCTGGGACAAACATAAAAGTTCTAACAGTAGTCTGGGACAAAAATAAAAGTTCTAACAGTAGTCTGGGACAAACATAAGAGTTCTAACAGTAGTCTGGGACAAACATAAGAGTTCTAACAGTAGTCTGGGACAAACATAAGAGCTCTAACAGTAGTCTGGGACAAACATTAGAGTTCTAACAGTATTCTGGGACAAACATAAGAGTTCTAACAGTATTTTGGGACAAACTTAAGAGTTCTAACAGTAGTCTGGGACAAACATAAGAGTTCTAACAGTAGTCTGGGACAAACATAAGAGTTCTAACAGTAGTCTGGGACAAACATAAGAGCTCTAACAGTAGCCTGGGACAAACATATGAGTTCTATCAGTAGTCTGGGACAAACATAAGTGTTCTAACAGTAGTCTGGGACAAATATAAGAGTTCTAACAGTATTCTGGGACAAACTTAAGAGTTCTAACAGTAGTCTGGGACAAACATAAGAGTTCTAACAGTATTCTGGGACAAACATAAGAGTTCTAACAATAGTCTGGGACAAACATAAGAGTTCTAACAGTAGTTTGGGACAAACATAAGAGTTCTAATGGTAGTCTGGGACAAATATAAGAGTTCTAACAGTAGTCTGGAACAAACATAAGAGCTCTAACAGTAGTCTGGGACAAACATAAAAGTTCTAACAGTAGTCTGGGACAAACATAAGAGTTCTAACCGTATTCTGGGACAAACATAAGAGTTCTAACAGTAGTCCTGGGACAAACATAAGAGTTCTAACAGTAGTCCTGGGACAAACATAAGTGAACTAACAGTAGTCTGGGACAAACATAAAAGTTATAACAGTAGTCTGGGACAAACATAAGAATTCTAACAGTAGTCCTGGGACAAACATAAGAGTTCTAACAGTAGTCTGGGACAAACATAAGAGTTCTAACAGTAGTCTGGGACAAACATAAGAGCTCTAACAGTAGTCTGGGACAAACATATAAGTTCTAACAGTAGTCTGGGACAAATATAAGACACACTTCTTTTAACCAGAGATACGTTACAGGGAAGGTTATAGGAAGTGGAAGGACTCACAAACCCCTTCCCAGATCCTGGAAAACCTCTGCAGGGAATATAAGGTACAAGGACCTACGTACCTGGAAGACTGCGTCGTGGTCGGTCCCTGGGAAAGGAGTCACCCCGCAGAGTCTCAGAAGGGCCCTGATGAACGTGAGTTCCAATCCCTACACTTGCTTGGATAAACTTTTAATAAACAATTGTGGTTCGAGCGCATTACTTGATAGTGGGAACGACTTCTTTGATCCTCGGTTCTTATGTGTCTTAGTTTATTATGATTGTATTAGAGAGATGCTACTAATAGAAAAGTGAATTAAAATGAGATAGTTCAAATTTATATTTGAAGAATTTAATATCGTACTGACCCGCTTCGGTGGCCGCATGGTCTAACGCGTAACTCCCGCAGTAGACTAGACTGCTGATGACGGGGATATCAAGGTCCAAATTTCAGTTGGGTGTACTGAGGTTTTTTCCAAAATGATTTTCCACTCTTTCTCCACGCAAATGCGGATACACTTCCTCTAAATATAGTCTTCCTCATCCCTGAAATCACTAGCGTACATAGTACATAAGCGTATAACCCGAACGGGTAGTAAGACACGGTGTTAAAAATGTACACAAATATGTATATATACTTTATATTACTACCCGTTCGGGTTAAACGCTTATGTACTAATTACGCTAACGGTTTCAGGGATGAGGAGGGTTATATTTAGAGGAAGTGTATACGCATTTGCGTGGAGGAAGAGTGAAAAACTATTTTAAAAAATTATCTTCAGAGTTCCTGACCGAGATTCGAACTTTGATCTCATCGTCATCGGAATTCTAGTCTAATGCGAGAGTAGTGTGTTAGACCATTCAGTGCTCTCTCTCTCTCTCTCTCTCTATATATATATATATATATATATACCAGTATGATATATATATATAATATATCATACTGATGCATTATGAATATTATATTTATAATATTTTATTATTTACCAGAGAAAGGAAAGTTAAATAAAACGAGATATTTCAAATTGATGTTTTCAGAATTTAGTATCGTACTGATATATATTATTTCCCCTAGATCCTGTAAATCCCACACATTTATTTCACCAATTAAAGTGCAATTTATATGTCTCCAAACCGTAAAAATTACACTACATAACAATTTAGTTCTCATCTTTAGAAAAGAAAGAAGAGTTGGCGTTGATGGCCTTGAGCCGATGGCAGGAAGTTCCCCTGGTCGGATTCAAACTTGTGCCCGAGCACGTGGAAACGCGTACTTTGTACCACCCAGACAAACCGGGCATCGAACAGGTAATCCAGCTGAAACCTTGGGAAATATAAATTTGAGTGTGAACTCTTTAATAGTTTTGTAAAGTGAACAAATAAATCTATAAGCTATTTGACAACACAAACAAAAATATCAGTTTTGTAATAACTACCTCAGTATTTTCTAGAACACACGTAAATAAATACATGTTTGAAAAGAATCTCCACTATATTTAGATCCTGGACTTGAGAATATTTGTCATGGGTCCAACTTTCTTGTCACGATGCAGTTTTCTAGTGATGGGAATGAATGACTGTATATTTGTTTAATGGTTTATATAATTATATATACGTTTGATTTTTTTTTTATCGTATGGCATTACTGATCGGGATGGACGTGACATTCAGTTCGGCCGCCTGTAAGTAGACTATTATAAGCTCGGGTGGCACTGAACGTTACCCAGGTTACACTATAGGACTATGTATATGTCACAGGAAAAGTAGATTGTTAGAGAGAGTTGACTTGGGCTAGGTAAAGTCGACTCTTACTAAAAGTATCAGTAAAAGTTGATAGAGAATAAACAGATCAATTTTTCCTAGGAAGAGTTAACTATGCCTGCTGTGGTTTAGTAAAAGTTGATTCCGCGATGTTGCTCTCCACATGCGACTTCGCGCGCACATCTTTGTTTTGAATATCCCAGCTCTATTTGTTTACTGTTGTTTTCTAGGTTAGGTTAGGTTAGGTTAGGTTAGGTTAGCTCTGCAACTCAAAGTGTCACAAATCTTTACCTTGCTGTAATAAATAATAAATATTTATATCTCTCTTTGTATCATAAAGGTTTTGCTTTTTTATTTGTTTTTTATTAGGTAGTAGACCATTTCCTTGCAAAAAGTCAACTTTTACTAACTCAAGGTAGTAAGAGTATACTTTCCCTAGGTACGGTCAACTCTGACTAATAAATGTTGATCGAAATTCATCACTTTTCGCTTTTAATCAACTTTTACTAAAAAGACCAGTAAGAGTCGACTCGGCCTAGGTAAAGTCGACTCTTACTGGAGAATCTACTTTTCCTGTAACATATACACGTCGTACCCGTAATGAGATGATGTGATGATGATAGTTATAATGTTTATATTGTGGAGCCAAGTTGAGTCTTTGGGCCAGTTTCATAGTCAGATTTAGTACGCCTAAAGTGCGAGTCGATACTAAATACAGCCCGACACCTACCTAGAACAGAATGGAATGGGCCAGTTCCGCGTATGAAACTGGCCCATTCCATTCTGTTCTAGGTAGGTGTCGGGCTGTATTTAGTGTAGAGCCATACTTGAGGCGTACTAAATCTGACTATGAAACTGGCCCTTAAACTAACTTAATTTACCAAACCCTGGTGACCGTTGGGATAATGCCCTTTAAAAGAAAGGTACCCAAGGTACCAGCTGGGAATCGATCCCGTGGCCCCTAGACTCGTAGACAGGTTCACTGACCAGTACACCACGGGGCTGGTTGTTGGAATATATTGAGTAAACATTAAAAAAGAAAACACCGTGGAAGAACCATCACGTGTAGAACATTTGCAAGACTCTTGTCTACAGCTAATAAACCTGTTTTAATATTAAAGTGTAAATATTTGTAAAATTACTTAGGGTGAGAAACAATTCAGTAATAACCCTCCTCAGTACTTGCAGTAACCAGCCCCGTGCTGTAGTGGTTAGTGCACGAGCTACGAGTCTAGGGGTTCCAGGTTCGATTCTAGGCTGGTACCTAGGGTATTTTCCCCGAGAAGGGAATAACCCCAGCGGTCACAGGTGTTGATTATTTATGGTTAAGATATAGTTTTTGTTTTTTTATCGTGGCTTACATCATGACTATATCACCACAGTCAACATTCAGAAGCCGGGTGGCACGAACTTGCCCAGGGTACCTATACGATTAGTACACTCGTAACCCTAATGGAGATGTGTATAGTTAGTATACCTGGCAAATCTTTTCCACTACTTGGATCATCGAACGATAGGTAGCCCAAGGTACCACGGAATCTAGTGTCAATCCATGTCAATCAATTGTCAGTTAGCTGTCAATCAAATGCACGTCTGATTTATAGCATTCAACTGAGCTTGATGAGAATTCAATGAGTGAATAATGACAACCTGGAGATGGGAATCCAGACTGTGATCTTTGGCTTTTCGCACGAATGTTCTACCTATTGAAACTCTTGCACCGATTATAAGGGGTCCTGGATACAGACGAACCAGGATGGTTCAGTGATATGGTACTGATGCGCAAAGTCAAAGACCCCGGGCTCGACTCTCGTGTACACTTTGTTATTTTCCCCTTAATTGAATGTTATTCCAGTACCAGGACTGTTCCTGTGGTAAGCCGTCACAATCTTCTCTTGTTTTCTGGTGGTGATCAGGGCAAGGTGGAGCTGTGGGTGGACATGTTTCCCGATGACGACAACTTCCCTCCCTCCGTGAACATCACCCCTAGACAACCCGTCAAGTACGAGCTGAGGGTCATCGTCTGGAACACACAGGATGTTGTGCTGCAGGAACACGACTTCCTCACAGGACACAGGATATCGGACATCTTTGTCAAGGGGTAACTTGATCGGCCATCGTTGGAACGCGTGTACGAACCTTTACAATCAACTAAAACAAGCAGCCCGTCCAAAAGAAGTATTTAACCTACAACGACCTAACTTCCCAGAAATAACCGACGCACTCTTTTTTTGACAAATTCATAAGAATGTTTTAAGGTGGGCTGTAGTAAACGGAGAAAAGGCAAGGGGTTTTTTAGTTTTTATAGCAAACTTTTTTTTGTTCAAAATAAATAAATACTCCAGTAAAACATAGTTTAATTCTCTTCACAGGTTATATCAACAATTATTGTTAAATATCTGTCATGAGCATAGGGCATTAGAGGACAAACATTTTAAATGAAGAGAAAAAGTTGTCATTAAATTTTAGGACATCCTTAACAGATACTCAAGAAATGTTGAGGGTTCACCATGTGAAGAAAATTAAATTCTATGTTTTTATTGAAGCAATATTTGATTTATTTTGACAAAAAAAAAAAAGCTTGCAATAAAAACTGCAAAAACACTTATCTTTTTCTTGTGTTCCCTGTATTCTCACCTTAATAGCTGGAACTTTCGATGGAAAATTTTGAAGTAGCTAGTCTCGGTTGACATATTAAAATGTGGGGATGATGTTATTTTGCTCAGGAACTTAAGTTTAAGTTACTGGTAAATCCAATATCTTCCTATTGTGTGTTACAGGATAGAATGGCCGATCGGCCATTTAGTTCAGTTTCACTACCATTGCAATAGGAACTTCCATTATTTTTCTGAATGCAGTTTATAATTCGAATGGATTGAAAAATGATACTGGACACGGTAATTGAACCCGGGACCTTAGGCTTTACATCCAAGCTTTACGACTGAGCTGTCCAGGGATCGTCCGTGCTCTGGTTATTATTTCTTTCTTCACTGCAGTTTCTAATGTTGTGACGAGAGAAAGCGCAGGTTTTAGTAAAATTGTTTTAATTTTAGTCAAAAGAATTAAACCTCCAACATATAACATTTCTATTACATGCTGTTTTTTTAATACAGTTTGTTTGATAAAATGAGCTATTAAAAGGGGTGGCTAAAGCTCGGAGGCAAATGATTGACCCAGAAGCCTGTGTCGACCCTGTGAGAACCATAACCTCTTACTGCAAATCTATTACTATAGATCTTAAATCATATTATCAGATAGTACTTATCCTAGATATAATTCTATTCCCGCAGTCATATTATTATTAGACCTTTCCTGCAGATCATATTACTACTAGACCAGATCCTAGATCATATTACTTAGATATAAGTATCGTTCTGCAAATAATATTACTCGATCTAGATCTCTCCTGCAGATAATATTACTCTATTTAAAATCTCATCCTGCAGATCATATTACTCTGATGTAGATCTCCTCCTGCAGATCATATTACTTTAGATATAGGTCTCGTCCTGCATATAATATAACCCTAAATATAGGTATCATCCTGAAGATTATATTACTCTAGATATGAATCTCGTCCTGCAGATCATATTAATCTGAATCTAGATCTCATCCTGCAGATGGATCACTGAGAAGAAACAGGCGCAAAACACGGACGTGCACTACCGTTCTCTGACAGGGGAAGGGAACTTCAACTACAGGTTCGTGTTCCCCTTCTCCTTTCTGTCAACGGAAGGGAAGATCGAGTATCTGAAGAAAGACTCGACGTTCGCCAGAGACAAGACCAGGTACAAGTTTCCTTGCCAACTGACCCTACAGGCCTGGGACAACGACCTCATCTCCAAGGATGATTACCTCGGTGAGGGGAAGTTAAAACTTAGAGGAAATGTACCAGAATTTGTGTATGGGAGAGTGGGAAAACATTTATGGAGATACACTTTAATACAACCGGTCATAGTTCGAACACCAACCTCCCTATCACCAGAAAATCAGACTGGATGAGCCTGACATTTAGTCCGCGTGCCCATCAATGGGGAATACAAATTTAAACAACTCAGAGGTTGTTTATGCCATTGCATTGGCTATTAATGGCTTGAACTAAGAATTATAAGAAAATGGAGCAGGAGAGCTGATTTCAACTAAGTGCAAGAGCATTTGCTTTGAAAGAGAATTGAAAACAGAATGGCGCTACTCCACTTGGTGAGGATTTAATCCGGGAGCGGTTGTGTGTGACGTCTGCTAGACAAAGGTGGTAACAATTTACTGAAGATGATAACAAGTAATGGCCACCTGGCAAAAATACGGAGATATTTATAGCGTTCTTGTTTCCAGGGTCCTTGGTTCTGAACCTTCTCCGACTACCGAGGGGGCAAAGTCCCCCAAGCACTGCACTCTAGACGTCATGGCACCGGACGCCCCAACGTTCAACCTGTTCAAGATCAAGAGGACCAAGGGATGGTGGCCCTTTGAAGGCGTCGACGAGAAGACGGGGGAACGAACTTTGGCGGTGAGGGTGACAGGGGGAAGCAGCCCTTAATATGACTGTTATTGTAATGACAGGGTGAAGCAACCCTTAATATGACTGTTATTGTTATGACAGGGTGAAGCAGATATTATTATGATTGTTATTATAATAACAGGGTAAAGCAGACATTATTATTATTTTTATTGTAATTACAGGGTGAATCAGCCCTTATTATGACTGTTATTGTAATGACAGGGTGAATCAGACATTATTATAATTGTTATTATAATGACAGTGTAAAGCAGACATCATTATTATTGTAATTGTAATGACAGGGTGAAGCAGCCCTTATTATGACTGTTATTGTAATGACAGTATAAAGAAACCCTTAATATGACTGCTATTCTAATGACAGTGTAAAGCAAACATAAATATGATTGTTATTGAAATGACATGGTAAAGCAGAAATTATTATGATTGTTATTGTAATGACAGAGTAAAGCAGACATTATTATGATTGTTATTGTAATGACAGGGTAAATCAGACATTATTATGATTGTTATTGTAGTGACAGAGTGAATCCGCCTTTATTATGACTGCTAATATAATGGCAGGGTAAAGCAGACATTATTATGATTGTTATTGTAGTGACAGAGTGAATCCGCCTTTATTATGACTGTTAATATAATGGCAGGGTAAAGCAAACATTATAATGACTGTTATTTTAATGACAGGGTGAATAAGCCTTTATTGTGAATGTTATTATAATGGCACGGTAAAGCAGCCCTTATTATGACTGTTATCGTAATAACAGGGTAAAGCTGAGTTGGAGCTGCATCTGATGACGAGGGAGGACGCAGATGATAACCCCGTAGGCCTTGGGAGGGCTGAGCCGGAGCCCTTGGACAAACCAAAGTAGGAGCCCCACAATTGTATGGCCGTAGTTTTTATTTATTTTACTTAAACGTCTTTAGTTATTCTAGAGAAGTTGAAGTTTTACACCTTTTCTTACATTCAACCAGTTTATAAAATTAGTCTTGATTAATATTAAATACGTAATTTAATAAACTAACATATTAATCAAATAAATCTTTCATTTATACTAGAAAATTGAGATAAATTTGTATATTATTACAAACGATTAGTTTTAGAACACCCATACAAACACATACCAATGTTAGCTTCGGAACTACCCAAGAGAAAAACTCTAAACTAATATCAGTTCTTATTTCGTAAATGTAGGTGGTGTGGTTCTTTTTAATGCAACTAGTTGAGTCAAGTTTTTGATATTGCTACATAGTAGAACTGAGAGTAGGTCAAGGAGTAGGACTGGGAGTAGGACTGGGAGTAGGACAGGGAGTAGGACTGAAAGTAGGACTGGGAGTAGGACTGGGAGTAGGACTGGGAGTATGACTGGGAGTAGGACTGGGAGTAAGGGAAAGGCGTCCAAGAGTACGCACCTAATACATTTTAAGTCATAAACACTATATTTTTAAAATTTAATCAATAAAACACACATGGTTATATCTAATGCTCTATGCTGCTTTATATTACAGCACGAAACCTCAAAATAATCTTATATTAATAGAGAAAATAATGTTTTTATTGAGATTTGTAAATGCGTACTCTTATACGCTCTATAGTCTAAGAGTACGCATCATGTATTCAAAGAGTACGCACTAGTATCTAAGAGTACGCACTAGCAGTTATCACACACGAACGCTCCAATCTCATCATATACCGAACATGCTTCATGTCACCATTCAGAACAGCTGCCACATTGCATCCAGTCTTCTTCAAGCGATTCTCCACAGCCTCCACAAAAAGTTTCTTTATTTGTTTTAACAGATTTTGGTAAGGATCCTTTCTTTGATGTAGATGGATTCGAAAAATCAAGTTTCTTTGCAGCATTTTCCATTTTTCTCTTATTTCTTTAATTTTTTCTCTCTTCTTTCTCCAATTTCTTTTTCTTTTTGTAACAGACAATTTTTAAATGTTGTTTCTGACAACACTTCTGACTTTTGATGTGCCCTGTGTCTTTTCTTTTCGTTTTGGCTTTTATGAAGTGGATGAATTGACTCTATACCCTGCAATGACCTTTGGTTGGGAGCAGGGTTACTGTCATTTTCTTTAGAATGGATATGTCCAGCACATAACACAGTATTTGGCTATACAGGAAAATACCTTTTGATGAGAAAGCACGTTCAGCTTTTTCTAATGTAGCAATTCTTGATTAAGATGTACGAAATAAAGCTCCTACTTGCATTTGTGTGACTGCTTGACCTGAATGTGTGACCAACCATTTGTCAACCTCTTGTGCGTAGGCTACTTTGAGAGGCCCAAAGAAACATTCATCAAGAGGCTGAATCTTGTGACTTGAGTGTGGCTGTAGAGAAAGCAGCGTAATGTTATTCTCCCTATAAAAGAGAACTGCAGGGAGGGAGCAATGAGAGGCGTGATTATCTAGGATCAGTAACACAGGATCTTCTTTAGTGGGTTTTACGTGGAAAGTGAAATGCGTTAGCCAATCAATGAAAATTTCAGAATTAATGTAATCTGTTTCTGAAATAAGAGGCAAGGTTGCGTATGGTGCATATTTAAATAGTTCAGGATTCATTCGCTTGCGAGGAAAAATCAAAACCGATGGAAGTAGAACTCACTTGCACTCAAACAAAAAAAACAGTGAATAGTTGACCCCTTTCCCCCGAAGACACTTTGCAGACCGTCTTATTTCCTTTGGTAGAAATGACCTTGGGAGATTTATTAGGAACAGTCGAAAATCCGGACTCGTTCATGTTTAAGATTCTGTTGGGTGTAAATTTGTATTGTTCATAGCAGTTTTTTAAATTCCAAAAAAAAAAAATCTCAACCTGAACTTTATTAAATCCCATCGCACGTGCTAAACTGCATTGTTCTGGATTTCTAAGTGAGAGGCCTTGCCTTGCAGAACCCAACTACCCATTCTTTACCCGCTGGCTTCTTGTTACAGTTGATCCTGCTACTGACTCCTTTAAATTCTGCAAACTCGAAAGATAACTTCATCAGTTGTCTTCTTGTCAAGCCATAACATCTAGAGTTACTAATGGTTACTAAATTAAAAGAAAACACAGAGCGTGTAAATTATCGTGTACGGTTTATAATTTTGTCTTGGAGGGCTAGAGTATGCACAGACCCTCGACAACTACTTAGCTTCGTACTCTTGCACTCTCCTGCAGTAATTTGAAATATAACCACTAGATGGCAGCCCTTTTATGACAAAAATTTGATGTTTCACATCATTCTGTTCCACACGAATCACACTATTATAAAATACAAAAACATTTAGGTCTACTATTTTTATTTATTTAGGAGAGCTTATAATTACTTTATAAAAAATTACAGTTTATTGACTGAAAATGGATTCTTACCTCCCACAGCCGTACGGGATTTAGTTGAACGAAGTTAAATAGCTCAAACAAACTTGTCGACAGTCACAACCAATGTGTACTAACCAAATCACTTCCCATGTTTGCCAATTGCTGAAATATTAATGTGCGTACTCTTAGACGATGCGTACTCTTAGACGCCTTAACCTTATGACTGGGAGTATGACTGGGAGTAGGACTGGGAGTATGACTGGGAGTATGACTGGGAGTAGGACTGGGAGTAGGACTGGGAGTATGACTAGGAGTAGGACTGGGAGTAGGACAGGGAGTAGAACCGAGAGTAGTACAGGGAGTAGGACTGGGAGTAGGACTGGGAGTAGGACTAGGAGTAGGACTGGGAGTAGGACTAGGAATAGGACTGAAAGTAGGACAGGGATTAGGACTGGGAGTAGGACTGGGAGTAGGACTGGGAGTAGGACTGGGAGTAGGACTGGGAGTAGGACTGGGAGTAGGACAGGGAGTAGAACCGAGAGTAGGACTGGGAGTAGGACTAGGAGTAGGACTGGGAGTAGGACTGGGAGTATGACTAGGAGTAGGACTGGGAGTAGGACAGGGAGTAGGACCGAGAGTAGTACAGGGAGTAGGACTGGGAGTAGGACTGGGAGTAGGACTGGGAGTAGGACTGGGAGTAGGACTGGGAGTAGGACTGGGAGTAGGACTGGGAGTATGACTAGGAGTAGGACTGGGACCGGGAGTAGGACTAGGAGTAGGACAGGTATTTGTGTAAGGAGTGTAAATAGAACGGAAGAAATGCTAGCACGTGTATTAAGCTGATATTTTTCCATGAGCTGTAACCGGGATAAGAGATACTCAGGGGAAGTTGAGTTAAGAATTTTGAAGACTAAAGTAGCATAGAGATATGAACTTTATTCATTTAGTCGTAGCCATTCAAGATTTTTAAATTAGGGGAGATGTGCTCGAAGTAGCTTGTATTGTAAATTAAGTGAATATATTTCTTCTGTAAGCGTTGGATTCGATCAGACACCTTTGACAGGTCTTGTCATCAGACTTTGTACAAGCATAGCTTTGTAAGTTCAGGTGCTAAAAGTATTTAACTCTTTTTAATGTTTGTATGGTAGCATAGGCTTTTTTGAAAATGTTGGTCCGATCCACTCAAGTCAAATTTTCGTGGCCAAGTCTTTATATTTTAAAATACACCTTTCATAAAATAAATATTTGTTTCAGGAAATTAATTCATAGGACATTCAACACATACTTTGAACACTGCTGCCACTGGACAAAGGGATAATGGCTGCCTCTTAAAAAGAATCGATCGTTACCACTCAATCCCTCGGCCTTGGTTTTTGGTTTTATTCTAACGAAAGGATTGAGAACGATCGATTTTCTTCAAGAAGAAGACATTACTTCTTCATCCAGTGGCAGCAGTGTAGAAGTCATATAGGGTTCGTTTACTTTTATATGTGTCCACCCCTCTTTCCTATGACTTCTCCTATGTGTAAGAAAATGCACCTCAAGACTCGAAAAGAGCTTTTTATTAGGTTGTGTATGTATCAATAGGCTCGTGTGTATTTAAAAGAAAATTGACTCTAGCAGGTTTGTTTGTACAAACCTGTGGTACCACACACGTAACAAAGGATAATAAAATCGACCATGTATGTCTGTGTAGGCGGATACAACTATGTGTATGTGCACATCAGCTCAAAGGTCCTATTGTAGAGCTATCATTAGAAAATATATATGGCTTCATATGTTCTGTAAGCAAAGGGCTAATTAAATTAAGCATGGCCCTCACTTTGTAAGCTTATCCTTTCATATACAATAAACTTACATGTCATGATATTATCAGTTTAGTTTAGTAATATTTGCTCTTGTGACATTACAGATGTTGAGGAATATGACTGTAGTTATTAAACTGTACTCATCATAGATATGTATTAATATAATAATACCCCCTGGCTAGAGCTAGATAGATACAGTCTGTTAACCTTTCTGTTGAGCACACACTAGGACATGTAGTAAGTCTGTTAACCTTTCTGTTGAGCACACACTAGGACATGTGGTACAATCAGTTAACCTTTCTGTTGAGCACACACTAGGACATGTGGTACAATCAGTTAACCTTGCAGTTGAGCACACACTAGGACATGTGGTACAGTCTGTTAACCTTTCTGTTGAGAACACACTAGGATATGTGATACAGTCTGTTAACCTGCAGTTGAGCAGGCACTAGGACACGTAGTACAGTCTGTTAACCTTGCAGTTGAGCAGGCACTAGAACACGTAGTACAGTCTGTTAACCCTGCAGTTGAGCAGGCACTAGGACACGTAGTACAGTCTGTTAACCCTAAAGTTGAGCAGGCACTAGGACATGTGGTACAATCAGTTAACCCTGCAGTTGAGCGGACACTAGGGCATGTAGTACAGTCTGTTAACCTTTCTGTTGAGAACACAATAGGATATGTGTACAGTCTGTTAACCTGCAGTTGAGCAGACACTAGGACATGTAGTACAGTCTGTTAACCTTGCAGTTGAGCAGGCACTAGGACACGTAGCACAGTCTGTTAACCTTGCAGTTGAGCAGACACTAGGACATGTGTACAGTCTGTTAACCTTGCAGTTGAGCAGACACTAGGACAGTGTACAGTCTGTTAACCTTGCAGTGAGCAGGCACTAGGACATAGTACATCTGTTAACCTGCAGTTGAGCGACACTAGGCATGTAGTACAGTCTGTTAACCTTGCAGTTGAGCAGCACTAGGAATGTAGTACAGTCTGTTAACCTGCAGTTGAGCAGCACTAGACATGTAGTACATCTGTTAACCTTGCAGTTGAGCAGGCACTAGGACACGTAGCACAGTCTGTTAACCCTGCAGTTGAGCAGGCACTAGAACACGTAGTACAGTCTGTTAACCTTGCAGTTGAGCAGGCACTAGGACACGTAGTACAGTCTGTTAACCCTGCAGTTGAGCAGGCACTAGGACATGTGGTACAATCTGTTAACCCTGCAGTTGAGCGGACACTAGGACATGTAGTACAGTCTGTTAACCTTTCTGTTGAGCACACACTAGGACATGTGGTACAATCTGTTAACCCTGCAGTTGAGCGGACACTAGGACATGTGGTACAGTCTGTTAACCTTTCTGTTGAGCACACACTAGGACATGTGGTACAGTCTGTTAACCTTGCAGTTGAGCAGGCACTAGGACACGTAGTACAGTCTGTTAACCTTGCAGTTGAGCAGGCACTAGGAAAAGTAATACAGTCTGTTCCTCTTGCAGCCGACCGGACACCTCGTTCAACTGGCTCCGTAACCCTCTCAAGGCCCTTTACTACGGATTATGGAAGGAGTACAGGAATAAACTGATCGTGTTTCTGATCGTCATCTTGATCGTTGCATTGATTCTTGTGGGGTGTATGCCTTCCCGGGGTATGCTGTCAAGAAGGTACTTGGTGCGTAAATTCAGGTGTGCCTTAACGGGGTACGCCTCAAGAGGTGCTTGGTGTGTGAATTGTACAGATGTTTCTTCTCGGGGTATGCTGTCAAGTTATTACTTGGTGTGTGTGAACTATAGTGTATTCTCTTTCCTGTAATTTGTCGCCTAAAGGATCCTTTGAGCGTGAGGTATAAACGTCTTCTTGCCTCTTTGATGCTGGTCACACTCACACGCTGTCATCTGAGCTGGAAGGAGCTTAACAAATTGTATAACGTAATAACTATATTCAAGGGTAACAAAATATACTCACATTGTACCAAGTATAAACATGTTTTACGAGGCTTGTCAAATAAAATATTACAAATGAAGGTGTAATTATTATACTTTCATTACTTGAGAGTGCAAAGTATTTGTATCTTGCAATAATGGTCTAGGAGCCCGTATTTTCACTGTATGAGAGCAGGGGGTGTTATGTGACTGTGAGGATAACATGTTATTGGAGATAACATGCGACTGTGGCGCCATATTTTTTACCCTTTTTCGATCAGACTTTATATCAATGTGTCATCACCTCCAGCCGGGATTACAACCAGACTCTATTGTAGTCTAGTCACTCGCTTGTGGGAGACATCTGTTGCTCGAGGGTGATGAAGGGGTGTGGAGGGAAAGGGGGAGGGGAAGGTCAACACGCCGAGCTGACGTGACCACGTGGTGTGTGGCCACAGATAGGGTAGGAGGGAAGGGGTAGGAGGGCGTCGCGACGTCCGCCCGCACTCTTGTCCCGCGCGTCAACACGTCTGTTGAGTCTTCACCGCTCTATAGCCCACGGCAGAAGAGACCAGGAGACCAGCGGAGTGAGGAGATACCCGTGCAGAGCTCTCAGGTCAGTCAGAAATACTTCACTTGGGATGTACGTGCTCTAGGAGACAGGATGAGGAGGTGTAGTAGTGCTGGTACTTCACCAGTCTTTGTCAGACCTCGTGAGTCTTGTTCAGGAGCACTAATCGTGAGACTAGCTCTGTAAGTACGCGAGACACTAGCTCAGCTCAGGACATTATGTCCCAACATGGATCGAGATCGACGACGTCTGTCCCGGTAGACACAGACTACCCTAGTGAGATCTCGGTTCTAGGTCCGTGGGGGTCCAAGTTTAGCACTCATATGCTTCAAAAGAGCTTGATCTACACTAACTGTTGGGAGTTCACCACAAGTGTGCACTTAGGTGCCCACAGCCCATTTGTTGTTGTTAAAGATTTAAAAATAATTTGTAAAAATGTGTTGTTTGGTGCATATTTGTAAATATAGACTAAGGCAAAAGGTTTGGATTAACATATCGGTCAAATATAAAAATAAATACTAAGACAAAATCGTACACACCTTCTTCTATAGTATATTATAGTTCGTAACAAAATTTTCAAATCCGTTATCAGTAAATTAATTTTCCTCCAAAAAAGAAGTATACAAAATGTTATTTATCAAATACTCGTTAGATATACATTTCAAACAAAATTTGTATAGAAATTTTTAAAATATTTCAAGTATTAAAAAATTACTCATCAGTAAACTACTCTTAATTTAAGAGATAGAATTCAAATTCAAATTTATCCTATAGCTATGATCATATAAAATATAAATATCAAATTTGAACGAAATTTATCAAACAATTTTGGTTGTAGCCCCAGTGACCAAGAGAATAATTGTGTTTATAAAACACACATAGTACTTCTACATCCATCATAATATCGAAAAGGAAACATTTCCGTGGTTACAATATTTCTTTATATAAGAAAGTAAAAATCAAAACAATAAGTTTTTAAACCTTGTATATCTTATTTCTATGAATAGAAATGTTCACAGCGCAGTAACTTCAAAAATAAAACTGTCCTTCCTCTAAATTCACAGAAAAGTAATTCTTAGTAGAGGAACCTACTTCAGTACCAGGTGACGTCTAGGAATGTAATATGGTGTGTCTAGTTCTTAGAACCAAAATATTCAAGCTCTAGATGCCAGACTTGGGTTTATAATTAGAGATAATTGGGCGTGTACTGGTAACTAATAATATAAGTTAATAAATACATCAACCACACAAATAAAGGGACATTTAAAAATTCTTTAAGTGCGATATTATTATTTTTTTACCTGGAAAATTTCTGAATATTATAATGTTTTAAAACGTGTATTTCCTTATGAATTAACTTATTATCTGTTAGATTCTGGTCAAAAAAGCCTAAATTCTAGAATAAATTCCAGGGTAAATGAATCATTTCTATCTACAGTATTTTATATATTCGTTCAAAGTCAAACTACTTAATGACATTCGATTTTTTCATAAGATTAATAATAAAGAGTTCTGAAAACTGCTTCAAATGAACATCTCCATAGTTTGAGTGAAACCTATATTGGTAAACTCCCTCATACATACTCTATTCCCCGTACCCCCCTCCCTGGTCAAAGGGTTACACGTTAATCACGTGGCTCTGCCATCTATCTTAATGTCGAAGTTGTCTTCTAGACATCCCAATATTTGGTGTTGTCTGACAACTGACAACACTTGTAAACACAGACTCCTCCCATTTGGTCAACATTCTCATTCCTTCTAGTCAAACAGTGGCCCACACATCACAGCGCAATACTGCCACTGCTCGTCACTATAGCCTAGTGGTCCGGGGGGGCAGGACAAGAACATACGGGAGTGTAACTTTGACCCCTCGGGTCTATAACCCCCACCCACAGGTAGGGAAGCCTTGACGTCCTTCACACCTTGCTATCTTGTTGAACAAACACAACTTGTTATCATCACCTCTCGCTCAAGTGGTTGTTATTAGCGCAGGGATCTCCGTAATGGGGCAGCTGGCACTGATATTACCCCCTCCCCCTCCTACTTTCACCCTACTGTACCTTGAACAAGTAGAGAGTGAGAACAGGACACAGGACCTTCCCCCCCTTATTCTAAGACTTCAGTTGTAACTGGACTCGGTGTTTAAATTTAGCAACTTGTCGAGATTAAATCATTACCACTCTCGACTTACGTTGTTTGTTTTGTTTTAGGAGTGTCTGAAACAACATTTCTCAAGAATCGTCCGATAAATCATATCATTGTCATACTAAAGTGTAAATAGTTGTCTCCTAATGGGAGCTTGCATCATCTTGTTTCATCAAATAACCAGATAAATACACTTAAGTGTACGATCATCAATGACTGAAATATGCACATGATCTTAAAACCAGATTAACACGAGGATTGACAGGAAATAAAAACAACATTGTAGTCGAATCTAAAATCTTTGACTACAATTATTTTTTAACAATTTCAAACATTCAAATATTTGGTCTTGGAACCACAGTTTCAACTGAAAAAATATTCCATGTATAAAGGTCCCGAGTTCGATTCTTGGCATCGATGGAAACCCTATCAATGGTGAAATTAGGACTTCCCTTTCATAGTGGTTGATTAACGGTCAGGATACTGGTGTGTGTGTGTATGTTCTACAAATAAATTACTGGCCCACTTAGGGGGTCTAATGATCTATGGCGTCTCTCTCACAATAGACTGGACTGCCGATGATAGGGAGATCGGGGTTAGAATCCCGGTCGAATGCAGTGGGTGTGGTTTATCCTAACTAGCTTTCCACTCGATCTCCATGAAAATGCGGTTACACCTCCTCATCCCTGACATATTAGTCTAATTGGTACATATTCGTACAATCCGAATGACAGTGTTAAAACAATATATATTCTGTAAGTCGTCATCTCTCGGTTCATAAAGTGCTCATTCAATATCACATAAAAACAATTCTGTTCTGATTCTAAAAGCTTGAATTTTACGTGTAGATAATTTTAATGGTATTTCCCCTTTTATATGGGTAACTAACTATCCCATCGTTTGTAGACGTATGTAATTAAGTTTGCGGGTAAAATATACAGTGTTTGTGTTTTGGATATGGTTAGTTTAACATTTTAATAATCATAAACAAGATTACTTGCGAGTTTTTCTTGAAAGTAAGTCTAAATTACTATTTCCGTGTACTTTTTGTTTCTTTTCTCGTGGAGACGGAGTGAAAAATGTTCCCTCGAGACTTGAAGAGCGCAACCAACTTCTTCTAGTTCTCACTCTCTTCTCTCTTAACGGTCCAATTGGGATTATTTCATTAGACGTAAAAAAAACCCAACTATTCCGACGCATTGTATGTGACGAAACACAGTAGTAAAATGCTTGGAGAGATCGACCAAAGGCTTATAAATAAAATGGAAGGAAAAGTGATGGTCACACAAATGTTACTAGGTCCTTTCTGACTGTTTGGTTTTAACTTACTTTTAGTATTTGTAATAAAGCTTGGCTTTGTTTTAAATAAATTTAACGATTCCTAATATAAAATTTAGCTCTATCAGTACACGTCTTTCAAACTAACATAACCTTAAAACGACACAACGTAACACTAAACAGTCATATCCCTCGCTAGATACTTATAGCCTTGGAGATCTGTAAGACCCGTATTGAAATAATACTTTCTTTTAGTCACACCCAAGGATCAAACTAGAGTCTCTCATGTCTACAGTAGTTCTTGACAATCACTTGGGCGCACATACAAGAAGTTGTGTAACTTGATATATAAAATAATACAATAACAATAACGCTAAAAAACCTGCAAAATTAAAATAACGGATTAGTTACAAAATTTATAAATTAGTTTAATAAATTTATACGTCAAGTTATGTGATCTTCAACTGCAACTTTTGTTAAATATAACCAACACTTGTAAATTATCCTTGTAAATATTGTAAGGTATTATCAAGGCTGATTGCAAAAAAAAAAGTTTGTATTTTCTAGAAGTTCTTCCAACTACAAAAATTATTATAAAATATTATTTATCCATTAAACTGACCCCGTGAGGTAGATGTGATACTATATTTTATACAGAACTGCTATGCGGATTGTATTAACATAAAATAAGGGGACAATTCATTTTCCTTCGTGCTCCTGACCCCGTGAGGTAGATGTGATACTACCTTTTATACAGTTATATGTAGCGGTTTGCGTCACAAACCATCACAGGAGGAGGGATAATAAATAATGACTCGGGTTTTCACCGAATCATATAGTACGTCATATATTTAAAGGCAGCTGCTACCGGATAATTTATGCAGTGACTGATCCGTATACGAATGCTTACACATTAGTTAAATTCTCAGTATACGAATGCTAACGCATTAATTAAATTTGCAAGTCATGATGTCCAACCTTTCAAAGTGATGAGCCTCGGTGACTCAATGGCTGTAATTACCCATCATTAACAAATGTAATTAGACAACATTTCATGTCACATTCACAATGACAGAATAAAAATGTAATGTTTTAAGGAGGCTCCTCAACATTTCTTAAATATACGACCGTAATTCGATTTTCCTTTTCCCCGTCGGTATTTGGTTGGGACTTGTTTGATCCTAACCTATCGAAAAATATATTTATTTAATACTCTTGTCTTAATGAAAATCAATCTGAGTCAAACTTTGGAATATAAAGTTACATAACCACAAAATATGAATATTTTGCAATTAAGATTAAAAATAGTATGCGCCTTTTTTTTTTAATAAAACAATATTTTATATGGAAGTTGTAGAACAACTTTCGACATTTTTCTTGAGATTCTTCTAGCCTGGTTTTATATTCGACTTAAGACGCCATTTTATTGGACAGAAACATTGATAAAAGTGCATCTTTAAAGAGCCGAGGTAGGAGTAAACAATCCTGGGGATTTTTCTTACAATGATCTTAAAATAACTCTTGGTCCCGCGTGACTTCTATATTTTTACTATTATTTCGTCCAAAATAAGGCTCATCAGCTACTTTACCAAAAGTATGAGAACAAAGGGCTACGTAATAGAAAATATATCCGATTTATCGTGAATAAAGATTGCAAAATCATAATGGAAATCAGATATGTGAAAATCTCCCCCCCTCCTCCCCCCGTATTCGGAAGAGTTTTGACCCAAGGCCTTAAATCACTCGGCTACTGGTGCGGGTCAGAACATTTTGACTCCAGAGGGATTTTAGGGAGAGGTTTATTTTAATAAACTTAATCAAACGCTCACTACCCAAATCACTACTCATATTAATTACTGTAAAGGGTTGATGAAGACAGCTTAGCCTCAGTCCTACATCATCAAAGCTGTGTCCCGTGTTGTTTTTTTGGAACAGTAAACCATATCAATCCCGTAATATTCGAACTAACACCAGAGCTTATCAGGATAAGGGGAGTGGAGGGGGCTGTTAGCAGGGAGAGAGATTATTTCCACTAGCAGCAGCAAACACGGCTAATATTGCAATCAAAGGACGTTATTTAGCTGACTGGGACGAGACCTTATCGTATTCACCACACGGGGTGGAACATGGGGTGGAACACGGGGGAATACAGGGTGGAACACGGGGTGGAACACGGGGTAGAACAAGGGGTGGGACACGGGGGAACACAGGGTGGAACCACGGGGAACACAAGGGGAACACAAGGGGAACACAAGGGGAACACGGGGTGGGACACGGGTGGAACACGGGTAACACAGGGTGGGACACGGGGTGGGACACGGGGGAACACAGGGTGGAACACGGGGAACACAGAGTGGAACACAGGGTGGAACACGGGGTGGAACACGGGGTGAGACACGGGGTGAGACACGGGTTGGGACACGGGGGGAACACAGGGTAGGACACGGGGTGGAACACGGGGAACACAGGGTGAAACACGGGGTGGGACACGAGGAACACAGGGTGGAACACGGGGTGAGACACGGGTTGGGACACGGGGGAACACAGGGTAGGACACGGGTGGAACATGGGGTGAACACATGGTGGAACACAGGGTGGCACATGGGGTGGAACACAGGGTGGCACATGGGGTGGAACATGGGGGGAACACAGGGTGGAACACAGGGTGGCACATGGGGTGGCATAGGGATGGCACACAGGCTGGATCTGGTGGATCCTGCCTTGGCTGAGAGCTCTAAGGCATAGGTCTAAGGACGACTGATGAAGACTGTTGGCGGACTTTACGGTTTGAATCCCAGATCTATTGGCGAGTTTACAAGAGAGATATGCAGTGATTAGCTGAGAGGTTTGAATCCCCTGTTAAAATGTACACTCGCTTTACCCTGACCATTTTCCTGCATGGTCCTATCGTATAAGCTGCAAGGTACGGATTGCTACCGTTCAGCATAAACGAAGTGTACAGCTACGGTATGTATTTTTAGTATTTTAATCGTTTGAGATGTAATAATTTTTTTAGTCTTGTGTTAGGAAAATACAATAACTTGATCTAGGAATATTTTAGTAATCAATACATACCTGAGAACAGGATGTTCCCCACCTCAACAAACATTTCAACTAGTTTATAAATGATAAAAGAAAGCATTTATTAAAATACTACCTCTATGCGTTGGGCAGTATGTATCCCACATGACAACATAGACTAATTCCTTATAATATAGTTAGGGAAGTACTATACTGAGCAAAAAGACAAACCAGGGTAGATAAATGGATAGCGCTTGTTTTTTTGGCCACCAACCGTTTGGGCTGTACGCATTTAATTAGTTGATTAATGTTGCTCCTCCCAGAATGTCTAGTAGATAACCAATCACAGGTTGATTCAAGAGGGCGTGTCTTCCGTGGGTAAAACAATCCTCCAACATTTTATCAGTAAAGGGTAAGAGATTTCATCAGTTTTCAATTATGTCGACACCTCATATGATTGTGTTTACTGGTGGAAAGGCGCCTCTTGTATATGAAGGATTTCAGAAAGGATGTCTCGAGATAAAAATACCATATCCATCACAATATATACCGGTGAAATGTAATACAAAATGCCAACAATTCTTACTAAATCTCCCTCAACAGTTAAGTTTAATTGGAAGAACTGGGTGTGCGTTAGAGCTATTTACTAGATTCCTGGGTTTAGTCCCCCACCAAGTAAACTAGGGGTTGCTTACCCCAAAATGTGGGCTACTACCTCCTAGGAGAGTTCCAGCTGGCCTCAGTAAAATTCACCCCCATTATCCTATTGGTACACACTATATAACTGGTCAAACAACTGATATTCAGCAATTTTACTTAAGAATGATAATGCAATACAGATATTTTTTGAATGTAGGCCTACTAAATGATTTGTAACGACGAATTTAATCGTAATTACTTTCCAACACATTATATTAATTATATTTTGGGAAAGTATTTAAAAAATCCGATATCAGTAAACTACCCTTAATTTTATAGCTAGAATAAGAATATAAACATTCCCGTGGTATTAACATATTATATAGGCTTATAGTTTAAATATCAAGTCCAAACAAAATTCACAAAATTATTTTGCTGTAGCCTCAGGGACAAACAGCCATAGAAACATAGACAGACAGACATGGGGACAAAGACGGGCAGACATACATGGGGACATACATGAACAGAGATTGTGACAGACACAATTATAATACCCCCAGTTTTGGGTTGAGTACACATAAAACGTCAATATCCATAATAATCTTGAGGGATGGCATTTAAAGATTACAATACTTTCTTTCTCCATAGAAAAATTGATTTGGCAAATCACATTATATTTTACACCATTTGTTTATTTTTTAATGAAATTGATATTTTTGTTCCTAAATCATAAAAGAAGAGTAAATGTATCCATAAAAATTTGATTAATTGTTTTTAAAAGTTTATCTGTGGGTGTGTTCCACCAGTGCACATTAATAGAAGCATCCTGAGGAAATATTCGTCAGGATGGCGCCTCACTCTTTGGTTGGTTGGAAGGAGAGGGAATACGAAAAATGGAGTTTCGTGAAGTGAGCTCTTAAAACCCATAAAATATCTTGAAAACATTTGGACTTTTATTAATCTCATACGCAAGGAAAGCGTTGACGTTTAGATATGAACTGATGACTTTTACGAGACTTCACCAACTCAGATAAAGATCAGAACATCTAGGAAAGAAATTTTTTAAGAAAATAATGTTTATAAATAGATTATAAAATTTAAGATGGAGGTGGTATGAGGCGTGAAGGTCAGGTTTTTTATGACAAAAAAGTGTTTTTGCTCAAAACAAATAATATATTGCTCCAGTAAATTACGTTTATTTTTAATTTATCCACTTGGTAATATCAAATTTTTTTAAATATCTGTTATGGGCATTACAAAATTTGACCAAGACTTTCCCTCTTTATCAAAATGTCCTGTTCAAGTCCCCTATGCCCATGACAGATATTAAATAACTATTGATATTATCAGGTGGAGAAATTTAAAATAAAACTAATTTACTGGAGCAATATATTATTTGTTTTGGACCAAAAAAAGAGTTTATTTTAATAAAAATTGAAAAAATACGAACCCTAGCTCTTGTTCCCCTATACCCCTAATCCCCCTTGCCCACCCCCAAGTTTACTAAGGGTGACAAAACATGAAAACAAAGACGATGGTACAGTAGTTTTATTTATTTCCAATAGTTGCTATCAGTGAGTAAAATTATGTCATATAAAAGAACAGGACAAGTTGTAGGAATTTGAAGATAAAATATTAACACAAGATATAATAGGAAAATCTTATCGTACACAAGACCAACACAAAATGCATCCGACCATTGATTGAACCCCGACCTATCAAGTGATAATCAAACCCACTACCACACACCTAACAATGCAGGATTAATAAAAAATTTCCGTATTCATATGAGCAGGTTCTTACTACCCAGCTGCTTTGGCTTTGCATGCGGAAAGGATGCGAACTAAGGATGACATAGTGGAGAGTTTGGGGGACATGTAAAGTCACCAGCTCAGCGCCGGACATTGAAATGTATAGGCCTACCTTGATTTTATTACGAGTGGACATTTGGAGCAACTTTTATAAAATACAAACATTTTTTTGAGGCAACTTTGATAACATTTTACTGCACTGTTCTTGTCAAATGTGACGTCTTCAAATCATATGACTTGACGTATGAATACGGGGAAGTAGATAGAATAAATTTTCTAGCTGTCAGATTTGTCCTTTCTTAATAAAATTGGGGTTTTAGTGTCCGATTCTGGTGGGAAGAAACTTTACAGTTACAGAAGTAACTAAAAATCACGTAGACGTAAGTCAAGTCAGTTGATCTTCAGCTGTCAACTTTGACAGTTATTATCAATATATAAAATAACAATAATAATAATATAGTAAAATGTGGTCAATGTTGATTGTAAAACAATAGGTTTGTATTTTGTAAAAGTCTCTTCCTGCCATAACTTTCACAAAATACTATTATTATCGCCTTATTGGGAACTATTTAGTATTTCAAGTTTCTCTAACATAACGAAGCCAATAAACACAAATCTGGATGGAGGGACCGTAACACAATCTTAATTAGTCCCGTTCTCTCAACTCCTACAGCCACAATTCCTCGAGGGACGGTCCCCAAACACCCTTTGTGACGTCACTCGGATATTGAATGGAGACGTAGCACGTGGCACGTGACCCGCTACATCTCGCAATCAACACGCTGCCGGCCCGTCAACGAGCGTTTATTTGCTCGGCGCTGTTTGTTTGTTCACGAGACGCAGCGTCAGGGTCATTTCAGAGATACACTGCAAGAGAATATTCGAATATAGCTCATCCTCCCCTTTCCCTTATTCCCAAACACCTCCTAATTATAAATACCTCCTCTATCAGATAAAATAATTACATCAGTACAATCGCAGAGCCTTTGGTTCAAATCGTGTTGGAGTCACCGGGAATCTAATGTCCACTTGATTTGCAGGTGGGTCTGAGGATCGCTGTAATTTTGGTCCAGTCCCTTTTGGGCATCTTTAAGAGTAGTCACTAGTTTCAGTAGGTCCTACACCACCAAAATATGTTTAGAAGCTGATGGTTCCAGGATTGTTTTATTCTGAAACAGAAGACCCTATTTCAAAACCCGGATAGGTGCTGTTTTCCCTCGCTCTACAGGGCCCCTAGTTTGAAATTTGCAAGAAAACTCGTTGGAGAGTGAGGTCGCAAGACAACCCACCGTCAGTTATAGCAGAGAGCTAGTTTTGAAATTTATAATTATATATTGCGCGTTTGGGCTACATCATTCGTAGTCCAGTAGTGGAAATATTGCCAGTACTAATGTACCGTTGTCCAAGGGACGCCCAAATGTACTAATCGTACATAATTTCCGTGGAGGATCTTTCCATATCCCATTGAGATATCTCAAGATGATTATATAAGGCTATGAAGCCCGTGAAAGCACTTAACCTTAACTTAAGCCTAACTAACCAAACCCTGGTGACCGTTGGGATAATTCCTTCAGGAATAATCTCCAAGATACCGGCCGGGAATCGAACCCAGAACACCTAGGCTTGTAGCCAGGTGCACCGACCACTACACCACGGAGCCGGTTTGTTTTGAAATGTTTCTGTCGCACTGTGGGTTGTATGCTACGGAGTGGCGGCTTCTCGCTAGCGAGTGAAGTCGCAACCCGCAGTCAGTTACAGCAGAGAGCTAGTTTTGAATGTTTCTGTCGCACTGTGAGTTGTATGTTACGAATGGCGGCTTCTCGCTAGCGAGTAAAGTCGCAATCCGCAGTCAGTTACAGCAGAGAGCTAGTTTTGAAATGTTCTGTCGCACTGTGAGTTGTATGTTACGGAATGGCGGCTTCTCGCTAGCGAGTAAAGTCGCAACCCACAGTCAGTTACAGCAGAGAGCTAGAGTGGCGTTAGCACTTCTATGGTTTTACATGACAGCTAGCAGAAGCTAGCAGATGCTATCAGTAATGCCAACATTGTCTGAAAGTAATTTTGTCAACATATTTGGAAATGATTATTATTTGGCTAAGTACTACTATTATTATCACTAAAAATATTATCAATCACTTTTAACAATACTTTCCCAAGGATTACAGTATAATTTTATTTTCCATAATCAAATTTAAGTAGATGAGTATAGTAAATTCATTTTAGTTTTTCTTTTAATTCTTGTGACAATTACAGATTAAATAGAACGAAATTTCACATTTAATGGTATTATATTCAGTTTTAATATTATATAACTGGCCTCGCATATCTTTACATAAATAAATAGTTTGTGATAATAAGAGGAAAAAGAAACAAAGTTTGTGAAATGATAAAGTTTAAATTTTATAAACACGAGTATTAATACAATTTGCGTCCAACCTGCAACAAGTTTCTCTACGTCCCAACTGACATCATAGCTTCTATCCAGTGGCCATATTTATTTTCAGCATATAAGGCCACTTTTAACGTTCTCTTGTTTTTAATAATTAATTTGAATCAAACAGCAAAAGAAAATTTCAAAACTAAACAACCAACCAAACGGTTATTTTCATAACCAAAATTTAACAATTTTAAATAGACATTATAACAGAGAATGGTCATATAAATACAGTTAATAAAACCACGTGCGTGACTCAACAAGTTGAAGCGAACAAAATATGTAATACTTGTAATAATTTATAGTTGAGTATTTACAGGCGTGTACCGTTAGTAATTTTATTAAAACTTTGAATAATACTGTGTCTTTTTTAAATATTAATTCGGCTACTTAGTAATCTGTGTGTTCTTTTGTGAATATTATTTCGGTGTGTGAGCGTGTTTTCCTTGGAAAATAAACGTTTTTTTAGTGATCTTAGAATAATTATTTATCTAATATAACATTGAAGCGTGTGATAAAAAAAAAAAGCTAGTGTTTCTCAGTGATCGATATGTATTATTCGAAAATGTAAGTGTATCAAAACTATTAAATAAATCTTTTAACACCAAGATTGTGTTGTGTTGCCCTCTAGGCTAAACCTCGAGTTTTATGATTTTTATAGTATTAAAAAAAATCTTCCTGCCGTAACGACATTTTGTGTTCCGCACAACGACGTTGGTAAGTTTGTTTGTTTATTAATTGTCTTTTGCAAATTCATTTATATAACGGTAATTTATCAAGATTTTCGTACAACAAAATTCTCAAGTTTTCTTTAGTTCTTAAATGGTTTGCTCTTTTGTCTTTATTTAATCTTTAAATGGGATTATTATATTATAATAATACGTATTCGTTAGACCTAATCTTTTCTACATCGATAATGGAATACAGTTATTATTAATTAATTGGTGACCTGGTGGTCTAGTGGTAAGGTGTCAGACTTCTGTGCTGAGGGTTCGGGGTTCAATCCTCAGTCCCGGCACAGATTTATCTGATTGCCAAACCCTTCCTTCACCATTGACAAGACGTGTATTAATCACAACATGTGAATGTGAGGAATCCCAGGCCTCCACCGTGGTTCGGATTCCACGTTAAACTGTAGGTCCTCTATTTAATTTCACAATCACCCTACTATTGCATATTAGCGTAAGTGCGTACAAACCAAACGGGTAGTAAGACGCGGTACTAATAATAATAATATTAATTACTTGAATTTAAATCTTGTCACTTACATGTAATTTTATACCTTTTTGTTTACCTTTTAATAAACTTGTTTGTTAAACTTATATATTTCTTTGATACATTTTCTGCCCTACCCTTCATCAGGTATAACTTATTTAATTATGTAAAAGCAATCGTTTCTTTTTCTACGTGATAGGAGAAGCAACGATGCAGTCTTAACTTTAATTATTACCACTCCTTACTTTAAACTACTTTAGAATATTTTCTAAAATGTTGTAATAGTGTTAAAAGGGTTTATGACAGTGTTTTTTTTTCTATGTGTAATACTACACATTCAGATTTTTCACATTTATCATGTTATTATTAATACCACTAACAAATAATTATTTGTAAAATAACAAAAAAAATATTAAAAATTATTTATTTATAATAAAAAACTAATATGGGATCAAATTCAAACTTTTTTTAAAAAAAATTATATTATAAAAATTTTAAATTATAATATTATCACATTTATAATGTTATTAATAATACTATTCACAAATAATTATTTGTAAAATAATAAAAAATTATTAAAAATTATCTATTTATAATAATAAAAACTAATATGGGATTAAATACAAAAATTAAAAAAAATTAATACTGTGGAAAAAATTAATAAATAAATATATACATATATAAATATATATAAAAAACAGTCATATATGTTTCTTATGTAAACCTCAATTTTGGCTGTCAGAAGTGACAGCTGCTGAACACATGTTTTTACAGATCATGTGTTTCGGCGTAGGGATACATAATTTGGTCTGGTGACTTTTCAAAGCTGTGAGCTGTCAGTCAGCACCAAAGAAGCTATGTGGGGCCTATAGTTTTGAAATTTTTCTGTCGCGCTGTGAGTTTTGTGTTACGGAATGTCGGCTTCTCGCTAGTGAACTATTTTTCAATTTGGCAACATTGGAAAACCGATTATGTTTGAAGGATTTGAAGCAATGGGATTTAAGCACACCATCGTATAGAATGTGTAAACGACAGAAAACTAATTTATTATGTTTGAGTGCACCGTGCAAAACGATTAAATAAAGCATATTTTTTATTTTTTTAAATCCATTAATATTTTGTTTGAACCATCACTTACTTACGACATTTTTAAGTTAATGTATACAGCGTTTAATTTAGCTTATTAATTAGCTTAAATAACTTGTTTGTTATTTTAAATAAGACTATCAGTGTAGTCTACATAGGCTCAAATACAAAGCAAGTTTATTTTATACTAATTCAAAAGCAAAAATCACCTTTATTTTATTCAATTTAAGGGTTAAAAAGCTACTTTTTTTCAATCAGTTGAATTTAAAAAAAATGGAAGCAATAAGAATTGAACATGTGTTCCCAAAACTAGTAGGTACTCATGATCTAAATTGGGCTAAGATGGCAGTTTTTTAAATAATTTAAGTGAAGTTTAACGCAGATTGTTTTTACTAAGGAACTGCATTGTGCTTCTAAAGCAGTGATTTGTTTATATATTTTGTAAAATGGCGCTTTTCTTCTAGTAAAATCATTCTCAGAAAACTGCAACCGGAAGGGAAGGGTGCATCCATTTTGTTTTATGTTGATCTACTCGACAGGCAAGTCCTGTCTCGCATGTCTTGCTGGCGAGTAAAATACTCTCGCTAGTGTGAAGTCAGATCTCGTAGATCAAACGTTTCAAAACTAGATCCTTGCGAGATTTCGAGATGATAGTGACTCACTGCTTGCAGGTTTCAAAACTAGGGGCTCAGGTCAGCACAAGCTATTCTTAGTATTAATACGCATAATCTTGTGTCCTTAAATTCTTCAACAACATTTAATGGACTAGAGTTTGAGCCGGAAAGATACATCAATAGGTGATTGGACCAGAGTTTGAGCCGGGAAGATACATCAACAGGTGATTGGACCAGAGTCTGAGCCAGGAAGGTACACCAACAGGTGATTGTACCAGAGTTTGAGCCGGGAAGATACATCAACAGGTGATTGTACCAGAGTTTGAGCCAGGAAGGTACATCAACAGGTGATTAGACCAGAGTTTGGGCCGAAAAGGTACATCAACATGTGAGTGGACCAAAGTTTGAGCCGGGAAGTTATATAAACAGGTGATTGGACCAGAGTTTGAGCTGGGAAGTTACAGCAGCAGGTAATTGGACCAAAGATTGAGCCTGGAAGTTACATCAACAGGTGATTGGACCAGAGTTTGAGCTGGGAAGCTACATCAGCAGGTGATTGGACCAAAGTTTGAGCTGGAAAGGCACATCAACATGTGAGTGGACAAAAGTTTGATCCGGGAAGGTAGATCAACAGGTGATTGGACCAGAGTTTGAGCTGGGAAGTTACATCAGCAGGTGATTGGACCAAAGTTTGAGCTGGGAAGGTACATCAATAGATGATTGGACCAGAGTTTGAGCTGGGAAGTTACATCAGAAGGTGATTGGACCAAAGCTTGAGCCGGGAAGGTACATCAACAGGTGATTGGACCAGAGTTTGAGCTGGGAAGTTACATCAGAAGGTGATTGGACCAAAGCTTGAGCCGGGAAGGTACATCAACATGTGATTGGACCAAAGTTTGAGCTGGAAAGGCACATCAACAGGTGATTGGACCAGAGTTTGAGCTGGGAAGTTACATCAGAAGGTGATTGGACCAAAGCTTGAGCCGGGAAGGTACATCAACAGGTGATTGGACCAGAGTTTGAGCTGGGAAGTTACATCAGAAGGTGATTGGACCAAAGCTTGAGCCGGGAAGGTATATAAACAGGTGATTGGACCAAAGTTTGAGCTGGAAAGCTACATCAGCAGGTGATTGGACCAAAGTTTGAGCCAGGAAGGTACATCAACATGTGAGTGGACCAAAGTTTGAGCTGGAAAGGCACATCAACAGGTGATTGGACCAGAGTTTGAGCTGGGAAGTTACATCAGCAGGTGATTGGACCAAAGTTTGAGCTGGGAAGTTACATCAATAGATGATTGGACCAGAGTTTGAGCTGGGAAGGCACATCAACAGGTGATTGGACCAAAGTTTGAGCTGGAAAGTTACATCAATAGATGATTGGACCAGAGTTTGAGCTGGGAAGTTACATCAGCAGGTGATTGGACCAAAGTTTGAGCTGGGAAGTTACATCAATAGAGGATTGGACCAGAGTTTGAGCTGGGAAGTTACATCAGCAGGTGATTGGACCAAAGTTTGAGCTGGAAAGGCACATCAACAGGTGATTGGACCAGAGTTTGAGCTGGGAAGTTACATCAACATGTGAGTGGACCAAAGTTTGAGCTGGAAAGGCACATCAACAGGTGATTGGACCAAAGTTTGAGCTGGAAAGGCACATCAACATGTGAGTGGACAAAAGTTTGATCCGGGAAGGTACATCAACAGGTGATTGGACCAGAGTTTGAGCTGGGAAGTTACATCAGCAGGTGATTGGACCAAAGTTTGAGCTGGGAAGGTACATCAATAGATGATTGGACCAGAGTTTGAGCTGGGAAGTTACATCAGCAGGTGATTGGACCAAAGTTTGAGCTGGAAAGTTACATCAATAGATGATTGGACCAGAGTTTGAGCTGGGAAGTTACATCAGCAGGTGATTGGACCAAAGTTTGAGCTGGGAAGTTACATCAATAGATGATTGGACCAGAGTTTGAGCTGGGAAGTTACATCAGAAGGTGATTGGACCAAAGCTTGAGCCGGGAAGGTATATAAACAGGTGATTGGACCAGAGTTTGAGCTGGGAAGCTACATCAGCAGGTGATTGGACCAAAGTTTGAGCCGGGAAGGTACATCAACAGGTGATTGGACCAGAGTTTGAGCTGGGAAGTTACATCAGCAGGTGATTGGACCAAAGTTTGAGCTGGGAAGGTACATCAACAGGTGATTGGACCAGAGTTTGAGCTGGAAAGTTACATCAGAAGGTGATTGGACCAAAGCTTGAGCCGGGAAGGTATATAAACCGGTGATTGGACCAAAGTTTGATCTGGGAAGTTACATCAGCAGGTGATTGGACCAAAGTTTGAGCTGGGAAGGTACATCAATAGATGATTGGACCAGAGTTTGAGCTGGGAAGTTACATCAGAAGGTGATTGGACCAAAGTTTGAGCTGGGAAGGTACATCAATAGATGATTGGACCAGAGTTTGAGCTGGGAAGTTACATCAGAAGGTGATTGGACCAAAGCTTGAGCCGGGAAGGTATATAAACAGGTGATTGGACCAAAGTTTGAGCCGGGAAGGTATATAAACAGGTGATTGGACCAAAGTTTGAGCTGGGAAGGTACATCAACAGGTGATTGGACCAAAGTTTGAGCCGGGAAAGTACATAAACAGGTTATCGGTCATTAACGACGGCTCCCACACGACAGACCAGCGCAGTCACAACCTAGGAACTAGCGATTGGAGGCAGGAGAACTACTAGGTCAGCTTCGAGTGAGGGCCCCGTGGATAATGTTGGGGCTCTCTGAAACAAGTGAAGGCCCGTGGATAATGTTGGAGCTTTCTGAAACAAGTGAGGGCCCGTGAATAATTTTGGAGCTCTCTGAAACAAGTGAAGGCCCGTGGATAATGTTGGAGCTTTCTGAAACAAGTGAGGGCCCGTGAATAATTTTGGAGCTATCTGAAACGAGTGATGGCACAGTGGGTAATGTTGAAGCTCTCTGAAACGAGTGATGGCCCAGTGGATAATGTTGAAGCTCTCTGAAACGAGTGAGGGCCCGTGTATAATGTTGAAGCTCTCTGAAACGAGTGAGGGCCCGTGTATAATGTTGAAGCTCTCTGAAACGAGTGAGGCCCCGTGGATAATGTTGGAGCTCTCTGAAACGAGTGAGGCCCCGTGGATAATGTTGGAGCTTTCTGAAACAAGTGAGGGCCCGTGTATAATGTTGAAGCTCTCTGAAACGAGTGAGGGCCCGTGGATAATGTTGAAGCTCTCTGAAACGAGTGAGGGCCCGTGTATAATGTTGAAACTCTCTGAAACGAGTGAGGGCCCGTGTATAATGTTGAAACTCTCTGAAACGAGTGAGGGCCCGTGTATAATGTTGAAGCTCTCTGAAACGAGTGAGGGCCCGTGGATAATGTTAAAGCTCTCTGAAATGAGTGAGGGCCCCGTGGATAATGTTGAAGCTCTCTGAAATGAGTGAGGGCCCCGTGGATAATGTTGGAGGTATCTGAAATGAGTGATGGCCCAGTGGGTAATTTTAGAACCCTTTGAATTGAACAAAGAACAAAATGTAGAAAAAATTAACCTATAATCATTTTGCATTTGATAAAAACATTAACTTAAGAATGTTGGTTATTTGAAATAATACACATTTCCCTCTCGGATGTATACGTTATCCAACAGGATTTCCTCGGTTTTACGACCGGAGGGGCTTTATTGAGGGGAAGTAAGGGATTGTGGGAGAGAAGCAGAGGATTATAGGAGGGGGAGGGATATAAAACAACATGGAGGAGTAACCTTTGGTGCGTCAGCCCAGGGTTAAGTTCAGTCAGCCAGTGATATTCTGTCTATTAACTGTCCAAACACAGGGGGTGGAGGGAAGGGAGGCTCTTAGATGGACCCAAACGATTCAATTACTACAGAGTTTTCAAAGAGAATAAAATTAAACATAATTTTTCCCCATTTTATTGGTTAATGATACCAAATACATATCTATAAAATCTTAATTAAATTTCATGTAATGTGGTTTTTTTAACTAATACATTTTTATGTGTGTAAAGTTAAGCCAGCTGATACAATTTCTCATCTAAGTGTTCGGTGTTTTTTTAGTTGTAAGATGTGGGTTGCTATGGTAAAATTAAATTATATCATATTCTTTAAATTTAAAAAATGACACCTGGACAGCTCCTGGGTATCTCAATAGTTAGAACATTGGAGAGCTAACCCTAAGGTACCGGATACGATTCCCGTATTCAGGTGTATTTTTCAATTTAAATAATATGAGTTTTAGACGTGCCTATAGCCGTAACTAACAAATATAATAGCTTGGCTATTTAATCCATAGAAATTAAAATAAATTTACTCCAAGGCCCTCGTTAAAATCAATTAAAAATTTCAGGGGGCATCATAGAAAGTTCTTAACCCCCTTACACCCCTCCACCTATCCAAATGTAATTTTTAACCCGTTTGGAAATAATGGTTTTCCATTCTTCCCTTTTAGTGAAAGTTTGAAATTGTTTTAAAAATAGTATCGTATGAAGTGCCCAAAAATAAAGTAAATCCTTTTAATGTCAATGAAAAACTATTTGTAATGTTTATACACATGAATATTTAAATATCATTAAACTGCATTTAATAATTCATAAGATATCAGTAGAAGCTTCATTAAAGGACTTTCTCTCCTCATTTATAAAATTTGACTTGTTTATAGAAAAGCTAATCTATTTATAATAATACTCACATAACCAGTACAATTTTATTCCAAGCTAACATTCATAACTAAACAGTTGAACTTTTGTTAAATTTTAAAAAGTATTTTACTTTCCATCTTTTCGTTTAGTTTTTACTCAATTTCTTAATTATTGGTTGGATTTATTTAAGATAATCTAAGATATATTGTTAAGCTCTCGGTTATTATTTGTTGACATATTATGTGGTGTGGCTTTGACTGTTTTACTATTCTTGAAGGTAAGTAGTGCTCCTTATAACCTTGTGTTTACAAAGCGTGTGTTTTTTGAAGGCCTGGGTAGAGATATAGTGTCTAGTTTTTCAGATAAGCGTGGTTTTGTTATACGAATAATTAATTAATGGTTTTGGGTATCCTCTTGATGTAAAAGCTTCTAGAAGATTCTCTAGATAGCTTTGGAGACCTTCTGGATCAGAGGGGAAGCGAAGAATGTGTGCGATGAGACTGCTTGGGATCGATCTAGGGGTGATAATTATCAAAGTATATATATAAATTGTTTTCCACCTGTGGGTTTTAGATGTATCGAAGCTACGATGTAGCTCTCTTATAACCTTATGTCGATATCACTGTTGAATGGCTGTTGGATTAATTTGAAGTATATTTCAAGGCTGAAAAAGAGTGATCAGAAATGTAATAATTATAAAATATATAAAGGATCATTAATTAAAATATATGCATACAAGCAAATTTTGAGAAGGAATTAAATTTATTATTTTTCTGTAGAAAATAAGGAGAACAATCTTTGCCTCCTTGTTTTAAATTGGTGTGTATGGTTAATATTAATTGAGTGTTTTTAACGTAATTACCTTCCTCGCTGTCTTGCTTGCCGGTCAGTGGAGCTGCACATACTTTGTTCACTCCGCTTACAGGGTTTTAAGCACTATGTACTATGTAGTAAGTTTGTTTTGTATCAAGGTGTCCATTTCCTCCATATTTTTACCTCTTCCCACTCCTTTTTTTTTTATAAATGTATGTAGAGGGGAAAATTATGCAAATAGCCCATTGGGGAATCTGAACTAGACGATGCTTTATTTTACGAGATGGACATAAAAACACGAATCAACGATGTGAAAAGCACGCTAGGGGTGGGAAATAGAACATGCTTTTCACGTTCCCAAGCCATTTCAAAGAAGGTTAGGATTTTTGTGAGTATTCACTCAGTTAAACTTTAAAAAAATACTAGTGAATTTTATTTTAAAATACTTTTAATATTATTGTGAGTTAAAATATATTTTTCACCAGAAATAATCAATAGGGAAACACCATGTTTTTTAGGCAGATTATGGTTTGTGCTTTTAACCATACATTTTCCCGGATCGGTGGGTACGTGTATCAAACGTCCTTTAACGGAGAGGTCAAGGTTTTAATCCCATCTGGGTATACTCAATGGGTTTTATCCTAAATGGTTTACCACTTTCTTTCAACACAAATGGAGCTACTTTTCATCTAAATTCTACCTTCTTTGCCCCACTATTTAAAATATGTATAGGGCCCGGATAGATAGTAAAACGTGGTGCAAAGAAAATCACAAATTTAAATTCACTTCTCCTTCCTGTGACAGTTTTGATTGTACAAGTTATGGTGACCTGGTGGTCTAGGGGTAAGGTGTCAGACTTCTGTGCTGGGGGTCCAGGGTTCAATCCTCGATTCCGGCACAGATTTATCTGATTGCCAAACCCTTCCTTCACCTCTGACAAGATGTGTATTAATCACAACTTGTGAATGTGAGGAATGCCAGGCCTCCACCGTGGTTCGGATTCCACGTTAAACTGTAGGTCCTCCATTTGATCTCACAATCACCCTACCATTGCACATTAGCGTAAGTGCGTATAACCCGATCGGGTAGTAAGACGCGGTGCTAATAATAATGATTGTACAAGTTATTGACCCGTATAACTATCGATGCCTCTGAATTTGTCGTGACTGTGCCTGCAATAATTTCTGGCCTTTCTCTGTGATTAATACTTCCAGGCGCGATTAAAACCTTTGCTCTTCTCGCACGGATAATTAAGGACATCTTGAGGGTTGCAGACCTAATACAAATATGAGGGTCAACACCCTCAGGAATATTAAATGTTTCATTTGAAGAAGTAAAACTCTCTTTTGAACGCAAAGCTCGTCGATCCCCAGGACTTACAAACTAACTAATTCCAGAAGAGCTGTCTTAAGGACAACCTTCTTATTAATTATTCACTGAAAAGGATAATAATGGTAGCCACGCGGTCTAAGACGTTAGACTCGCATCATACCTGACCACTGTTGACAGGATAACAGGGATCTGAGCCCCAACCGGACGTACTGGGAGTGGTTTTATACATGTTATTTGTTACTGTGGATATTTTTATGACTCTCTCCAAGCTAATGATAGTTAACTTATTAAAACTAGCTTATTTATCCTTAACTCTTGGATCAAAGCATTAGTGGCCCTTTTGTTGTACTTACTGGTGTATATTAAGGCCCTGCGCGCACATGCAATTTTGAGTCGGCCAACTATTTGATCGGCCAACTGATAGCTCCGCCCGCACCAGCCGACTGGACAGTTGGTCGATTGAGATGTCCGCGCACATGCAACAAAAAGTTGTCCAACTAAACCTTTTTCCACCAGATATGCCATGGACTTGAAAGAAACAGCTTGTGTATGTGCACTCGTAATCAGTCAAAGAAAGAAAGAGTACTGGGTACATCCATTATCAAGTCAACGATTACTCAAAGGTCAATTTTACAAGTTGTATAATGATTTGCTGGCTTATCCAAATAAATTTTTCAACTACTATAGAATGAGTATAAGCAGTTTTGATGAACTTTTGTTCCTCTTAGGGCATTCAATAACCTATCAGAACACCAAATGGAGAGAGTGTATCCCCCCAGAAGAAAGGCTATCTGTTACATTAAGGTAAAAAAAAGTTCACATTTGTTATAATTTAATTTATTTATGAGATAAAACTTGTTTTACACGAACAATTCTTGACAAAGTAGAAATTCTAGGCTTCATTTACAAATTGAATATTTCTGAATGAGAATGAGATGAGAGCTCATCGGAGAAGCAACTGTTTTCCGATTCATGACTTGGAGCACTTGGCGTACTGGATTCATGAATGGAGCTCATAGCATTGCACGGTATTTGAGATGAGGGCTGTAAATAATGAGAAGGTAAACTTCGCGAGAGGTAGTAATTATTACTGGCAAAGGGGGTCTGGCTATTCAAATTATGAGTATAAGGTGTGCCTATGTGTGCACTAGATAGGGGTAGAGTTTCTAAATGTGTTAGGACTTGTCCATTCTCAATTCGTCTCCTCACTCTTGATTAAAACAAAAGCAAACTATTCACTGAAACAAAAATTTTCATCAACGTAGACTAAACTGGAGAGGAGAATAGTAAAGTCGGCCGACTTTACTATTCTCCTCTCCCAGTTTAGTCTACGTTGATGAAAATTTGTGTTTCAGTGAATAGTTTGCTTTTGTTTTAATCAAGAGAAATGGACGCCGACCAGGATTGGACTGATAAATTTATTAGCACAATCGAAAGTAGACCGGCTTTATTTAATAAGTCAATAAAAGAATATTCTGATAGAAATGTGAAAGAAAAGTTATGGAACGAAGTGTGTGAGATCATGATTTCTAATTGGAGTGAACTAAGAACTCAAGATAGAACAATAAAAGGTATGTAAAATCATGAATCTTGTAATTTATTCTTAATTTGTGACTATAATTAAGAAACAATTAGCATTCCTAGCCTAACCAATAGAGGTTTATTAAAAATCTGACACAAAACTTTGCTCTTCTAGGCCACATATTGTAATACGCAACTACTAATAACACTAAAAAATATATCTTATTGATTTTAAAATATTTTCGTGGTTTAATTAATTGGTAAATTTTACAAATCACGGTTCAATAATGATCTCAATAAATTTTAACGAATGTTTCAATTTTATTACATTTTATCAAATAAAGATGAGACACAACGTATTGAAAAGTGATTTTGGGTCACAGAGTTTTATCATTGTTGTATAAAAACCAGAGTAAAAATAAGTATTTGGGTGAATAGAAATATTTTAAATATTATTTTAACATATTTATTGAAAAAAATGCACAGACAATATTTGATTGTTTAAATACAGTATTCATTATAATATAAATTTTTAAAAAATGGTATTTTCGTAGGCTAATTACTCTAATTACACTATATTTTTCCATACTGCCAAGGAACAGATCCTTGTGGTGACGTAAAATAGGAAGCAAAATAATCCCTTGTTGTTATTGCAGCAGTAGGTCCTCGTACATTTGTCGGATTTATGCTCTGAAGTGGGCATGTAAACAGAGTATCTTCATAGTTAACTCCATCTTTCCTGCGCACATAATTGTGTAGGATGCAACAAGCTTTGATTATGGTGTCACAAAATTCAGGATTCACGTCAATTGGTCTATGAAATATCCTCCATTTGTTTGCTAATATTCCGAAGACACATTCTACCATTCTCCGAGCTCTTGTAAGCCTGTAATTGAAAATCCTCTTCACATAAGTTAAGTTTCTTCTAGGATAAGGATGCAATACATGTTTTGATAAACTAAACGCTTCGTCTCCTACAATAACAAATGGCATAGGTACTCCATTGTCGTTGGGTAGTTGCTGGCTTTCAGGTATATTTACCGTTCCCTCTTCAAGCCTTTGGCCGAAGTTCGATTTTTGAAATGAGTAAGAATCACTGGTACTTCCATATGATCCAACATCAATCCAAAAGAAGCAATAATCTGCATCTACCAAAGCCATCAGTACTACTGAAAAGTAATTCTTGTAGTTATAGAACAGTGAACCGCTGTGGGATGGCTTCTTTACTCTGATATGTTTGCCATCTATCGCGCCCAGGCAGTTAGGGAAATTTGTTCTTGTTGCATATACATCGGCTATTTGAAGCCAAGCAGTTTCCTTTGTTTCCGCCATGTATGTTGGTTTTAGGTATATCCACAGTTTGTCACAAGTATCTCTGACAATTTCACGTATAGTAGTAGCACCAATGAGGTATTCATAGTACATAGATTGAAAACTATTACCCGTAGCTAGATACCTGCAAATTAAATAAAACAAACTTTAAAATTTAGTTTAATGTAACCGTACACCTTTTTTTAGCACCGCTTATTACTACCCGTTTGGGTTATACGCCTATGTATTAATTACACTATTGGGTTAGGGATGAGGTAGGAGTGATTTAGAGGAAGTGCACCCGCATTTACGTGAAGATAGAAAGTGCGAAACTATTAAAAAATTGAATTTTGGAGGGGGCTCGAGGGGTTAATTAGCAAAATAAAGATTTTTTATACTGAGGACCATCTCCATAAAAATGTTAAATTATTTCCGTCTAGGGGAAGGGGGCAACTGCCCCATTTTCCCCCTCCCGGGTACGCCACTGTTACCTAGAAGCTAGGCAGAATTAATTCTGAATACTATGTATAATTTATATAAACTAGTTTATGTATGTATTGTATGTTACAGGTAGAGAAATCCAACAACGGTGGCGAAACCTAAGAACATGCTTTAAGCGTGAATTGAATGAACAAAAAAAGGGTAAATCAGGGCAAGCAGCTACAAAACGTAGAAAGTACGTTTATTTTGATCAATTATTGTTTCTGCTGCCAACTATCGAAGACAGAGAGACAGTAAGTAATATTAGCTCTATTCGAGGAGAGGCAGAAGAGAATGAAAATGACAACAGAGATGATGAAGAAGGAAATTCTAATATCAAACGCGCACATCCTAGCGTGAGTCGATCAAAAAAGAAACCCGTATCCTATGAGGAATCATTATTAAATATATTGCAGGATAAGAGGTCAGAGGAAATTGACGAGGACAAATCATTTTTGCTGTCTTTTGTTCCTTCATTTAAAAAGTTAAATGCGGATCAAAAATTTGAAGCCAAAGTGGAGTTTTTAAGAGTGATGAGACGAATTGAAAAAGGACAACCATCTACAAGTCTAACACATTTAGAAACTCTACCCCTGTCTAGTGCGCACATAGGCACACCTTATACTCATAATTTGAATAGCCAGACCCCCTTTGCCAGTAATAATTACTACCTCTCGCGAAGTTTACCTTCTCATTATTTACAGCCCTCATCTCAAATACCGTGCAATGCTATGAGCTCCATTCATGAATCCAGTACGCCAAGTGCTCCAAGTCATGAATCGGAAAACAGTTGCTTCTCCGATGAGCTCTCATCTCATTCTCATTCAGAAATATTCAATTTGTAAATGAAGCCTAGAATTTCTACTTTGTCAAGAATTGTTCGTGTAAAACAAGTTTTATCTCATAAATAAATTAAATTATAACAAATGTGAACTTTTTTTTACCTTAATGTAACAGATAGCCTTTCTTCTGGGGGGATACACTCTCTCCATTTGGTGTTCTGATAGGTTATTGAATGCCCTAAGAGGAACAAAAGTTCATCAAAACTGCTTATACTCATTCTATAGTAGTTGAAAAATTTATTTGGATAAGCCAGCAAATCATTATACAACTTGTAAAATTGACCTTTGAGTAATCGTTGACTTGATAATGGATGTACCCAGTACTCTTTCTTTCTTTGACTGATAACGAGTGCACATACACAAGCTGTTTCTTTCAAGTCCATGGCATATCTGGTGGAAAAAGGTTTAGTTGGACAACTTTTTGTTGCATGTGCGCGGACATCTCAATCGACCAACTGTCCAGTCGGCTGGTGCGCGCGGAGCTATCAGTTGGCCGATCAAATAGTTGGCCGACTCAAAATTGCATGTGCGCGCAGGGCCTTAGTGTGCATAGGCCTATAGAGAGAGAGGGGGGTAAAAAGAGGAGCGGGAGAGTTATAAAAGAGTTTTTTCTAAAAGTTGGTGAACCGTTTAAGCACAAGAATATTGTTTCTTACTTCACGTCTTACCACCCGTCCTGGCCATTTACATATTTAAAACAATAATGTAAGGATGAGTAAGGTAGAATATATAGTAGGTGTAACCACATTTACATTAAGAGACAAAGTCGGAAACCATTTATAATTTAAAAAACCCAGTTAACCCAGTCGGGATTCGAGATCCAACCATAAACCAGAGCATATACGAGACAGACGCTTGTGTTCACGCTACCACCGTTGTTGAGTCATAATCACCATCCCAGATTAATCCAAGTGGTAAGGACGAGAAGAGCTACCTGAAGGAAATGCACCATCATTATCGAGAATATAGAGTGTGTCAGTGTTCCCGGCGGGATTCGAACCTCCCAACCCCGTCACAAATGCAATGTGATTGAAAGTCCCTTAGACTGGTCGACAACCAGTGTAGGGGATGACGGGAGGGGTGGTATTGTCTGATGTAATAGCACTGAGAACCCACAGGGCGTGAATCAACAGTTGGTGTAAGTAATAGGGGTGCGGGGGGTGGAAGGGGTGTGCCTAGGTGGGGGGTGGGGTGGAGATGTTTTAATGAATCAACCTCTTGGCCCTGTGAGGTTTCTGACAAACAATTAAAAATCACGTGCGTAGGACGCAAACAGATTGGGGGGTGAGGGGGTTGGCAATTAAACTCCAGAGATGTGTGAGTAGAGGGGTGTTTGTCAGGGGTTGCCTTCGTCAGGGTTCTGTCAACATCCCCCTGAGGCGCCAATGGTTGGGAAAACCAGGATAAAGGGGTTTTAATGTAAGGGGGGTAAAGGGAATGAGAGAAAATAACATCCGATGGCCATTTCTACATTTGCAATCGATTAATTTTTGTTTATGTAACATAAAATAAACCTCTTTATTTTTTTTTAATGGATAGTTCGTCAAATGGTTTGAATAAATATGGTTTTTTGATAAATGTAATAAAATAATATGCAAGCAGAAGTTCTCAATGCTGCCCGGGGTAACCACGCAGTTCCAGCTTAAAGGACAAGCTCTTCATTTTATAGTGTGTATGTATGTAACTATGTATGTATGCGTGCATGTATGCGTGTATGCATGTATGCATGTATGTATGTATGTATGCATGTATGTATGTATGCATGCATGTATGCATGTATGCATGTATGCATGTATGCATGTATGTATGTATGTATGTATGTATGTATGCATGTATGCATGTATGCATGTATGCATGTATGCATGTATGTATGTATGTATGTATGTAAAGTATGTATGTATGTATGTATGTATGTATGTATGTATGTATGTATGTATGTATGTATGTATGTATGTATGTATGTATGTATGTATGTATGTATGTATGTATGTATGCATGTATGTATGCATGTATGTATGTATGTATGTATGAATGTATGCATGCATGCATGTATGTATGCATGCATGTATGTATGTATGTATGTATGTATGTATGTATGTATGTATGTATGTATGTATGTATGTATGTATGTATGTATGTATGTATGTATGTATGTATGTATGTATGTATGTATGTATGTATGTATGTATGTATCTCGTTATATCCTCTTGTATTTACGAATGGTGAGTCTGTGTAGCGGTCAATATACCTCAATAGACAACCCCTCTACCTGCTGAGCTAAGGTGTCCGACGGTAGAGAGGGTAGGATAACATTCTACCGAGTGTTCTTTAGCTTACCAATCAAGATAATGGGGTCAGCTCCCACAAGAGCTGATATTTTGGCCGTTTTTTTAGTAAACAAGTCAAGTTATGTAACAGACCTTACATAACCTTGAGATAGATCTTGGACTTGCTCTAGATTAAACCAAGTCCTTGTCCAACCTTTTCTTAGGGACTCTAGTTCGTGTACCGGCTGGGGTGTAGTTCAATCTCCACGTGTTGTGTAAGAGAGGGGAATATATGTGATTTGGCGCTAGCTCTAAGTGCGGTTGAATACTTCGACAGCCCCACTTGTGATAGCGCCTTCACAAACTATATATATTCGTTCCTTGGCTCTTGGTTAAGCTCAAACAAGTTCTTAGTAAACGCATAGCACTATAAAATAAATTCCGTTGACAGATATAATTTCTAATTTTAAATTATTTTCATTTTCTGCACCAACTGGTCCTCCAGATGACTGATGTTTAATGGATATTATGCAATCAGCAGCACCCTCTTGACGTAAGTGAAGATGAAAGAAGCCTTGAGTTTACTTTATGTTTAAAAAGGGACAGTCTACAAATAAATGTCAGAAGACGTAATTTCAACCAGTAGAAATTAAGTAGGATAAATACAAAAGTAATAACTAAACAAGACCATGTCAGTTATAATTTTGAAAAGAGAACATAAATAATAAAAGTGTACCCGGTAGAATTTTACAACCAACCCATCCTTAATCTATATATACAAATACTATTGAGTTAGTGTCAAAGCGATAAGTGTGTGCAGGGAAGGCAGAACTTATCAAACTGCCCTTGTAGCAGGTTTACTTGCCCAGCTCAAATATAGACTACACTCCTACAGTATCTACCACGTGTAGGTGCAGCGTTTGGTTTCTTGACCGAGCTAGGGAAACGTTACACTGTAATATTTGTAACAAGCTACCTCCACCACCCCTCTTCAACATGAGCTTAAACGTGTAATCCTTTTCATGGCTTTATAAGTCCTATTGCCTGTATTTATCTTATTATGTCTATACTAGTTTCATTACAACACACGGATAGTTGGATCGAGTGTGAGTTAAATATCCGTGAAATCAGGACGAGAAGAACCATTCTTAGTAATTCTTAGTAATGATACACGTCATCATCATCATCATCATCATCATCATTCATTCATCAACTGTTTCCAGCCTTGTTCCGGGTCTCAGTTTAGTATATAATCCCTCCATATTCCCTCTATCCTGTCCACTTATTATTTTACCTTTAATTTCTTCCATTATTCTCCTCTCACTTGTATAATTTCTGTTATTTGCTCCTCCCATATCTTTCTTGTTCTCCTCCTTGTGGTCTTTTTTCATATATACTTCATCACCATCATTTATTTTGGTATTGCTTCTCCTTTTCTCCATCCTCATTACATGCCCATACCATCTGAGTCTTGCTTCCTCTACTATCTCATGTACTCCCTGTACCACCATAGATAACTTACCATCAAACTCTCTCTTAAACTGGTATCGACGTTTCATAAAGTATCTAAACATTAAAGGTTGAATAGCTAATGACTGTAAGCACAAAGCCAACCTAGATATACTGAAATTACCCCCTTAAAGCTGATAACTTTAGTATTTGAGTTAAATCTACATACACGATGAGCCCTCAATTTGGCAATTACATGAAATTATTTTATGACGCCATATAAGTTGATATCAGATTTAACGTCAAACATAAAACTAGCAAGAACATCTCTTCCCATTAGCTGAGTGGTTAGGGTGCCCGTCAATAGGTTTAGAAGGTTTTGCTTTGATCCCGGCTAAGTATACAAATATTAATATTTCTTGTGGTTTTATCTCTTACTAACCGAAAGCTATATTTTCTATAGTTTTGGAGGTTTTCTGTAAGCTGTAATTGTTCTGTGTGTAAGTCGTATTCCAACATAAGCCTAGCATATGATTAGTATGACAAATATTTTAAATTCAAATTTAAACAGTCATCAGACATAACTTAAATATGGTATGGTGTATATATAAATACTAGGGTTGCTTTTTTTTACACATCAGGAACTAGCTAGGCGATATTTTACGTATTTGTAATCTCCACGCCCATGTTTTAGTGACTATCAGCTTGATGAATGTTTATAAAGACTCAAGCCACGGTCGTCTTAAATATAACAGGCCGGAATACAGAAGTTTGGCAACACTGCGTTGAGGCCGGTCAACACAGCCACGTGCAGTATCGCTGTTTTAGTCTAGTTTGTTTTACTGTGCGGTATGTTTGTTTTTCGTGTAATTTACTTGATTTGAAATTTTGTGTGGTTCATTATTCTAATGTTTTGCGTCATATAGCAAAACATTACAATAGATGAACATTTTGGGGAAGTGATAATTGATATTCAACTTACATAACAGCCGACATGATTTCAGAATCCTCAGTTTTGTAGGGCGTGATATAGATGCTAGATATTTAAATGATCTTACCAGAGGGGGACTAATTAGTCCATCAACAACCGTTTTGAGGATTGAAGTTAATGAACATTCTATAATGAAGATTTTAATAACATAAAAGTTCGAAAATAAGTTCCTCTAGCACAAACATCAGAAGAAACTTTTTGATTTGCACCCGCTTCGGTGGCCGCATGGACTAAGGTGCTACTCTTCCAGTAAACTAGACTACCTATGACGGGGAGATCAAGGTTCGAGTCTCAGTTGGGTGTACTGATAAGTATTTTTTCAAAATGGTTTTCCACTTTCCCTCCACGCAAATATGAGTACACTTCTTATAATATAACCTTCCTCAACCTTAAAACTATTAACGTAATTAGTACTTAAGCTTATAATTCGACCGGGTAGTAAGACATAGTGCTAAATAAAATAAACAACTTTTTCTGCGGTAATTCTTTGCGTGAATTATTTTATTTGGTTTCGTCAAAGCTTGGAAATGTAATTTCTATTAACTACATCAAGTAAAGGAATTATAAATTTCGCAGGAAAATTCTTATTCAGAAAAGAATACAAGTTAAAAACTTTAGAAAGTAATGTTTTAAAATTATATATCCCAAGCCTGGTAAGTGTTCGAAGCAATTTCTTAAATAACGCAGTCAACTTTATTAAAATATGCACTAAAGAGCTACACCTGGACATGGTAATTGAACCCGGTACCTTTGGATTAGTGCAACAATGAATTATCTTTCTAGGCTTCGAGCCAGTGCCCTTTTGTAATTTTCATCATACTATTCTAATCGTGTTTACCAACGGTACATACTCTTTACCTAGCAACTTTATTTTAAAACTATTATTTACATGTTTATTTATTGTATTTTTCAACCTCCAGAAGTATTTTTGTTTAATGATATACGTAAAACATGTTTAATTAATTTCAATATCATTTAAAGTGACTTATCAGCTTTTAAATGAAGAAAAACTGTAGATATTCACACACTTCTCCATAAGAACCAGCGGATCGCTAGGCCTCATGACGTCACTACAAGCGGAGTTGCCACATTTAACATTTTGGCCTGGAACTAAAGATGACCATGCTTAAGCACATATGAAATAGGTTTGAATGATTTATAGAAGGGATTCACAAGTGATACTAAGTAATAATTAAGTAAATAAAATAGAATAAAAAACACGTGATCATTCGCAATTAAAATAATTTTCGCGTGATTGAAATAATTTGGATTAATTATTGTTTAATTCTCCACCATGAGCGCTAATGTGAAGGTTCTTACATAGTTTCGTATATTCATTGTTTTAATATGCGTTCTTATACTTATGGCTTCTACGTAGGCAAGAAAACATTTATCTTCGAGTTTTCGGCTTCTTCCCTTTGCTTCAATTTCTTCTTTAATTTCCTCTCTTACTTTCTAGAGGGGGGTGCTTGTGGCTTCTTCACAGAAGAAAAATAACAGCGTTGATACATAAGATCGGCTAAAACGATCACAAATCATCTAAGGTTCTGTTTCGACCCTATCAAAACATCACTTTGTTTGTTAGAGGGCGGTTAAATCAATATTTCTAACATTTTACTTTAATCTACGAAGTGCGGATTTTCACGTTAAGCATCGTTGAAAATAAGATATACTTAACCTTTTCATTTATTAAAAAAATTAACTGTCGAGGAATATGTCTTTACTTTTTACCTACATTTTGATGTGAATAATATTTTTAAATATCAAACCATTTGTTAGATAAAATGATATATCTAAACTTCAGAAACGCCTTAAACACTTTCTCATGGAACCCACTTTGGAGCCCATTTATCGGTTTATCAACCAGGGTGTTAGATACAAGATTACCAGAGAGATTTATTGTATAAAGTATTAACAGAGAGGGGTGATAGATACAAGATTACCAGAGAGGGATATTATATAAAGTATTAACAGAGAGGGGTGTTAGATACAAGATTACCAGAGAGATTTATTGTATAAAGTATTAACAGAGAGGGGTGTTAGATACAAGATTACCAGAGAGTGATATTATATCAAGTATTACCAGAGAGGGGTGTTAGATACAAGATTACCAGAGAGTGATATTATATCAAGTATTACCAGAGAGGGGTGTTAGATACAAGATTACCAGAGAGTGATATTATATCAAGTATTACCAGAGAGGGGTGTTAGATACAAGATTACCAGAGAGTGATATTATATCAAGTATTAACAGAGAGGGGTGTTAGATACAAGATTACCAGAGAGGGATATTATATAAAGTATTAACAGAGAGGGGTGTTAGATACAAGATTACCAGAGAGGGATATTATATAAAGTATTAACAGAGAGGGGTGTTAGATACAAGATTACCAGAGAAGGGTGTTAGATACAAGATTAACAGAGAGTGATATTATATCAAGTATTAACAGAGAGGGTGTTAGATACAAGATTACCAGAGAGTGATATTATATCAAGTATTAACAGAGAGGGGTGTTAGATACAAGATTACCAGAGAGATTTATTATATAAAGTATTAACAGAGAGGGGTGTTAGATACAAGATTACCAGAGAGGGATATTATATAAAGTATTAACAGAGAGGGGTGTTAGATACAAGATTACCAGAGAGGGATATTATATAAAGTATTAACAGAGAGGGGTGTTAGATACAAGATTACCAGAGAGATTTATTATATAAAGTATTAACAGAGAGGGGTGTTAGATACAAGATTACCAGAGAGGGATATTATATAAAGTATTAACAGAGAGGGGTGTTAGATACAAGATTACCAGAGAGATTTATTATATAAAGTATTAACAGAGAGGGGTGTTAGATACAAGATTACCAGAGAGGGATATTATATAAAGTATTAACAGAGAGGGGTGTTAGATACAAGATTACCAGAGAGGGATATTATATAAAGTATTAACAGAGAGGGGTGTTAGATACAAGATTACCAGAGAAGGGTGTTAGATAAAAGATGACCAGGGAGGGGTGTTGAATACAATATTACCAGAGAAGGGTGTTGAATACAAGATTACTAGAGAGGGGTGTTGAATACAATATTACCAGAAAAGGGTGTTGAATACAAGATTACTAGAGAGGGGTGTTGAATACAAGATTACTAGAGAGGGGTATTATATACAATATTACCAGAGAAGGGTGTTTAATACAAGATTACTAGAGAGGGGTATTATATACAAGATTACCAGAGAAGGGTGTTGAATACAAGATTACCAGAGAAGGGTGTTGATTAAAAGATTACCAGAGAATGGTGTTGAATAAAAGATTACCAGAGAAGGGTGTTGAATACAAGATTACCAGAGAGGGGTGTTGAATACAAGATTACCAGAGATAACAGATACACGACTACGCTCGAGTCAGAAAATATATAAATGTGTGGTTTTCTTCATTTGACAACAGAAACTTTGAGATCAGTTTAATAGATTATTACTTTTCAAATAGTGATTTTTAAATTTTATCATATTTTTAAAATCAATGTCAAAACAGTTTCGCTGGTCTCAATTTCACTGTTTTCTAAAGAAGATACATAAAACCACACTACAATGTGACTCTTCTGGTTCGATTTGTATTACCTGCCTTTAGGGTTCGGCCAGACTGACAAGCGTGCGAGCGAGCGCGTAAGCGACTGGGTGGCCACACTGACGAGCGTGCGCGTGATTAGTTGATACCTCTCGTTATTAATTGACGAGGAGGCTCCGAATCTTGGCTTAGTGAACTGAGGGTGGTTTTAACAAGTGATTTATTGTTGTGGTTTTCTCCTCCTCTCTCCACGCTAATGGTGATTCTTATTTTTAAAGGCCTACTTTGATAATATTGAAGTATTTTAACATATCAGTTTTATATATATTAAATATATACATATAAGTATGGTTTATGATCTTAACAATTAAATTAGGCCGTTAATAGCGAGTGTTCTAATAATAAGAATTTAATAGTCAAAAGGTGACCTGGCGGTCTAAGGGTAAGGTGTCTGACTTCTGTGCTGAGGGTCCGGGGTTCAATCCTCGGTCCCGGCACAGATTTATCTGATTGCCAAACCCTTCCTTAACCTCTGACAAGACGTGTATTAATCACAACTTGTGAATGTGTGGAATGCCAGGCCTCCACCGTGGTTCGGATTCCACGTTAAACTGTAGGTCCTACATTTCATCTCACAATCACCCTACCATTGCACATTAGCGTAAGTGCGTACAACCCGAATGGTTAGTAAGACGCGGTGCTAATAATAATAATAATAATAATAATAATAATAATAATAATAATAATAATAATAATAATAATAAATAGTCAAAGCTATTATTTATGCTTTTAGTGAGGATTACTCCATCTAGATATCATATTCTGAAAATTGAAATCGACACCTGGACACGGAATCGAACCCGGGACCTTTGGCTTAGTACGCCAATGCTCTAACCACTGAACTATCCAGGAGTCATTTTTCAAATTTCAGAATATGATACCTAGATGGAGTAATCCTCACTAAAAGCATAAATAATAGCTTTGGCTACCCGCCTTGGTGGCGTAGTTGGCTAACGCGCTAGTCGTGTTGAGCCCGACTGCCGAGGACGGGGAGATCGAGGTTCGAATCTCGGTCGGGTGAACTGGGGTGGTTTTTCCTAAATGGTTTTCCACTCTCCCTCCACGCAAATGCGGGTTCACTTCCTCTATTCAACCTTCCCAATTCCTAATCCATTAGCGTAATTAGTACTTAAGCGTATAACCCGAACGGGTAGTAAGACGCGGTGCTAAATAATAATATCTTTGGCTATTTAATTCTAAATATGAAATCCCGTACAATTATAATAATTTTACAAATGGCAGCAATAAGCCAACTACTGAGTCGCAGATGGCTGCGTTATCTGATAGCTCGTGATATTAATATAATCACACACTTGTAGACGATTTCCGCACTCCATCATAGGCTCTGCCTTAAAATATGAGTGAAGAATGACCCTGGGCACAGGACGAATCCTGGATAGCTCAGTGGTTAGAGCATTGACGTACTAAGTCAAAGGTCCCGCGTTCGATTCCCGTGTCCAGGTGTAATTTTTCAGTTTCCAGAAAGTGTGCTAAACCTATCGATAGTAATAAAAATGTCAAAATGAAAAGTTTTCTTAGCATTCGATGAACCAACATATAATAATATTGCCTAGCGCCTGTAAACTAGACTGTACCGGGTCGAGCGTGCGCGCTTGAAAAATAGAACCAGTTCTATCTTTAAAGCGTGCGCGCTCAGTCGCTCGCTCGCTCGCGCGCTCCAGTCTGGCCACCTCTCATTACAGCCAATGTGTTCTATTTTATAGTTTAGTCGCTCGCACGCTCGCTCGCTCAGTCTGGCCGCCCTTAAGTTAGGTGTTATCTGGTGGTGAGATTGGGCTATTAAAAATGGGTCATATAAAACACCAATCCCTAATGCTAGCCCTTCTCGCGTCAAACATCTAAACCGAGCTAAATTTTATGTTGACTTGTTTGCTAATGCGAATATATTTTTCCTCCAGCAAACACTAATGGAGAGATTTTATCAACCAGTAATTGATGTTTTCCCCGCTAGCTCGCTGTTTGTTTTCAAACGCCAACAGATCGCATCATCTTCTGACCATTGTTTCAAATTCTACTCAACACCCCCGAGATAGCATCTACCCGATAGACAACCCGTCCCGACGAACACGTTGAGAGACCTCGCCAATCAATGAAATCAAACAACCATTTTGTAACGTCTTAAAAGCCCCTCCAACCCGACATCTTGTGATAGAACCGTTGCAACCGACAAAAGTGCCCAACTTTCTAATAGTTCCCTCCGAAATTAGGGAGGGTTCACACAATGTCACGTCTATGATCAGATAGTTTCTTCCTCGGGAGATAAGTGTTGAGATGTCAACGTAAAGAGGTTCTGTCAAAACTCGAGGAGGGACACATACTCACATATGATCGTGTGTACTTAGTGATATGTTTACAGAAGCTTCAACTTTCCCTGACAACCCTTATATAAACCTTTTGGTATATATTTGCCGAGTAAAGCTTGAATAAATATAACCGTATCTACAGTAGGAAAGGTGGTGACAGCTATGAAAAGTTAACATGTATTCATTCGCCAAATGATCTGCCAGACTCCATGTTGAGTTGTTGTTACTTTTGGCTGTCAAAACTTTCACAACAAACTTTTTTTTTTTGCTTACGATTTCCTTTTAACCGTTTCTATATTATTGAAACATGAACCTATAAAAATAACCGTCTGGATGTTTCTTTTTGTGGAAGTGACCTCTGTAGTTCACTTTACAAACGAGAGCTTCTAAAATGTTGCAATATCTTCATAAATTAAGATGGCCAACCAGCCAAAACAAAGGAGGTTTATGACGTCATACAAGCTTTCTTAGATTGTGTTCATGCACTATTTAAAAAATAAAAACGTTTTATTTTGAAACTAATATCTCTTTCTCTCAGTTATAGAAAACAGGTGGTTTTTTTTTTGTGGATGGTTATAACAAGATACAGGTGTGAATAAAGTATTTTTTAATTTATTATTTCATGTACTATAATATCTCTTGTTGCCACATAATCATAAAACTAAAGGCATTATAATTTTATTAATAAATGTTCTTTCTATAAGTTACGAAAATGTCAGTTATATAGTAATCCTCATTAAAGTATTATTATAATCGTTTATTAACATTTTTTTATTGTGAATATAGTATTTATAAGCAAATAATAATTATTTCCGAATGGGTTGAAGCTAGTTACTTTCATCCACTGTTAGCGGCAAAGAACTTTCTTCTATCTGTCACTTACCTGCACTCCCAACGTAATAAGATATATATATAATATTTTTCTTAGTTAAATAATGAATGACTTGGCTATAATAGAGCCCAAAGCCCTACATCTATAAATAAGATATCATGAATCAAATAATTTACAGTATATCGAGTACTAAAACGTGAATACTCAAGTTAGATACATTTATTTATTTTAAATAACCAAACAGTAATTGGTTTTGAGTTACTACGTTAATAAATATAGAAGTATGCATTTAAAACGACAAGGACATTAAATATAGGGGTTTTGTTTTCAAGATTGTATCTGTCCAAACTTGTCGTTTGTTCTTGTGGTGAAGCTCACAATATTGATATATCAGAGGGAGAAATTAGTGATATTGTTTTTATTATAAAATCACTGGATCTGTCACTATCGTGCAACGCTGACGTAATCAGACGCACCGGAATCATCTCCTATGTACGACAAGAAGAAGCAGAAAAGGAGAAGATCTTATTTGGGCACTATCGTAAGTAGCAGAGACGCACCTGGTTGGAGGGAAGGGGGTAGTACAAATGGGGCACCTGTACCTTCCCCTCATACGCTAAGACCGCAAATTCTTCCTTCATTTGAAGCAGAACTTTATTTATAAATTCCTAAAGACATGTCGAACGAATGGGCTACATCCTAATATCAAGCTTACGACTCGTAACTACACAGCTGCACACGTAACCGGCCACGTGGTGTAGTGGTCAGTGCACTTGGGTACGAATTTAGGGTACCCAGGTTTGATTACTGACTGGTACCTTGGGTATTTTCCCAGAAAGGGGAACTATCCTCAACCGTCACCAGGATTTGGTTAGTTTGGTTTGTTTTCCACTGGTTCCACACCTCATACCCACTATCACTATACCCTCATACTCACTATCACTATCACCCTCATATTCATATCGCCCTCATTTCACTATCACCATCACCTCATCTCATCGGGACATGGAAAGGATGTACGATTAGTCATTTGGACGTCTCCTGGGCAACGGTACATTAATACTGATAGTCTTTCACAAACTGGGCTAAAATGCCGCTTGTTATTATTATAATTATTATTATTAATTATTATATTATTATTATTATTATTATTATTATTATTATTATTATTATTTTATTGCACACGTTTAAAGTACTCCTGAAATTATAGATTGTAAAAGAGTATAAACCAATAGCGCCAATACATTGCTTACAAGGTTGTTCTCACTATTTAAATATATGTCCTTAGTTACAATAAATAACACTCTAAATAGCGTCTAGAGGCATTAAAACATTCATACAATGTCTTGGACTACGATGATTAGGGGACTGTATCCATATCCCCCCCCCCGGTAATTAGTGAAGTGTTTGGGAGTCACCATCCTGATTCATCTAGAATAAATAATTTAGAAAAAATGTAAATGTAACTTGACTTATTTAATTTATCAACAAGTTTTTCCCATGTTCAGTTATTTTTTTAGGTGTAGGCTACTGAAAGCTCGTTGTTAACATTTGTTTTATTAGTTGGGAGATTTCACTGCTAATTGTGAACTTAGAACTTAACCTGCTTCTCACTTAGTTCTACACACTCGACACAAACATTATCAGTTGTAATGCCCGAGTTGCGAGACGCTGACACTGATAGTACGATAGAATTCCTCCCCCTTGTACCTCAAACTATCTTGAACCCTGATTTAAGGTGTTACATAATGGTATTCTCCCCCTTAAAGAGTCCTGTTAACTATCAAACCCTTCTTGTTTCTCTCGTTGAAGTGGGTCTTTGTCTCGTGTTACAGACCAGAGTGAAGCCTGCCCAGGCGGCAGCGTGTGAAGCCGTGGCTTGGCCCAAGGAGAAGTCGGGCCCCCCGCTGGGCACCATGACCAACCCCTGGCACCTGTTGCAGGCCGTTAAGTCCCTGCGGACCACTGGGAACAACCTAGAGACAACCGGCGGGACCATCACTGAAGAAGAGGAGAAGAAGGTGAGTCCAACCTGGACACAAATATGCAGCTGTAGCTGTGATCAGTCAAGACACACATATGCAGCTGTACCTGTGATCAGTCAAGACACAAATTGCAGCTGTAGCTGTGATAAGTCAAGACACAATATGCAGCTGTAGCGGTGATCAGTCAAGACACAAATATGCACTGTACTGTGATCAGTCAAGACACACATATGCAGCTGTACCTGTGATCAGTCAAGACACACATATGCAGCTGTAGCTGTGATCAGTCAAGACACACATATGCAGCTGTACCTGTGATCAGTCAAGACACAAATATGCAGCTGTACTGTGATCAGTCAAGACACAAATATGCATCTGTACCTGTGATCAGTCAAGACACACATATGCAGCTGTACCTGTGATCAGTCAAGACACAAATATGCAGCTGTAGCTGTGATCAGTCAAGACACACATATGCAGCTGTAAACTGTGATCAGTCAAGACACACAATGCAGCTGTAGCTGTGATCAGTCAAGACACACATATGCAGCTGTATCTATGATCAGTCAAGACACACATATGCAGCTGTACCTGTGATCAGTCAAGACACACATATGCAGCTGTAACTGTGATCAGTCAAGAACAATATATGCAGCTATAACTGTGATCAGTCAAGACACAAATATGCAGCTGTAGATGTGATCAGTCAAGACACACATATGCAGCTGTACCTATGATCAGTCAAGACACACATATGCAGCTGTACCTGTGATCAGTCAAGACACAATATGCAGCTGTACCTGTGATCAGTCAAGACACACATATGCAGCTGTACCTGTGATCAGTCAAGACACACATATGCAGCTGTACCTGTGATCAATCAAGACACACATATGCAGCTGTACCTGTGATCAGTCAAGACACATATGCAGCTGTACTTGTATCAGTCAAGACACAAATAAGCATCTGTACTTTTGATCGATCAAGACACAAATATGCAGCTGAATTTGTGATCGTGAATATATATTTATATACATGCCATCTATATGTTATTTGTATATATTTGTGTGTGTGTCTCTGATCTTAAGGTAAAGGATGTTTGTATTTGAAGGTGAAATTACCTTTTCCATTGTTTCCGTTTGCCTGATAACTGACCTACTTTTGCGTCTTGTGCTATAACAGCAACAAATAATGTAAACAAGGTTTACTAGGAAATGCGAACGAAAGTCCTCACATTAATCGCATGGATAGAGTCCTTAACTAGATACCTGTATAATTACCCCCAAAGAGAGGAACGCTTGTGAATTAGCATTAAAGGTGGCAGATAGGAACTACAATTAATAATTGAATAAGATGTGAAACGAAGTAAAACATTGGGTTTATGCGATTACATGAGATTTGAAATAAATAATTATTTTAGTGTAAATACTCGTATACCACTTACTGTACCTTTATAAAAACACATTTTTATTGTGATTTCAGTCAAAGGAAATAGAGTTCAGTATTAAGTTAACAAATAACATATTCTATTCACCTTCAGTTACGACACTAAGTGTGGGAATAGCTATTTTTATTTAGCTTAAAATAAACGAAAAATATTTCATAAAAAAGCTCGGAACATTCAATACTATTATGGTTTAAATAAGTTAAATATTTGTGTCGCTTTTTTTTTATCATTTTGATTTTTTTAAGATGTACTGTAATTTAAATACGTTTGCAATATTGTCTGATATTTAGAGATTTGTATGCATAAATATTTTCTTAAGCAGTAGCCAACCATGTCAATGATTGGGTCTCACAGCAACAGCTCCTGTTATTTGGCCAGGAATTTTATTTTTAGTACTGCGTCTTATACCAGTTCGGGTCATAAGCTTGTGTATTAATAACGCTCATGGCTTTATGGATTAGGAAGGTGATATTTAGAGGAAGTGTACCCGCATTTTAGTGGAGAAAGATTGGAAAACCATTTTGTTAAACCACCCTCAGTAGCAGTGAAAATCAACAAGCAATGATATCATTTCAAACACAAAAAATTAAAACAGTAATCAGAATAATGCAGATTTAAATATTAGAGGTAGAACATGCACCGTGTAAGTTAATGATAGGGGAGTTCCTTAACTATATCTGTGAGTTTGGCTTTCCTTTTATGATAAAAGTAGAATTTTTCAAATCTAGAATTGGAGCTATTGATAAAACGGCCTATAGGGCTCATCTTGTAAGAGTTTTTGAGAGAAAGTTATTTTAGTTCACGAGAAGCTCGAGAGGGATATGAACTCCTACATGATCAAGGGCAGATTTACAACAAAAAATGTTGTTATTGTAAATATTTAAAACAAAAAGGGCATCACAATCAATTCTACATGACAAGAGAGTTTGGAGCCATAAAAGGTTTATAATTATTTCATGATCATAATAAATCCTATTAGTAAAGTTATTTATCAAAGCACGCAGCGAAAATAAGTAAATAAATTGTAAGGTGCACCGTACAGGCTTCCTCTTGATTTTATCTTAAAATAGACATTTACTAAAAACTCGTAAGATTTGTAAAAAAAAAAAATAGGTCTATACATTGTTGTAGAAAGACTACACCTAAGATCATAAATTAAATAATTGACACTGTTACTTACTCTATGGCATTAGGAACTAGGAATACTTATAAAAAAATTAGAAAAGAGAAATATCTTTGTCCACCAAAGAACATAAGAATCAAATTCATTTTCAGACCTGAATTAAATGTAAATATACTTATATCCCAGAAATTATTGGTTTTATAAAAATATACTTCAAATAAAAGATTTATATCGTTAATAGTGCTACAACTTTACACGAGGATAAGTTATTTCGTACCTCAAATAGTTGTGGAGAAATGATGAAAATAGGAACATTTCCCTTGTAAAGTACCCTCAAATTAATTTCAATGAGAAAATGAGAATTGCCATCTTATTTTAATGATAAACAGTTTCTAGCTATAAATTTAATCAGAATCGTTGGAGCGAATTTTGAGAAATTTGATTTTTCCTCTTTTTCCCTTCAGTAAACTACCCTTAAACTTAGGGTTGGATATCAAATTCCAAAACCCCCTCGGAGGGACCTTATGAAAATCCCAGATATCAAGTCTAACCCCAATCAGTAAAATAGTTTCGGCTCCAGCCCGAGGTAAAGACAGACAGATGGCATTGCGAAAACAATATTTTTTTTTCAGGGGGTCATGAAACGTTGACATTGATTATAAAGATCTTGAGTTCGAATTTTTTTATGATCACAATATTTTCTCTACAAGGTGTCGAGAGAAAGTAAAAAGATGGATTAGTTCTCCTTGTAAAACCGATGGATTTGGTATTTGTCTTATAATAACAATAGTAATAATAATATCATTAGTATCAATAAACAAACTCAACTTTCCTGGTATCTCAAGTATTTATGTGAAATTTAACAAATACATTGTGACAGTTGAAATGTTTTCCAAGAACATGTTATAAAATGTTTTTATCAGAAGTAAGCTGAAACAATCACAAATAATAAACAGTAATTTCAAAAGTTTAATTCGAATAGCAAACAAAGGGGACCAGTTATCGTGGAAAAACGTAAACAAAGGGAGATATTTGGGTTTCATTGTTTTATTCTCAGCCGACTCTTCTTTGAATCCGGTAACTTCCAAACTGTACACATGTTTACCTACAACGCACTGTACAACAGATTATCAAACCCCCCAATTCTATATATTATTTATATTGTCAACATCCCTTTTTCTCAACTAATACAAAGCCTACAGTGATGAATAAGGTAGCAGTGGATAGGATTTTTTTTTACCAACTTTCAACATAGCATACTCAGTTTACGTTAAAACACATTGTATTAAATTTAAGTTAAAAGAAAAATCTATGATAATTTAAAAAAAGTTATTTTCTGTTGTCAGGCATACTTAATATCTGGAAAAAAATAATATACAGGCAAAAGCCTAAATCTTTTGGGGGGAGGGGGGAAGGGAAGGTTGAATATGCGAAAGTTTCGCACGGGTTTACTGGTAAAAATCAGATAAATTACAGAAGCTAAGTGTATACTCCTAAACAAGTGATGGTGACATTATTGATAGCTTTATTCGAATGTAACAGACATAGTTCAAGGCCATCTTTAGAATCTGTAGGATGATCACCCGCCTCGGTGGCGTAATTGGGTAACGCGCTAGTCGTGTTGAGCTCGACCGCCGAGGACGGGGAGATCGAGGTTCGAATCTCGGTCGGGTGAACTGGGGGGTGGTTTTCCCTAAATGGTTTTCCACTCTCCCTCCACGCAAATGCGGGTTCACTTCCTCTAAATTTAACCCTCCCAATTCCTAATCCTTTAGAGTAATTAGTACTTAAGTGTATAACCCGAACGGGTAATAAGACGCGGTGCTAAATATTATTATTATTATTATTATTATTATTATTATTATTATTATTATTATTAGGATGATCCTCGGGTGTTGCGTGGTTCCACATTACCAAACAACATGTTCATCTGTTGCCTCCTCTCCGCAGTCACAGTTCCTTGTCTCAGTCAGTCCTCTGTCATTGTGAGGCACTTTGTACGGCCCATGTAATGTAGTACACAAGCCCCTGGGTAGGTTGCAGGTGTTTGAACCTCGGACGTTCATGTATGTTCAGAAACATGTCGTTGGTTCACCTGCTCTGTTTGCTGCCTACCCAGTGGTTCTGCCACTCATCTTGCAGGTTTCCTCTTTTCTCCACCAATGTCATCACTCCGACCCTGGTCAGTGTTTATACTCGGCAATAGTCATGATACAAAGATGTAGTGCATACTACCAATCTAATAATCTCTCTTCCTAATCCACGGGTTTCAACCAAATTTCGACGGGGACCGCAATCAAGACATCAAGTTTATACATCTGATCCCCCTCCCCCGGGCTAACATTCTAGGGCCAGGAGTATCCAAATTTCAAACAAATGAATGAGTTCAGGAGTGTTTTGGTACTCAAAAAGTATCGAATAGTTTATCTGCACTTATTAAACTCCACATTCCCTTATTCTTAAGACCTTACTAGTAAAAATAATTAGCAAACTAATGATATACATCATGTTAGTGAACAAAAATAATTATAATAAATAAACGCTTAGCCAAATTAGTGTTTTTTTTGTTGGAGGTGCTGATCTCTTACATTTGTATCAAATACTCAAACTCGATGAAAGTGAGCGAAATTTTTGATAGTAAAAACCTCAATAGTTTTATAGTTCGCACTGGAAATACTTGTTTGCCTAAGCTCAGACTTACAAATGCTTGGTGACCTGGTGGTCTAGGGGTAAGGTGTCAGACTTATGTGCTGGGAGTCCGGGGTTCAATCCTCGGTCCCGGCACAGATTTATCTGATTGCCAAACCCTTCCTTCACCTCTGACAAGACGTGTATTAATAACAACTTGTGAATGTGAGGAATGCCAGGCCTCCACCGTGGTTCGGATTCCACGTTAAACTGTAGGTCCTCCATTTCATCCCATAATCACCCTACCATTACACATTAGCGTAAGTGCGTATAACCCGAACGGGTAGTAAGACGCGGAGCTAATAATAATAATAATAATAATAATACAAATGCTTGTTGTGTCATACTTTGATGTTTAAGTTAACGCCGTGAGAGGTTTTATTAAGGCAATTCCTCCTACATATCTGTACTGCTAGGATGTATAAAATACAGGGTGTTTAACTCCACGTCTACCTGCTCAGGCTAGCCAGATATTTACACTAACGGGATAGGTATGAAGAATGTAGAATTTAAAGAAAACGTACCTGAATTTACGTGATGGGAGCGTGGGAAATAATTCAGTAAAAAAATACTAGTCCACCCAAAAGGGATCGAACACTATTCTCCCTGAAAGCGGTAATCCAGTCTATCACGAGAGTGACGTGACAGATCACGCGACCACCGATGCGGGTATGACGGAATTGTTTACTGTCCAGTCAGGATCCACAAAGACGTCCGTGGTCATTTATTTATTTATTTGAGATAGGCCCCTATCAAACTAAATACAAAGTAAATCAATTCTAGAAGATACACAACACCCAGTCTCCTGACCGTTAAATGATCAATGTAAAAAAGGAAGGTTCTATTTAACAATATTGGTTTTCATCCCTACCTGAGATCAAACCTGGGACCCTTAGTTCAGTAGATAGACGCATTGAATGTGTTGGACCAAGACGCATTCATCGGACGTTGTTGAAACAATAAAAAGCCATTAGTTTATTTGTAGGTGGACTTGGTTAGTATCCCATGCACCCAATATTTAGCTGAGTGGCTAAGAGACGCACCAACACCGACAATGAGATTGTCCAATGTTCCAGTGCAAGGTGGCTGCGTTCATCAAGAAGAGACCTCTCCCCCACTGGAAGACGCGCCTCTCCACCATAGACGCTAGCGGCGAGAACGGGGGTACGTGAATGACTCCACCTCCGAGCTTCAGAGCATGTTACCTTCCGTGGTGATCTGCCACGGACCCCGGGAGCGGCACCTGCCGCCTCTTCCTCCCCCACCTGATGAGGAGAAGGACACTGGGGAGGTGTGCCTGCTCACAGACAGCCCCTTCAGGATCCTCAGGGTGAGTGAGGACACTCCATCCCTCCTCTCATACCAGCAACTGTACCTCTCCCAGAATCCTCAGGGTGAGTTAGGACACTCCATCCCTCCTCTCATACCAGCAACTGTACCTCTCCTAGAATCCTCAGGGTGAGGACACTCCATCCCTCTTCTGGTACCAGCAACTGTACCTCTCCCAGAATCCTCAGGGTGAGTGAGGACACTCCATATCTCCTCTCATACCAGCAACTGTACCTCTCCCAGAATCCTCAGGGTGAGTGAGGACACTCCATCCCTCCTCTCATACCAGCAACTGTACCTCTCCCAGAATCCTCAGGGTGAGTGAGGACACTCCATCCCTCCTCTCATACCAGCAACTGTACCTCTCCCAGAATCCTCAGGGTGAGTGAGGACACTCCATCCCTCCTCTCATACCAGCAACTGTACCTCTCCCAGAATCCTCAGGGTGAGTGAGGACACTCCATCCCTCCTCTCATACCAGCAACTGTACCTCTCCCAGAATCCTCAGGGTGAGTGAGGACACTCCATCCCTCCTCTCATACCAGCAACTGTACCTCTCCTAGAACCCTCAGGGTGAGTGAGGACACTCCATCCCTCCTCTCATACCAGCAACTGTACCTCTCCCAGAATCCTCAGGGTGAATGAGGACACTCCATCCCTCCTCTCATACCAGCAACTGTACCTCTCCTAGAACCCTCAGGGTGAGTGAGGATGCTCCATACCTCCTTTCATACCAGTAACTGTACCTCTCCCAGAACCCTCAGGGTGAGTGAGGACACTCCATCCCTCCTTTCATACCAGCAACTGTACCTCTCCCAGAATCCTCAGGGTGAATGAGGACACTCCATCCCTCCTCTCATAATGCAAGTTCTAGCCAAAGCACATTAGTTTTGTCACTGAAGGTAATGACCGGGTGCTGATAATGATCCACGCTTGATTTCGCCACACACATCCACTGCTGTACGAGTATAAAATTACATGTCTCCATATCAATGGGAAAAGTTTATGGACTTATACTTTCTCTCGTCCCTCGGAGAGAGAAGTATTGTGTTTGCAAAAAAAATCAAACTCAAAATTATGATAAATCTTGACGTTTCATGAAACCCTGAGACAGAAAAACTTGTTTGCGCGATGTCGTCTGTCTGTCAGACATACTATGGGACTTGATTGTATTGATTCTAAACACTTTCCGGCCAGGAAACACACATGTAGAAATAATACTAGCACTAGTTATAGCGCGGTTGAACAAAATTACACACATATTATATTCATCATCATCATGAACGTTTTCCAGTCACTTGCTGGCTCTGTTTGTAACATAAGCCTCCTTTCCTCCCACCACCTCTCTTCCTCCACCTTGGCCCAGTCCTCCTCTACTCTCTCCTCCATCCTCCTTACTCCTTCAGCCATCAGTCCCTTGATATTCCTCTCAGCCTCCTACCCACACCTCCATATCCAACATCCTCCTAGGCATCCTTTCTCCCTCCATTCTTCTCACGTGTACATACCATCTTAGTCGTGCCTTCTCTATCCTGTCCTGGACTTGCTCACCCTTTACTCTTCCTCTTACTCTCTCATTTCTCATCCTGTCAAATCTTGTCACACCGATCCTGCCTCTCAGAAATCTCATTTCACTCTCCTGCATATTATATTACCAAATCAAATAAGCTACATCGTCCACATAGATACTCAATACGCCATGCGACTAGCACAGGTTAACCAACTATAGCTGTGCGGGTGACCTGGCGGTCTAGGGGTAAGGTGTTAGACTTCTGTGCTGAGGGTCCGGGGTTTGATCCTCGGTCCCGGCACAGATTTATCTGATTGCCAAACCCTTCCGTCACCTCTGACAAGACGTGTATTAATCACAACTTGTGAATGTGAGGAATGCCAGGCCTCCACCGTGGTTCGGATTCCACTTTAAACTGTAGGTCCTCCATTTCATCTCACAATCACCCTACCATTGCACATTAGCGTAAGTGCGTATAACCCGAACGGGTAGTAAGACGTGGTGATAATAATAATATAGCTGTGCGAATTGTTCATGCGACACATTTTAACATTATTTACTCACACGTGAGTTTTAGAACCGTTGTTTTATTAAAACAAATATTAATTTTTTTCAGCGATGTTATCAACTAATACAAGTAACGTGAGACAATATTGCGTTTCATTAAACCCTTCCCATTGGAATGATACCTCTGTTTAGACTTTGTGTATCCCAGTGTGGTTTCATCCACACATTATTAGTTTGTCAATAATTTGATTGCGGGGGTGGAGTTGACTTCAAAGAGCTTCTTTCTCTCTCTGGTGTGCCAAGGTAACATACACTGTCGAGGTTGTGGTTGGAGATATATTACTAGGCGTGTCCCAAGCTTCAAAAGGTCACCTGGTGGTCTAGGGTAAGGTGTCGGACTTCTGTGTTGAGGGTCCGGGGTTTGATCCTCGCTCCCGGCACAGACTTACCTGATTGCCAAACCCTTCCTTCACCTCTGATAAGACGTGTTTTAATCACAACTTGTGACTTTGGAATGCTAGGCCTCCACCGTGGTTCGGATCCACGTTAAACTGTAGGTCCTACCATTCATCTCACAACCACCCTACCATTACACATTAACGTAAGTGCGTATAACCCGAATGGGTAGTAAGACGGGGGTACTACCTTAATAAATAATAATAATAATTAATTTATTTATTATATTATGATATATTATTATTATTAACAAAAGATCGAGGGTGTCAACTACTTCACTTTGACTTCGACATTCCACCATAACCCTCACCTTTTCAAAATATTTTGAAGTAAAAAGAAAATCTTATAAATATTACTAAAAATTTAAAATACCTCGTTAATATATACATATTTCAACACAGGATTATTTTTATAACAACTACTGAACAGTATTATAACACAAATTTTAGCAGGATAAAGCAGATAAGTAAGAGAAAATATATTAAATTATATTGGTACATGCCAACATCATTTCCTACAAAAGAAAATAACCTCTAATGAAATGATGTCAGTTCTTGGTTTGAATCATATAAAATATAATTACATTATAATTTTGAAGTTGTGACATCTTCTTACAATAAGTTTATAAAGCTCGTATCCAATATTAATACTTGCCTTATATATATCGTTGAAATTATTTATAACGAATAACAAGTGCATTCGGATACAAAAGTTTTTTATTGATGCTTAGGCCTTTAATTCATTATTCAAAATAGGATTTACAATGTTAATGAATTTACGTTTACTCAGCGAGTTTTGAAAATAACTTTGAAACAAAAACCATAAATTATTAAATAATTCTAAAAGTAGTCCTACAGTGTCATAACATTATTATTTTTATCTTTAAGTAGTTTTATTATAAATGTACTTTTTTTTATAAATCCTCTACAGCCTAGACTATTGGTTTGGTCACGAAAATGTCCTGTAGAGTCTTCCTACCAGTATGTAGATAAAGTCCGTGTTAGCATATATCTATTTAGAATAGGAAACAAGAAAAAGATAAAATTAAAAAGCCAGTCCTTGTTTTCAAGGAGCAAATATTAAAGTGAGTGTGTAAACTTGTCAGAGGAAGAGAGCAAGGGCTATCGGCACATAGACAAGAGCTCTATCAGGCTGAACTTATCTTATTCTTCTCTCTATTTCTATTTCTTAAATTGGTGTATAAGTGTAATAGTCCTAGACTGCTAGGTCCGTCAAGTTAAGATGCAACCCGCTTCGCAAAATTCTTCGAAATCTCCAAGTAGACAACGTCGATAAGATGGGGTGCTAGTGAGCGCCAGTTTAGTGCATTAATTTTGCAGTTTTTATAGCATAAACTTTTTTTGCAAAAATAAATAAATATTTCTTCTATAGAAACATAGAGTTTAGCTTTCGCACATGCTAATCTCAAGAGTTCTTGAATATCTGTCATGACATAGCGGCATTTGGTGACAAACTTTATAAATGAAGAGAAAAAGTTGTCACTAAATTCCAGGACACCTTGACAGATATTAAAGAACTGTTGAGATTATCATGTGCGGAAAACAAACTCTATGTTTCTATAGAAGAAATATTTGATTTATTTTGGCCAAATAAATGTTTATGCTATAAAAACTTCAAAATACTGCCCTAAACTCACGCTCACTAGCACCCCATCTTAAGGTTTCGATTAGCATTTAAAAAGTGACCTTGACACCCGCTATTTGAAAGTGTGACATAGTCCATCTTGTGTCCGACCTCACTGGTAGAAACACAAGCGAAGTAAATACGAGACACCGCGAGGACTCGAGGGGGTCCGTTATATCAACTCCAGTGTAGTAATTTAATTTAATTACTTCAAAGTTAATATTATCTTTACAATCGTGCTTGCTAATGTCCTCGCACGTCGTTTTGGTAAATTAAATTCAACTTTCTTCAAACTCGACTGTTAATCGAAGTGGACTATGAATTTTAAGCAAGAGTTTAGAATTATGTTCTATTTTGAAATCAATAATATTTAACTTGGAGGGAAGGGGGATGTGAGTTAAGGTCAATATTCTTTACATATTTTGTAACAAAAATGGTTTTTCCAAAATATATAAATTATTGCTCCAGTAGAAATATTTAAATTTATGTTCTACACATGGTAATGACAATAATTCTTGAATATAATGTGTTGAACATAGTAGCATTTGAATGGAACTTTTTAAATCAGGAGAAAATGTCATGCTCAAGACAAATATTCAGGAACTGTTGATTATTAACATATCTCATGAAGCAATATTTTATTTATTTGTGCCGAAGAGGTAAGTGTATAGATACGGACAGTAACTATTGTTCCCCCTCCCCCCCTTCTACTGTGAACAGTTTCCCTCGTGTGCTGATGGGATGTATGGTGTGAGGAAGAGGAGAATGTACAGTCATCATTAGAAGGATCTGAATACAAAGAGCAAGGCTCTGCCCATGACACATTGTTCATAATATCAAAAGGGTTCGTGAGCCTGTTGTTCAGTTCAGCCATCAATCCTGTAATGGGGTTATTGTCGTGCCTCAGCTGTCCCTAGGGGCACACCTTCTCATTACTAGCTAGTATAGCCATAGGGGGGGGACCCCACAAACCACGTGCTGCCGTCTCTAGATTGTGTCTCAGACATGAAGAGGGGAGATCAGGTCAAGTGGCACAGGTAGAATTAGGTGAGGGGCTACACAATGTGGCTTTCCACCCTCTTTTAAACAAAGGCTGGAGCAGTTTATCAATATTTCCCCTTCTCCCTCCTGTTCACCTGGGAAATATAATTTTTACTCACAAATATACGTACAGACACAATTGAAAGAAAAATTTTAATCTTAAAAATAAAAAAAAAAATTAAAGCTAAAAAAAAATCTTAGCACCGCGTCTTATTACCTGTTCAAGTTATGCGCATATGTACTAATTACGCCAATGAGTTAGGGATGAGGAAGGTTGCGTATAGATGAATTGTAACAGCATTTACGTGAAGGGAGAGTGGAAATCCATTTTGGAAAAATCACCCTCAGTGTAACCGACAAGTATTTGAACCCCGATATCCCTGTCATTCCCAGTATAGTTGAACACGAGAGTGACGCCTTAGACCATGCGGCCACCAAAGTAGGTAGAGAAAAATAATTAACTCGACTCTATTCAAATGCGGATTTCCCTGAATTTTTATTTAAAAGTCAAATAAAACCAATTCTTTAAATGTGTTCAAAATATTATCTTATGAACTCTTACCATCATCGGATGATAATTTTTTTTAAATTTAAATAACGTTTGCTGGCACATTTTGTTGGAACGATTTGCTGAAGGTTGGTTTTTTTCCACCCTCAAGGACATCCACATTTAACTAGGCTAGTGGGGTAGGGATACGCAGTGAAGCATTTAGAGGAAATGTACCAGTATTTTCATGGAGGGAGGGTGGGAAAACATTTATAGAATAGCCAACCTCGGTCCACCCAGCTGGTATTCGAACCCCGTCCACCCCATCACTGACAAATCAGACAAGAACGTTTAGTTCGTCGGCCCACCGATGCGGGTTGTATCAAGTGCAGTTGATAATCAGGTGAATTAGGTCAAACTCGAGAATGAAATAAGCTCGGATACATCTAATTGCGCCAGTTTGTTGGCAATAAGATTAATAGTTTGAATATTTCACACTCATTTGAACGTGTGTGTTTTTTACTATATCATTCGTCACATACTGGTGTTCAATGAGCATTGTTTTAGCTTCCCCTGACATAATAACAAATATGTGATATGTTATGTAGGTCATGATAAACAAATATATTACTATGTTCTAACTCTCCCGGTTTTTAAATAAACAATTTTATTACCGTTGTGATCCAGTAATGAAGAATAGAAACTGTTTTGGTGTCAGGACATGTTTGTGTGTGTCTTTCTATGACAAAATACACGTTTAGGACACACAAGGCGGCTGACTCTTTTGAACTGTCAATTTATCACCAATTTACAATCTTTTCCCTCCCTCTCTCTTTTAGAGTACATTTCTTTCTGACACATGTACCATTATCAATGTCACTATTTCCCCTCACTTTTTAATGCAATGGAATGTTCCTAACAAACTTAAGGTGGGCTGCTAGGAATTGCGAGTTAAGGGCAGTATTTTTACAATTTTGATACTAAACCTTTTTTTAGTCTAAATAAATAAAATATTACTACAGTATAAACATAAAGTCTAATTTTCTTAACATGGTGATATCAACAGTTGTTGAATATCTGTCATGAGCATAGCGGCAATAGATGAGAAACTTTTTAAATTAAGAAAAAAAGTTATCATCAATTAAACTCTGTGTTTCTATTGGATAATTATTTTATTTATTTTGGTCCAGAAAGTTTTTTGCTATAAAAACTATAAAAATACGTACATCAACTCTTGTACCATCTCATCCCAATATTGTATCCTGTGGTACGTTTTGATAATCCTGAAGATACTTCATGTTCATCAGACAATAATCTGTTCCCGGGATTACCATCCATCAAATTGGCTGAATGGGACCGTAAGGACTCATCAAATTTTACATTTAATGTCATCTTTATCTAGAATGTTCCATTAAACCATCACACTATACGAGCGACCTTCTTGAATTTTCTATTAAATCTTTCAGGGTTGTGTCTTGCAGGGACTGCTAGGGAATCACCCCTTCTCCCCCCCTCCCCCCCACACACACAACACACACACACACACACACACACACCCTGCTATTTCTGCTCGAAGGGAAATTCCCCTTTATTGACTAAGTCGTTTAAATAGTTGACTTTATTGCGAAATTTCAGCTACTTCACACATTTAGGATGTAATGCTGCAACTAACAAGTTTACCAAAAAAGTTTTATACTTTTTTTTTAGCACAGCGTCTTACTACCCGTTCTGGTTATATGCTTATGTACTAATTACGCTCATGGTTTTAGAGATTAGGAAGCTTATAATTAGGAAAAGTGTGTCCACATTTGTGTGGAGAGAGAGAGAAAGAAAGAATGGAAAACAATTTTGGAATCACCACCCTCAGTACACCCGATTGAGATTCGAACCTCGATTTCTCCGACATCGGCAGTCTATTATATTGTGAGAGTAACGAGTTAGACCACGTGACCACCGAAGCGGGTTATTGTTTACTGTAGAAGAAAGAGTGTAAAGTTGAAACGTCGTTTCTCTTGTCTAATAGAAGAAGTAACGATTACATTTACAAACAAAGTTAATAAGGAAGGTTTGGAAGGTGCAAGCATAAGATAAATATACAAGTTTAACAAATAGTTTATTTAAATTTAAACAAATTAATAGAATTACATAAGGTTTAAATAGGTATTAGATTAAACAGTCCTTTTCTTACTTAGAGAAATTAAATCAGTTATAATAGACGTATACAACCACACGGGGAAGAATTAAAGTTAATACCTTGGTAACTAGGAATCAACAGAAGAAAGGTTGAGTCTATTACCTCTTTAGGGCACACTATAACAAGTGCAAACAATAAATGTAATAACTAATACAAACGGCGCCTGAAGGGGGCCGGAGAATATGCACTATCCCCGCGGGCCACTACTAAGAACTAGTAGTGCTCCCACAGGTTGCGTACCGTAAATAGGTACACTAATGATAAATAATAATGACTGTTATCAGTCACAGACCTAATTAGGTCACTGAACAAAGCGTTAGATAACCTGATTTCCACCATTAAGCTATCCTAAGCATGGCCATACAGTTTAGGGAGTCATGACTTTTCCCTAGAATATAACAGCATGTCTTATGGACATAGAAAAGGTCAGAAACACTGCCATACTAAATCATGTCCTACGGACCTAGTTAATTTGATCGTCAAGCTCATCATTCAAAACTATGCCTTATGGGCATAGAAAAACACGTCAGAAGCTCTGACACAAAAACTAATGTCATATAGACATAGAAAAAGTGTAAGAACTCTACATCACTAAAGTATGTCTTATGGGCAGAGGAAAACCCACCAGAATATCTGACACAACAGCATTGTCATATGGACATAGACAAACGAGCACTCACTAAGACCCTAACATTATTTCCTAATACAAATACTCATAGTGACAGCCGTAGCTTCCTCTGAGACGTGGAGGTGAGATTGACGTCCTCACACATTGTGATCACCAGTTGCTTTGTCCACCGAAGTAGGATTACGTCGAAGAAGTTCCTCCGTTGAATTGATACAATTGACTCCAATATGTGCATCGAGGAATGGTTGTTATATACAAACAGAACTCCACCCGGAGACACCAAGGGGGGCAGGTAAGTTGTAGAATTGCGCCGAACGACAACTAGCACCCAAAGATGGCGTGGAGAGCAAAGAGAAGCAACTCTGCCATTTCATCGAAGTGGGACCTGCGAGTGAGATGTCGTTCTGTAGATCCTTCAACCACAGTCAGCTGGGGCATTTTCCTGAAGTTTGGACGTTCCCGGCAACACGAATTCACCGTGAGTTAATACCTGCCACACACTACTAGAATATATTAGTTCTTGTATTCATCGTGTTAATCATAATTATGGTATTTTGAGTGTACGTGTTAAACGCAGGTGTAACACGCTACAAAGTCATTGCTCGTTTAAATAAAGTGCTAATTATTTTACACAGAATGAATAACAGTCTTGTAAATAGTCCTAGACCTAGGCCACAGACAAGTAAGAAACAGACTCTCAACCTTACAGAAGTTTTGTTGCACTCCTTTTGCCAGCTCGAGTCCTTCAACACTGGGCTTCGCTAGTGTCACTACTGGGTGATAAATAGGACTAACCGCAGCGATCCTAGTGTTGAAGGACTCAAGCTGCCAAAAGGAGGCAGCCACTTTCACCTGGAGGTTGAGTATCTGGGTATATTATTTGTCTGTGACCTAGGCTTATACATTTTCAAAAACAATACTCAAGTTATTGAAAAAAGTGTTAAACCTATTTTAATCTTGGATGCAACGAGAATATGGATTTTAAAATGTTCCTCGGAGAGAGGGAATATTGAAAATGAAACTAGGTATTTAATTTGTAGTTCTATATTAGGGTGCATTTATATTATACAAGTTCTGATTAGTGAGGGTGGAATTAATAATAATGAGTATCCCTCCCAAATTTGTAAAGTCAGGCTTTGGAAAGTCCAGTACTTAAGCTAAATCAGTTCGCGTATGCTTAGTAAACTAAGGGTCCCAGGCTCGATTCTCAGTATGGTAGAATAATTTATCGTTGGTGAAAGTGAGATTTTCCCTTTACAGTGATAAATTAACTGCCAGAGTCTGGTTGTTGTGTTATTCTAATGTTAAGCTAGTTTAGAAGTTGTGTGATGATATAATAAGTCGGTTTAGAAAGTGCACGCAAAATAACCCAAACAAAACTAATCATACTCAGGCACTTAGAGCAAGGGAGGTCGATATCTTGTGGCGAGCTGTAACTTGTCCCCTTGTTTCTAGCACTTGAAGCAATAACTAGATCTAAATGTCTCCTTGTTGCTAGCACATGAAGCAAGAACTAGATCTAGATATCTCCTTGTTCTAGCACTATGAAGCAAGAACTAGATACTAGATGTCTCCTTGTTGTAGCACATGAACAAGAACTAGATCTAGATGTTCTGTTGTTCACGAACAACTAGATTGATGTTCATGTTGCCAGCACATGAAACAAGAACTAGATCTAGATGTTTCCTTGTTTTCTAGCACATGAAGCAAAGACTAATCTATATGTCACCTTGTTTCTAGCACATGAAGCAAAGACTAGATCTAGATGTCTCCTTGTTTCTAGCACATGAAGCAAAAACTAGATCTAGATGTCTCCTTGTTTTAGCACATGAAACAAGAACTAGATCTAGATGTTCCTTGTTGTAGCACATGAAGCAAGACTAGATATAGATGTTCCTTGTTGCTAGCACATGAAGCAAGATCTAGATTAGATGTTCCTTGTTGCTAGCACATGAAGCAAGAACTAGATCTAGATGTTTCCTTGTTGCTTAGCACATGAAGCAAGAACTAGATTAGATGTCTCCTTGTTGCTAGCACATGAAGCAAGAACTAGATCTAGATGTTTCCTTGTTGTCTAGCACATGAAACAAGAACTAGATCTATATGTTTCCTTGTTGCTAGCACATGAAGCAAGAACTAGATCTAATGTTTCCTTGTTGCTAGCACATGAAGCAAGAACTAGATCTAGATGTTCCTTGTTGCTAGCACATGAAGCAAGACTAATCTAGATGTCTCCTTGTTGCTAGCACATGAAGCAAGAACTAGATACTAGATGTCTCCTTGTTGCTAGCACATGAAGCAAGAACTAATATAGATGTTTCCTTGTTGCTAGCACATGAAGCAAGAACTAGATCTAGATGTTTCCTTGTTGCTAGCACATGAAGCAAGACTAGATCTAGATGTTTCCTTGTTGCTAGAACATGAAGCAAGAACTAGATCTAGATGTTTCCTTGCTGCTAACACATGAAGCAAGAACTAGATCTAGATGTTTCCTTGTTGCAAGGACTATATATAGATGCCCTCTTACTGCTAATACATGAAGCAAGGATTAGATCTGGATGTCTTATTTCTTCCACCCCAATTTTTAATCAATTTAATTTTAATTTTTCATAAATCTAAAAAAATCTAATTTAAAATTCCAGCTCGAGATGCACATGCTCGTTCACAGAGGCTACTAATTTTAAAATTGTAGACCTCTACGTGTGGTAGATATCGCGCAAATCTCATAACAGAAAACAAATAAACACTTCATTCTATTAAAGTTGCTTATTGCCAAAATGTATCATTAGCAATATGTAGTATCTATAGATTTTTAAGAACTTTTTTTAGATAAATATTATTTTTTAAAGTAAAATTTTGCTATCCATGCAATCTGTAATAAGAAGGATTTTAATTTTGATGCTTTAGTTATCGTCATAATTTGTTTTTCTACAACTAAAGTAAAATAAAAATTTATCAAATTCCCCTTTGTGTAGTAACCTCTCTTAATAACGGTCACTGATATTTACAAATATGTTCACGAGGGAAGAGCTATCATTTATCAACTTCGGAAACTAATCTAATAAGTTGTTTTTTCCTACCTTTCCTTTCTCTTCCCTGAAACAAATTATGTTTATCGCTAATATCAAACACAATGTACTGGCTGAACTTTGGTTTCTATGAGAGCTGCGTCATATTCTAGATGAAGATATATTATTTACGTCTCTCTCCTTCCACTATGTATCATATACAGGATGTCCACTATGTTTCATATACAGGGTATCCACTATGTATCATATACAGGGTGTCCACTATGTTTCATATACAGGGTATCCACTATGTTTCATATACAGGGTGTCCACTATGTTTCATATACAGGGTGTCCACTGTGTTTCATATACAGGGTATCCACTATGTTTCATATACAGGGTGTCCACTATGTTTCATATACAGGGTATCCACTATGTTTCATATACAGGGTATCCGCTGTGTTTCATATACAGGGTATCCACTATGTTTCATATACAGGGTGTCTCTGTTTCATATACAGGGTATCCACTGTGTTTCATATACAGGGTATCCACTATGTTTCATATACAGGGTGTCTATGTTTCATATACAGGGTGTCCACTATGTTTCATATACAGGGTGTCCACTATGTTTCATATACAGGGTATCCACTATGTTTCATATACAGGATGTCCACTATGTTTCATATACAGGATGTCCACTATGTTTCATATACAGGATGTCCACTATGTTTCATATACAGGGTGTCCACTATGTTTCATATAGAGGATGTTCCGTGCGTAATGTCAATACTTTGGGATCGAATTCTAGGGTCGATTTTGAGGTTTTTTAAAAATATTTTATCAACACGAATCAAATTTATTTCGGGTTCACGACTTATGTCCTAGGTTAAATTGGACGTGGTAAACAATAACAGTTGTGTAAAATGTACAGTCAAGTTCACCATCAGAGTGGGGTAGTCAGTAGGTAAGGTAATTTTTTTTAGCACCGCGTCTTACTACCCTTTTAGGTTAGACGCTTAAGTACTAACTAATTACGCTAATGGATTAGAAATTGGGGAGGTTGAATTTAGAGGAAATGAACCCACATTTTCGGGAAGGGAAAGTGGAGAACCATTAAGGAAAAACCACCCCCAGTTCACCCGACTGAGATTCGAACCTCGATATCCCCATCCTGAGCAGTCCAGCTCAACACGAAACTAGCGCGTTTGCTAACTACGCCAACGAGGCTGGTAGTAAGGTAATTAAAAATTGTTAAAAATGCAAAAGCCGTACGCAAATAACATGTCTGCGAATTACTCCATTGTAAAGGATGCCGGTATTCTCAATGATTATTTACGACTGTTTACCTACTGATATCCTGTTTATAAAGTGTTTGTGTTTGACGTAACCTTGAACGTATCTCCCGGTATCTCAATAAACTTAAGAAATTGTACTCATATTGATGTAACAACTTTTTTCTTATGTGTGACCTTAGAATTCACTCCCGAAGTTTTGATATTATGTCGTGCAACACCCTAGATACGTTCCTCCATGCAATATGTTTATAGTTGCGAATGGAACGTCAGACAGAGATTTATCACCCCCTCTCAGTACGTCGAGCTGGAGGTATTTCCATCTCTCTTGTGCTTCACGTCGAGTTTTCAATCGCGGTCACGATTCCAAGAGGAAACGGCGTGAGAAAAAAGGAACCGATGAACCTGATCTTGATGCTTTGAGCTTGTCAAGTTCCACTCCCACTCGCCATTTCACCGAGCCACTGGCATTAAAAAATGAGATTGGTGGAGGGGAAAGAGGAGGCTGGATTTCAATCAGTAACAAAGCTTCAAAGCTTAATTCATTTACTAAGCACTGTGCGAAATTCACTTTTTAGTTGCGAAGTGAAATTAAATTGATTGCATTAAATCTTCCTGCAACTGAATCGAAGCTCGAATATTTTTATTTTTTTATATTTAGAAAAAAGATTATATGTTATAATGTTTATTTACAAAACTTTTAATCTTACACAATAAATATAAAGTACATAATGTTTATTGCAAAAAAAAAGTTCACAGATTTGATCTGAAACTGATAAACCAAATTATAATTACTACACTGAGCAATTCAATAACTACTAATTCTTTAGAATGTGAAATATATTAAATCTAACAGCTTTATACCCACATCGGTGGGCACAAAAACAAAATGTTAGGCTCGTCTATCTACTTAACTTCTGACCAGGAGGTTGGGGCTTCAATCCCGGCTGGGTGTATTGACTGTTAGTTTTCTTTTATAAATAGAGAATCGAGAAAATCAGTAATAGTGACATATATATATATATATATATATATATATATATATACATAAAATTTCATGGTGTGTGTGTGTGTTTTATTCACACCCTACAGAGCCCTTAGACCAGGTGTCGGCAACCTATGGCACGCGTACCAGGAGTGGCACGCGAAACGATTTTCAATGATATGCTGAGAAATAAAAAATAAAAAATATATAAAACGTTTACTTTTAAATAAAACCATTGATGCGAGTAATAATAATAATTGTAATAACGTGATTAATGCTTCAATGATTCAATTATTTTGTTTTCAAAATTTCAAAATAATGTCTTCAGAACTTAAATTTTGCGAAACACATTTCTAACTTTTGTATTTATGCTGATTTATACTAAAATATCAAATATTCAAGAAACAGTAGTTATTTAATGTATTCTATTTAGAAAGATGTTGCTACATTTACATTTTACAAGATCAACTTAAATTTGTTTTAATAGCTATACTAGTTAACTAATATAAAAAATATAAACTATTTGGGTGGGCTCATGTTGGTTGGCCCGCTGAGCGACTTTTCGATATTACTTCAGCACAACACTAATAAAAGGTTGCTGGCCCTGCCCTAAACCAAAGTTTTTCAAACTGGGCCCCACCGTACTTATCTCAGGCTCCACGAGGCAATTTTACAATATCCTTTATTTATTTTCACACTATAAAATAGCATCATTAATTAGGATTGCCTTTTTTTTTTTTATCTGAAGAAAGGACATTTTGTCAAAGGTGCAGCCAGAACATTCAACGTTTTCCTTTTGGAGTCACCTGAAAGTTCTGGTGTACCCACCTGACGACCCACTGCAGTATTTCGAGGATATGTGGGATGAATCCATGCAGCTGTTACGACAGTTGACGTCAACATGTTTCGCCAAGTGCTAACCTAAGCTATACACCGTTTGGAGTAATGCACAGCTATGTGAGGATCAACCATCGAACACCTACTGTGAACCAACATATACGGCTATCCCTAACGGGTGGTAAGACCAGAAAGAAGCAAAGAAGACAGAAGTTGTGGATGTAGGACGTTTCAGACATGTATGCTACTTAACCCAAGGACCGATCAAACATTTCAAATGTTTAAGAGACGATAAGAGGGTAGGGGTATGTCCTAAACCTCTCAGAAGGTGCGAGCTAGGGCTATACCCAGTGGCGTAGCAAGGGGATTTAATGGTCGGTGTGGGTCTTTATTTTGCCATCCCCTACCCGATGTACAAACCAAAATTTTATTAGAAAATTCGTTAAGAAGCTTGGTAAGAGCTTAAATAAAAACTAAGGCTGCAAAACCAATCTTGTGAAAAGGCAGAAATGTAGCGAACTTCAACCTAATAAAAGGCAGGTAAGGTAGTGAACTCCTAACCTAACAGGAGGCAGCTAAAGCAGTGAACTCCTAACCTAACAGAAGGCAGCAAAAGCAGTGAACTCCTAGCCTAACAGAAGGCAGCTAAAGCAATGAACTCCTAGCCTAACAGAAGGCAGCTGAAGCAGTGAACTCCTAACCTAACAGAAGGCAGCAAAAGCAGTGAACTCCTAACCTAACAGAAAGCAGCTCAAGCAATGAACTCCTAACCTAACAGAAAACAGCTGAAGCAATGAACTCCTAACCTAACAGAAAGCAGCTGAAGTAATCAACTCCTAGACTAACAGATGGCAGCTGAAGCAATGAACTCCTAACCTAACAGAAGGCAGCTGACGCAATGAACTCCTAACCTAACAGAAGGCAGCTGACGCAATGAACTCCTAACCTAACAAAAGGCAGCTGACGCAATGAAGTCCTAAGCTAACAGAAGGCAGCTGAAGCAATTAACTCCTAACCTAACAGAAGGCAGCTAAAGCAATGAACTCCTAACCTAACAGAAGGCAGTTGACGCAATAAACTCCTAATCTAACAGAAGGCAGCTAAAGCAATGAACTTCTAGCCTAACAGAAGGCAGCTGAAGCAATTAACTCCTAACCTAACAGAAGGCAGCTGACGCAATAAACTCCTAACCTAACAGAAGGCAGCTGAAGCAATGAACTTCTTGCCTAACAGAAGGCAGCTGAAGCAATGAACTCCTAACCTAATAGAAGGCAGCTAAAGCAATGAACTTCTAACCTACCAGAAGGAGCTAAAGCAATGAACTTCTAGCCTAGCAGAAGGCAGCTGAAGCAATTAACTCCTAGCCTAACAGAAGGCAGCTGAAGCAATGAACTCCTAACCTAACAGAAGGCAGCTAAAGCAATGAACTTCTAACCTACCAGAAGGAGCTAAAGCAATGAACTTCTAGCCTAACAGAAGGCAGCTGAAGCAATAAACACCTAACCTAACAGAAGGCAGCTAAAGCAATGAACTCTTAATCTAACAGAAGGCAGCTGAAGCAATGAACTCCTAACCTAACAGAAGGCAGCTAAAGCAGTGAACTCCTAGCCTAACAGAAGGCAGCTAAAGCAGTGAACTCCTAGACTAACAGAAAGCAGCTAAAGCAGTGAACTTCTAACCTAACAGAAGGCAGCTAAAGAAATGAACTCCTAACCTACCAGAAGGCAGCTAAAGCAATGAACTCCTAACCTAACATAAGGCAGCTAAAGCAATGAACTCCTAGCCTAACGAAAGGTAATACTTACTTTACAGCCATATTATAATAATTAAGAACGTTATAATTTTTATACGCCAAGGACGGGGAGATCGAGGTTCGAATCTCGGTCGGGTGAACTGGGGTGGTTTTTCCTAAATGGTTTTCCACTCTCCCTCCACGCAAATGCGGGTTCACTTCCTCTAAATTCAACCTTCCCAATTCCTAATCCATTAGCGTAATTAGTACTTAAGCGTATAACCCGAACGGGTAGTAAGACGCGGTGCTAAATAAAATAAAAATATAATTTTTATAGTTCTTTTAAAATAATTGTTATTAATCATTAAAACAGCTATAAATATATTTCAATATGTTTTCATTTATTGTGTTTTTCTATTTTTTTACAAAATGACACTTCTATGACATCTCTTGACCAGTGCGGACCACCCCCCTTTCCCCTCCCCTTACTATGCCGCTAGTTACACCCACACATCCAATGACATGTGTACATATCCCGATACCAGTCCACAGACCAGTCAACGTGATCAACTTAAAATATTTCTGCAAACATGGTTTGAACTTTGACGTGCGATAGGTATCAAATTAGCTAACATTCCTTTTGTTTTGTGAATGTACCCCCCTCGAAAGGACACCCCCCCCCTCGACTAATAACTCTTTGGACGCGGATGGCGCGATGACCTCTGGGTGATTACAGTGACTACCTGCAGAACAAACAAGATGTTATCTCCAGCTGTCGTGTCCAACAAACCCTCATCCACTCTATAAACGACACACATGAACATGAATCCTCCAGGGGATAGTCCTCTCTTCATTATTATTCCTGATTTGACAGGCTCCTTTTGGAAGGAATACACGCCTCTCGTCTCTATGGCAACCTGTCTGGTCCTACTACCCCTATGAGCGGGACAGGGGGTGAATGCAGTTGTTATTGCGGCCACCAGGGTCCCCCACTGTCGCTAACATTAGGAGAGGGTAGGTTGCGAATGCGGGAAGAAGCGACGTGACATTGGACTGAGTAAGACGTCCGTCCGTGGGTCATCAAGCGCTCAGGTTACTTCACACGCGTGCTTAAGAGTTGGTCAAGTTTGATACAGATATCCGTGGAGAGGTTGTTTTTATATTTCGAAACTAGGCCGCCGGTAAACAAAGAGACTCCCCAATCAGAAGCGGGATAAGCGCTGACGCATGCTGTGACGAGGTCGTTCTACTGCAGCCGGTACTCGAACTCGTGGCACGCTGCCTCGCCGCCCGACGTTCGGTCGTGCCGCCCTGTCCGGCGGCGACACCCCTCCTGACGCCATGACCAGGAACTGGAGGAAAGTCTTTCTGAGCTTCCAGTTCCCCATGAAGCTCTCCGCGGAGGAACTCATCAAGGTTCGAGACAATGTTTTCACTTAAGATAGTACACCATGAATGTGTGAGAGAGATCGTCTTATGTTAATAGTTTATATTATGTTTTTACTTGTGATAGTACACCATGTTTGTGAGGGGGAGATAGTCTTGTGTTGATAGTTGATATTATGTTTTTACTTGTGATAGTACACCATGTTTGTGAGGGGGAGATAGTCTTGTGTTGATAGTTGATATTATGTTTTTACTTGTGATAGTACACCATGTTTGTGAAGGGGAGATAGTCTTGTGTTGATAGTTGATATTATGTTTTTACTTGTGATAGTACACCATGTTTGTGAGGGGGAGATAGTCTTATGTTGATAGTTGATATTATGTTTTTACTTGTGATAGTACACCATGTTTGTGAGGGGGAGATAGTCTTATGTTGATAGTTGATATTATGTTTTTACTTGTGATAGTACACCATGTTTGTGAGGGGGAGATTATCTTATGTTGATTGCAGTGGCGTATTCTGAGAAAATTAATAGGTATGCTATACTATAAAAGTTGCAGGGGAGATTTGTGGGCCGAGATCCCTCAACCACCGCTGTCCAAGAACGTCAAGGGTCTATTTTAAGGGAAATATTTGAAGATGTGTGCCTATAGAACAGGGGTTCTCGAACATTTATTATTTTCCCTTAACTGTACATTATGAGGTTCTCGTAACGCCCGTATTCTCTCTTTTTTTATTTATCCATAACTATTACCATCCACTCAAAATTTAATAAAAGTAACTCCATGGTGTCAGCCGGCATTCAGGCTATACCTACCGAGTGGCTACCAAACTGTTTGGCGAATTAGTGCCAACTCTTGTGGATAGAGGGTGTCATATGGTCAGCAGAACGACGCCTCCAGCCATTAAACTCGGTTTCTATACCAAAGCCACTACTATTGTATTTGAGTAGCCTTTTATTTATCCACACCAGACTGGATCCAACCCGTTCCAGACCCATTGCTTCCCAGATAATCTGGAAAGATTTCTTAGAAAATCTGGACACGCCGGGAATCAAACCTGGGACCTCTGAGTCAGAACCTCTGACCACTTGACCACAAAGGCGGTCCTCAAATTGTAATAATATCTTCATGGTTAGAAATTTAAGTAAATATTAATTTTGGGGCTAAGAGTGGTATGGGCACATTTCTGAATGCATAAGAGAGACAGAACCTATTAAATTAGCCTAGTGTAATTAAAGCACACAGTTAGCAATACACAAAGCAAACAATCACAATAAGAGTAAAATGAAGTGGTACATGGATCAAGCGTCCAT